>JAUBOD010000589.1:2032459-2056550 GCA_032353885.1 Nothura maculosa
CTCTTTCCTAAAGACACAGATTTGTTAGTCCTGCTTGCAATCATCAGATACCGTCAGGGATCATCACGTGTTCCTGTAGAGTGGCAGAAGCTTTTCTAGTGCATGGGAGATCTGTAAGAATCATCATTCGGAAAATACTAGTAAAGTGCTTTATTTCTTTGTATTTGGTTATTTCCTCGATATTTCACAGCACCAACATGGCCATATTAATTTGATACCATGTCAGAAATCAGGAGGAAATAAGTCAAAATATTTGTTTAAAAATGAAAAAAACAATTCCTTTTTAAGGTTGACTGTAAAAAAGCTTGTGCATACACACATGCTACATTTATAAAAATAATTCCTAACACCCTCTAAAAGCTGTAATCATAATATCCCAAATATGCGGCCAATATATATGGGATTTTTCTGCAGGTTGATCATATTGCTGGCAAAGACCCCCGAGGTACAATGACATAAATCCACAGGAACGGTGCTCGTTCCTTGTGGTGCGGCCTCCTGTCCCGCGAGAGCCTCCCAAGGAGGAATTCATAACAAATTCTGATGGTTTTGTCTGATAGTTTTAGCAGCAAATGTCCCCTGCTTGTGTGACTATGTATTGATTGCACTTATAGTGATGGATGTATGTACTATAGTACCTTTAATGTCCAAGAGCAGCAAACGAAGCCAAATTCCTCTGTTACCCACCATGAATTTATCAGCCAGCTCCAGATCAATCAAACTACAAATATTGTAATTGTTTGTATTATATTTGCATTGAAATTGTTTGTACTAGGAACATGGGACCCAAGCATGGTCAAGACATGATACTGAGGGAGGGAGCAAATTGCATACTGTGCCATAAAAAGTTCTCAGTTTTTCTAAATATTGGGACTCCTATGGAACCAGCAAAAGTGTCTGTCATGGCAGCAGCTGACGAATCCTGGCAAAATAGTGTCATAAACAGAATGACGGTCTTCTCACCTTAGAAAATGTGCATGATAGAGGCAAAGTGGGCCAGAGATCAGAAAATAAGCCAAAAGAGAATGTGGGACATTACCCTTTTCCAGGCTACCTAGCCAAGTTTCAGATGCCCTCAGGAACTGATTCCACTTACACAGATGATAGGAGAGAATACCTGCCCACACTGAGGTGTGTGGTTTCCATTGCTGAGCTACAGTTTTATGAACTCAAACATATGGCCCGTGTCCCCCTGACCCCACTGGGAGCACATTTGCTCGGCTCTGTCATAGCTGGTGTGCAGGTTGGCAGGATTTACACGTTTGGGATAGAAAATGTCTGCCCTCTGACCCGTTCTACAGCCTTTCTGGTACATACAGAACCGGGTCCTTTTCCCAGGGTTTGTGGCACCCCAGGGACTTAGCGCACACACAGCAAAGAGCAAAGCTGGCTTCTTAACCTTGTTTGTCCCCGTTCATTTTTATGGAGGTACCATGCACATTTGATCAGCAAGTAGGATGCACACTTAGACTTAATAGTATGTGCACACATGAACACCTATTGCCTATATGGCCTTGCATCGTATTGTATGAGCTTGGCTAGACTGCTTTTTATATTAGATTACCTGTCGGTAACACATTTAAATCTTTTTTTTCTTTTTCTTTCTGTATAAGGTGTGCAGCCCCATGCTTAGCATACTGCTGAATTACCATGGGCATTATTGAAACAAAAGACAATTTTGAAATAAGAGAACAACAACATCGTTAATTCAAACTGTTAACACTATTCTGGTTTAATTTAGGTACCTTTTCTGTGTAAATACATATATGTATGTGTATCTGCTTACATACTTACCCACCATATATGTGTGAATGCAAATATGTACACATATATATATATGACTAGGACACAGAGCATTGTGTCAGTGTGCTTGGAGAGCATTCTTTAAGATGTTCTAGAGTTCACTGTTGATGTGATGTGATGTGTCATTATTGATGACTTATTCATGTTACACTGAGCCTAACCAAGTGAGGGATCAGTTTATGCTAAGCAGCCTTCAGATAGTTCCTACTCTGATACAAATATTTTAGAAAGGAGGTAAAGAGAAACAAATATGTAAGAGAGTTTTGGAGCAAACTCGTTGTTGCACTCAGTTTGCTCTGGTGAGGTCAGATATGGCCAGGCCTGTGTGTTTCCCTCAAAACTCAGTCTAGGGTCTCTCTGAAGTTCCAAAGATGTGGGTTATATTTTATTCTCATTTTTTCTTATGTGTCTGCACTTCCAGGTCCTGGAAGAAGCTTCAAGAAGAAGCACCACAGTTTCGTCAGGGAAAGCTTGCTGTCCCCAAGGGGGTCTGCAGAAATCCTAACAACGGCTCCATGCTCCTGCAGAATGATGGGAGGTGAAGGGGACAGCCAAATGGAAGAGTTAATAGGAAGAAGGAAAAGTGGAAAAAGGTACAGTGCTTGGGAACTTACAGAGAAAGGAAATGACTGATCAGAGAAAATATGGATCTTCTCTGGCTCAGAGTTACAGCATTACTGTCTGCATTTGTCACACCATTGAAAAGTGACCTGCAAGTGATTATTTTTATTGCATTTATACTTTTCATCACTTCTTGATGATTTATAATGAAAGCTTGAAATAGTTCATGGCTGGTTTTTCTTTTTTTGAATATACTTGTTGTTCTGTATCTCAGGCTTTTTGTATACACACAATTCTTGCCAGCATAAATTAGTTTAGACTGGTTTTGAAACATCAGTGGACACTCCTTCTACAGATGCCCAAAGCTTTATCAACATCTGGAGTATGCTGTTCAGTGGGTACAATCATTTTCAGTAGATGAAGCTTATGTCCATAAGAAATGGTCCAACTAGCAAAACTTTTGCTGGCAGACAAGCATTCAAAATATCAGGAAGGTCAAGATGAGGGAAGGGAGAGAGGGTGGAAATTTACAGGCAATCCTCACATATGCTAAATAAGAAAAAAATGGGAAGATTTATTTCTGTACTTCCATTCCCTTTGCAGGTCACCTTTAAAGGGAAATGTATATATATATTAGTTCACGTGTATTACATGTGCATAGGTTCAGCTATGATTGTTTTTAATGAATAAGATATTTACCATTGAGCTCATATATAAGCATACCAAGCTCACAGAAGCAGCTGGAAAAATAACCTAGGTATTCATTATACATAAGTGAAGAAGCTAGCATATATGTGTGTGTGTTTATGTGTGTGCACATATATAAAACAGCACGTAGTGTTTTATCTGAGAGACAGCCTTCCCAAGGACAAGGATGACATGCGTGATAGATTTGAAATGACAGAGTGAGAGGTGAAAATAAAAGATCAAACAGAAAAGTAATCGAAGAGAAAATAAAGAACAAACTGAAAGGAAGTTATGCTGAAAACTGGCTGTGTTCCATTTTACTTAATTCAGATTTCCAGATTAAGACAAACCAATTTTGTTATTTCTTTTTTTCTACTCTTTCATTAAAAACAGATATACCCCTATTCAAGGAGACATTTAAACATGTGCTTAACTTTAAGCATATGAGTATCACAGCAATTTTACTGGGTGTGCAGAAGAGCAACAATCAGTAAGGACACTCACTTTATTTAGAAAGACTAGCTGAGAAAAAATAATATTACATATGTGCATGTATGTGTAAATATATATATGTATATATGCTTAACTCTGTATGTGAAGAAGAGGAAGTCTGTAGCAATACGTATGAGCTAGAAGCTTAAAACTGCGGAAAAGCAATAAGGGAAACATAAGGAGACCAGGCCGATCTGTATCCAGCAGGCTCATTTTAAAATATATTAAGAAGAAAAAAAACCCAAATGATACCATTCTTTTTTACTAGCTCAAGATGATAGAAAAGTAAGGCAAATGGGATAGAACTGGCTTGTATTCCAGAAAAATCCATATCATATAACAAGTATAGTGATCATTAAATGTTTTCATTTCCAGGCGTAATTCAGGAACTCCTTAAGCACTGACTACTGAAGTTAGAGTTGAAATCAAAATATCTGAATGCCTGCATGCCAGAACTTTACAAGAGTATATAGTTTCCTGGGCTGCAGTAGAATCAGCTGGGGATAAGTTTCCAGAGACACTGCATGGCGAATTGGTTCTATTGAAAGGAAGTTGTCAAGTAGGTATGTAAAACATTTATTACTTCTGCATTTACTTTTAGTGTAATCTCCTCACTTGAAGTCCATCTGCACTTGAGGAATCATGTTAAAAATCATAGAGATTTAAGAGAAGAGCTGTAAGAAATTTTAAAGGAATTTAAATGTGTTCTAGTGAAAATTTCCCAGAGATTTCATTCTCTAGGCTTTCAGAAAGAGTGATAGGGAGCAGATCACCTCATATGAAGGAAAGAAATGTCGATAATAGAGGACTCTCCAGCTTGGAAGACAAAAGATTTTCAGGATTCTAGAATGGAAAACTGAATCTAAACAATGCTGACTATATGTAAGGCATATTTTGAATAATAGGGACAATTAACCTATAGGATAAAATACTGAAGATGAAGGTGAGTTCTGTATTGCTGCACATATTGTAATAAAAAATAGATATGTGAAAGATATGCAGTAGTTTGACTAAGAATCTGTATAGGAAACTCTAGAGAATACAAGATATTGATAGTAAGCCTGTGGGATTAATGTGCACACACTATGCCCTATTTTCTGTTCTCAAAACCTGACTATCTGAAGTTGCTTCTTACTCAGTATGCTAGTCTTTGCATATCATAAAATAAACTTTACAGTTTTCTTTGTGCCTTGTATTTCAAAGGCACCTGCCCAAATCCTAACCAGGGCTTTTGCTGTACTCGCAACAGCACACATCAGAGTTGTTGCTTGTAATTTGATCTGGAGTTTTCATTGTAATTTTTGTCTTGGATAATCCAGAATGGTTTCCATTTCTCCTATATGAATCTTTAAAATTAGCTTTATCTTCTTTAATCTAAACCAAAGCAAGATCAGTAACAGGAAACAATGTGGCCTTCTATCATACTCTGGTCGAATAGATGTTGGGTGCTCGTTTCCTTAGTTCCCTGCTTTGATACTACACTCATGCCATTGTTATTTTATAACAGTGTCACACAGACGCTATTGGTCCATGAAACACTTCCTGATGGCCCTTGAGAACTGACTGGCAAGCATTTTTTACACGCATAGGTTCTACTGCTTTCTTATTGCAGTGCCTTCTGATTTTTAAGAGTTTGTGTTTTGGCAAACAGCACTGTGAAGGGGATGTTTTGTTTCAGTATTTTCTGATCCTGATAATGGGATTCTTCCTGGTGATATTTAGCAAAAACTCCAGTAAGGCCAGAGATGATCATCTTACCTGAGCGGACTTAGAATATCAAAGCTGAGACTGAGACCAGACTGAGGCTGGTCTTTGTGTACCACTGCAGGAGAGCCACCAGGAGAAGGCCATTTAATGGCTCTTTTGTTTTTTTTCTCAACTGCACCATCATTTATTCATGCTAACAATCGTGATATTAAGTTATGCAGAGCATCACTGATGTTCCTGCACTTAGAGGCTTCAGTGAAGCTGAATGCAGTTTATACTTGGTCAGACTTTCAGTAGCTAATATATTTGTTTCTCCCTGAGTTAGAAGAGAGAGAGCAGTGAGCCGGAAGCTCGCGGTGTCTTTAGATCTGTTGGTCCCTCTCAAAATCTGATAACCTAATCAAGGAATAATTAATGCTTGCTAACTTCCTTGAAGTGAAATGTATGGATTTATAAGCGACTGAAATACGTAAATATTATATGGAGATGTCAGAAAAATGAGGACCAGACTCATAGGTGGAGAGCTATATAAGATGGATGTTGCAGGTTTAGCTGCAAGCATCAATGTATCTAAATGGGCTTTGGAGAACCTTTTGCAGAATGAGGAAAGAAAAATAAAATACTCTTACAAGGCGATCAGTTTAAAGGAGTAACAGTGGAAAAAATAAATACCATAATTTCATTAGTGACATCTTCAATGTTTACGTGAATTTGAGTTCAAAAGAGAATGTTTATAAAATTAAGAGATTTTCCCTTGAATCTTCACTGTCCAATTGCTCCTGGGTCACCAGATAACTTAAGGAGTTGCATATGTAGACAGACCACAGCAACTCCATCCTCTATTTTTTTTCAGAACCTACTGTCTGTCAAAAAGTCAGAGTTAAAAAAAAAAAAAAAAAACAAAAACATAACTCAACAAGCTTAAGGACTCAGTGTAACAATTATAGTTGCCAATTTGGGCTTCTAATTGCCTGGTGTCCTTGGCAAGAGCAAACACAGAGCCATATCATTTGATATCTTGAGCTGTAACCTGCAATAATCCATACCCCTTAATCCTTCATATAGCTGTCACTAAGTCATCACAATTCATTTTAAAATGGTATTCTTTAGTACTAATCTTAGTCCTAATCATTCATATTAATTTTAGCATTAGAGTGAATTAGGGCGTTATTTGCCTAATATGTGCCATATGTGACGCTTAAGTACTGGTAAGTAATTGCATATGAGAGAAGACAGCATTAAATGTGTATGACATATACAGTACGAAAAATGGAAGAGGCCAATATTAAACTTCTAATAGAAATAACTTCAGCATAACTTTCCCACAGGCATCAGAACTCTGATATTTTTAGCCGATTGAGGCCAATGTATGTTAAGAATAGCATTTGCTGCAGTGGGAAAATACACAATTTCTATTATGGGGCAGTCCAAATAACAACCTACTGATGATACACTGGTATAAAATATGTAATTATCTAGCATGTAAAAGAATAAATCATATAAACTGTTTACAGTAGGAATTGTGAAAGGACAATGACACATTGTTGTCTTCTTGTGTAGCACGGATAAAGTTTGGCTTCTAAAATCGCAAAATCTATTTCATAATGTTTATGTGATGCTTCCTGCAAGAAGATTCTGATAAGATTTTTTAATTTCTAATAAATTAAGTTAGATTTAGCTCAGTTCAAATGGGAGATAGACCTGGATAAAATTAGAAGGATGTTAGCTTGGATAACATCTTGTGTTTCTCCACATTATCCCATTAGACTAAAATTAGACAAAATACTTCTGCTTTCCTATGTAGCTCCTGCTAACTGCAACTTTGCCTGGAGGACCCCAAATGGATCGTCATTCACAGAATGCAGAACTCATGGCCATACTGTAAGGGCCTCTGCACATGCAGAGATATAAATGCTCTGTAGTTGTCATTATTGAAAGACTCGTAGCCCATCGTATTGATAATTACTAATAACGCAGAGGCCTGAGGCATTGTGTGTCCTCATCTACCACGATATACAGAAATAGTTTTAATTGATAAGCCCCGTCTGTTCTGCGTGCTATTATTGTATCACTGTAAGTTTTAGAAATAGGGTGAAATCAATATTTTTTTCTATCCTCCTTGGTAGCAAAGAAAGACCTAAGCTTTAGGATTAGTGAGCAGAAATGAGGAGGATTTCTTTGTGATACAAATCTGTATTAATTGATTTTTCTTGATGTGGATTAATTGCAGCTCTTTATTAGGAATAATATCACAAATAAACTATAGACCAGTATGGATTGTTAAGCCTAGATTTCAACTGAATGAGGCTAATCAATATCTAAGTCTGTGATTTAAAGCAATTCATTAAGGCCTCGGGAAAAGCTAAATAATAAATGTGAGAAATGTCTCAGCTGAAGCCTTAAAGGGGTTTCTCCCTTTAAAAAAAAAAAAAAAAAAGAATAAAGATATTTGTGGTACGTGATTATTGCAGCTCGAGTTTGCCCAAGTGAGCCCGGGAGCTGCGGAGGAGCGAGCGCAGAGGCAGGAGGGCCGCGGGTCCCTGCGCGGGCGCCTCCCTGCTGCCTGCAGCCTGGCTGAGCCCCTGGGCCTGCAACGGGAGCCCGCCTAACCTTAGTCCCCGCTGCGCTTAGTGGTATTCGGCTTTGTGCCTGGTCTGCAGTACGAACCTTCCTTGGCTGTTTTCTGCCTCGGATGAGTTCAGCTCGCTGGCGATTAGATGGGAAGTCACTTGGGATTTGAGGATGAAGTTAGCCAGCAATTCCAAAATCCCATGAGGGCTTGTGTTTCTGTTAATTTACATCCTGTGTGCACATGCACACAGCGTGCCTGGCAGTGCTTGTGTTACCAGTGCTTTCAACAGCATTTTGTGTAGCAGCAACCAAATGGTCTTTGGTCTACGTGACTGGACCTCTGCATCTACTGTTATTGCTCTGAATTCAGCAGATTGTACCAATCAGCTTCTGAACTTTAGCATCTGCCTAAGTAAAATACCTGAGCAAACATGATTAAATTTGCAAATAACAATATTCTTCAAGAAACTATTTTAGTGTCTTGTCTTGACTGTGTGTTATGCACAGTGAATCTCAGAATCCTGTGACCTAAGAGCTTTTGAAATGCAGACTGCATCTTAAAAGGCAGGAAGCAGATGGAGCATGGGGTTAGCATGGCTAGTGCTAACACTCAAGATGGATCCCGGGTTTAAAGGCACTAAATGCAGAAATAAAGGTAAAATACCTGAGTCAGAGCCACAAAAATGAATAGAAAAGATAACTTACCAATGAATATTATAATGACATCTACATCTTGAAAATACATGTGTTGGCATGTGATTGAGAAACATATTCCTGTACACATGGGTTCAGAGGACAGAAACAGAGGTTAAGCATAAGAGGTTTTCATTTTACTACTCAGCTAAACTCATTGGTTTCTTTGAGGTTGAAAACGAGATGTGTTTGCTGTAGTAGTTCCATGAGAGCTGGATGGCTTAAGAAACTTTATCTGAGTGATAAATTGCCAGTTCTTAGTTCAAGTCTCAGGTCTCAGTGGAGCTACAGCAGGAATAAATGCAGCTCACTCTTCGGAGGAGACCTGTGTGAGCAGAGCAAACACTCTGTTGACTTTCCAGCACACACGTGTTGTTAACTAATGCTGTTGCTGCTCTACACCTCAAACCTCTTTTTGCTTTGCATAGGCTAGTGTCTGTCCTCCTCACTGCCTTCAAGGAAACCTTGTTCCCACATTGACTTCCAGAGCTGAAGCCTGTTTTGCTCCAGTGGAATTTAACTCTCACAGCGAGGATCCCTGGCCTGCAGCTGCATGCAGTTAGATCCCATGGAGAGGAGACAAGCTAACCAGGTTAACTTCGTTAGAAGTCTGGACTTCATCTTGCGATTCCCATTTAGACTAGCTTAGCTTGTCCTTGTCCTTATATTTAGTTTTGTTTTAACAGCTGAGTTAACCTTACAAGAATTGACTTACAGAATAACCCTACATGAATTGGCAAACAGTTTTTGCAAGAGAGACTTAGTATGGCTTGGAACTGATTTGCACACCTATTGTGGTTTCCTTACACTAGTGTAAGGAAAATCTTAAGTTTACAATGAGATTAAAGCTCTCTCTTCAGTAACAAAGATACATAAAGGAGGGCACTATATTTGTCTACTAAGTGTATTTATTTGCTATAGAAATAATGTCCTACATAATTATATCCGAAAGATGTCAGAGGACAGAAATCTCTTGCTTGTCTTCGTTCATTTATGTTTCCTAGACTCTTTTCCAATTTCATATAACTTCTAACAGTGCAGCACCATAAATCAAAGCCTAAATCCAAAGGTGTGTGGAATTGGTAGGGCATAAATGCATCCAGGATAGACTGTTCTTGCATTTGGTAGCTAACGAAGTCAAGAGAATAAACACCATCCTAAGTCTGTGTGCCCGCTATCTGGCTTAGATTATCTTGAGGCCATCTGAATAAACTCTCAGCTGAAACAGGAAGCCCTGAGACCAGATCTTTCACCTTCCTTTGATTGTCATTTTCCAGTTGTTTTCATTTTTCGGTGATGTCAGCACCCGTGCTCACTGATGTTCCATTTTGGCCTTGACTGTGCCAAATCCACCCGGAGAAGTGCAAAGGCGAGAACAGATTGAGCCCAAGTTAACAGTGGGTTTACCTTGAAGCATCCTTGTATAAGCTCCTGAGGCGAGATGCAGACAATGCTTATGTGTTGTATAAGCAATGTTAATGCCCTGTGTTTTGAGTCCAGCCAGCTTCTAGGTGTGCACAGGCACACATATCCACAGCCAAGGGTACCAAGAAGAGAAATGCTGTAGTGAAAATATGGTAAAATAGCTCCACGTTGGCTTCCAAACTATAAAACAAACCCAGTTGACTAGATAAGAAGAGGTTTTACTTGCTTCTAGTCTCTGCTGTTAGTAAAAAAAAAAAAAAAATATGGCAACAACAACCCAAAAAAAAAAGTGGGAAAGGGTAGGGATTTAGGAACTCTACACATCCAGCCTGCTGAGCCTCGACGTAGGGCACAAACCAGAGGCAAGTCAAGAACAGGGAAGTGTTGAAGATGAAAACAGGCTCAAGGATTTTATCAAGGAGTCACTCTTATCTCTGTCAATAATGACCATGAGTGGAGCAGGTGAGAGATGTTTTTATGATCGCTCTGGGCTGGAGGATTTGCGTATTGAAGGGTGTAGGAAGTGGCTTCAGACTTGGCTGATCTCTTGCCCTGAGGATCCAGTAATGTAGTTTAGCTGTTGGGTTTTTCAGGAACAAAAATCTAGTATTTCTATTTAAATCTCCTTTGCCTGTTTCATAGCTATCTTCACCCATTCCAATCATTTGATACAACTGCCTAAATTGATATAAAGTAACATATCGCTGCCCTGCTTAACTTACGCATATAAAACAGTTGTGTAAGTAGCTACCAAGTTCCATATATATGGCTACTTGATAGTAGATCAAATGAAATGTTTTGGTAGTTCCAATGAACTACAACGAGCCAGAGCCAGCAGGCAGGACCATTATTCTGTGCTGTTTGTTTTACATAGCCCTTCAAGCACCTTTTATATAAGAGCATCTGATACTTAATGGCTTATAATTTTAATGAGTCAGGATGAAATTTTCAATATTGGGCATCTTACTTGAAACATGATGAAGTCAGTGGTAGCTCTAGGAAATCAGTACTATGGGCCAGATTAATGGGCTTTGGAGGTGAGTATTGCTGCTGTAAGGCACTAATGGCTCATGCCCTGAACACTTCATGCCCAAGGATATAGGGCATTCCTGCAGCCCAACTGAGGGGTGATGAAGGCCCATAGTGGTCTTCACTGATGGGATGCAACCAAAGAGGGCAGAGAGCATTGCTCATCACTGTCACTTTGTGAGAGCATAGTGTCAAGGAGGACTTTCAAAGCACTTCTGGCTGATGGGATGTATTACCCAAATATAGATGTGTATCAAGAAGCAGAGAGAGACATAAGCTACCAGCAAGTCCCTGCAGTGACTTCTCCTTCATTTTGGTTTGTGGCCTGTCGTGCTCGCTGAGAGTGGTTTGCTCATGGATGCCCATGGAGAGAGATCTCTGGGTCCTTGATGCACATTGCCCATATTTTGACGCGTCCGTGTCATCTGACCAAAACCCCATGTTCTTGGGACTGAGAGAGAGAGTCAGAATGAATACTTAGAAGGGTGAATTTCCTTAATCTTACCTGTGGCCTGTCCATTTCTGACCTGGGATTTATTGATAAGGAAAGGAAGCCGATGTCCATTTCACTATGAAGAGGATTTTAGTTGCACAAGGGTTGCCAGTTTGACCTTATCATCAACACTAAAGTTCAGGGGGTAAAAGCTGTTTTGGAATGGTCAGAGAGAGAAAGTCACCCACGTATTTGCATTTTAGTGCCACTGGTAGCGGTGCCGTATTCAGAACAGCTCTCTGGGCCCAGCACTGATTTGCAGGGTAACTGCATTTTTGTAGGTTTCCTTTGAAACCGAAACAAAACACAA
Source organism: Nothura maculosa (assembly GCA_032353885.1). Classification (NCBI taxonomy): domain Eukaryota; kingdom Metazoa; phylum Chordata; class Aves; order Tinamiformes; family Tinamidae; genus Nothura; species Nothura maculosa. Next base: position 2,044,231 of record JAUBOD010000589.1, read on the forward strand.
AAAAGAAGCACCAAACCACAATTTTTAAAACAGACTGCTTTAAGATGCCTCCTGAAAGTCACAGGCTGTCCTTATATCGTTCAATTTTTGGAATTCTTCGGGAGTGAGAACAGCCTCGGTTGTCAACAGAGTTCTGTTCACAGAAAGGCGGCAGGAAGAAGAAAGAAGGCTGGCTATTGTTCGCCCTGTGGTGTAGGCTGCAAGAATGCCTTGGGAATGCAGGGCCTGCATGGCAGCGGGAGAGAGAGAGCGCTCTTTGTGTGGAAACAGAGGCAGAGTGTCAATCATAAAAGGAGCTGCTGTCGCAGGCCTTATTCCGACCATTGCTGCCGCATTTCCTCCCTGGGAGCCCCTCGGGATGGTCCCGGATCTGCAGGAATGCCGCGGGGACTCGTCACATTGCGCGGGGAGCTGCTGCCGTGAGGGCGTCGCACCTCTCGGGTGCCCTGGCCCTGCGCAGCTTCCTGGCATCGGCTCCCTCCTCACGCGGCAGCAGGGAGCGCAGAGCCACCCTGCTCCGGTGTCTTGGAAAAGCAGCACTGATTTCTTCCTAAAATACAAATGTCTTTATGGCTCCCCACAAGTGTTGTGTGTAACCTGAAATAGTCATAGTTCCCAAAGGAAAACATCACACTTGGGCTAACGGTGAGGAAGGCAAATGCAAAGATTGTGCTTTAGTCTCACAATGGTTAACATTGCGTCAGGATGCGATAATATAAGGGCACTGCTATGAAATTCCTCAAAATCCTGAACATTTGAGGCAACATGCCTGAAAAGGGCGCACTTATGATTAGAACAATTTTGCTCTTTAAGCAAATTAACCCTAGAAACAGAAGCTTGCAGAATATGGGAATAACATACGTGTTACAACCTGAATCCCATGTACCTCCTGTGAAGTCTGCCTTCTCCGGGACTGGAGGTGTTCTGCGATGCTTAAGGCAGATCTGCCCTTGAGGTACCACGTCGCTGTTTGAGGGGAGATCCCACACTGACCGTGGGGAAGGCTCTGCCTCCCGCACATGCTGCATAGCCATGAAACGGGCTCTGTGCCGCTGGTGCCGCATGGATGGGATCCCGTGTGCTGCCTTGGGCAACAGTGCACATGTGATGGATGGTAGGGAGCGTCCCGAGCGGCACGGGGAGCCGGCGCGGAGCTGCTTGCCCGGGGCCTGCTCTGAGCGCCGGTGCGTTGTTGCTGCTGCGCCACGAGCCCACGCACAGCCACGAGCCTACGTGTCCCTGCGAGCCCACGTGTCCCTGCGAGCCCACGTGTCCCTGCGAGCCCACGTGCAGCTGCCTCGTCTCGTCCCGCACGCGCATCCTCCTGGTGCCGCAGCCCACTGGGCTCGGGAGCAGGCAGAGGATGCCAGTAATAAAATATAAACCTGTAAAGTCAGGCACCTCAGACTCGCTGCTTTGCTATGGCTGACGTACTCTTTGCTTTTGTCCTGAATATTGACGAGCAAGAGAATTTGACCGGAGGAAATGGGATTTCCCCCTTCTGGGGTGCAACTTCTGGAAACTCTTAAAGTCAGTATTAAGTCAGGTGCTTCCACCAGGCAGCTCTCCTGGGTGTCTCCAGGATATCACCATTTCCTGCTTGCCACAGAGGAATGGACTGAGTTAGAAAGAGGATCCATTTAAAACCAGGCAATCTTCTACCAAGCTCAGTATTCTGATCCAGGTGACCAGCTTCCCACCAGATCTGTCACCAAGAGAAAAGGAGGTGTGTGGACAGGAGAAGGCGAAGAGCAATGAGGAGCTAAGAGAGCAGCAGGGCTTGTGCTTCAGCTCCTTGTCCAGCTAGCGCTCTCTCGGGGGCCTCCATACGTGCTCCAGCACACCCTGTCTAAGGATTTTTCCCGAGTTACATCTGTCTCCTTGGAGCACCGAGTGACCCTTTAGCTACCATACCTTCTTTGCCATTCCCCACACTGCTTCTCATAGGGATCCTTGAGAGCACAGGCCGTGCTGACACCTCCATTTCAGGGCAAATCATGTTTCTTCACAACTCTGTGCCACAGTTTATTCAATATAGTGAAACACTGTCAGCTTCTCAGTCCATTTAAATCAGTGTATCTCTTGAGTTCAATAGGGTTGTGCTGATTTATACCAGCTGAAGATGCATTTCACTGCTTTAGAGTTCTTCTTCCTCTTCTTTTGTTTTATAGCTAATGTTGAGCACTCAATAACAAGACATTATTATGTTATTTTTCCATAATTCATTTTAATAATTCAAAGTATGCATAACCATTTGTACTTACTACTTAAGCAGAAAATTTTCTTGATTGCAGAAGCAAATCGTGTTTATGTGCAAAAAATAATGTTTATTTGATCAAAACTGTGCCAATTGCCAAAATGACCAGGACATAGAAATACACAGGATGGTTGTATAGTCAGGAATAGGCAATAACTGAAGAAAACTTACTTGCTTTTAGAATTGATTTTTAGAATTTCAGTTATGTTTTTCTCATATGAAAATTACTGAGCTTCTTTCAAGAGGATAGAAATCTTCTGAGAAGGATTTCACATCTGTTCTATTTTGGTTACAAAGATCATAATTTCATTTTTTTCCCTATAAAAACCCAATTCCGCCTACATTTTAATACATAATCCTGCAAAATATTACTGAAAAAAAATGTTGTCATGGTTCTTTGGGGAAGAGAAAAGGGCTGTTTCTTTTACACTTGGTTTGTGTGAAGGTGTCAAAAGTTGTTGTTGTTCTAATAGTGCTATTTTGGTCAAAACTGTTTAAAAAGAAGTATGTTTTGACCAAGACAGCGTCCAATTCTTGATCGCATTTTTACAACTGTAAAAAGCAAACACTCCGGTTGGGATTCCAAACTACAACTACCAAAAATCTCAGATGACTAATACTTCCTGGCTGCACTTCATGCTGGCTTGTAAAGAACAAGACTACTTTTTGTCTCAGCCTGGGCTAAAATTATATAAAACACTGTGAAAAAAAAAAGGTTGTGTAGGTCCATCTACAAAGCCCATCGTTTGCACGTGCTTGTGATATCTTTGCTAGTGACCTCGGGGCGGCTCCCAGCGAGAGAAGGCGCCGCGTGGCCGGTGCCGAACGGAGATGTGGATGTCCCTGGCCCCTTCCCTGGCCCTCGGACGACTCGGCCTGTGGCCTGGTGCAAGGCGCCTAGCCCAGCACTAAAGCGCAGGAGGGAATGGACACGTCTCCCAAGCACCGGACCGGCCTTTGCAGCACTCCCGGGAGGCGCTTGGAGCTGCAGCTGGTGCTGCCAGGTGAGCACGGGAAGGGCTATGGGCGACCCAGAGACCACGCAGGACGGAGAGCACCTGTGCCCTTGGGCAGCGGCCCCGGCCCTTCAGCCCGCACCTCCTGATGCCTCTGACAGACTCCGCAAGCTCCACAGGCTGAGGAAGATGGGCACGAGGATGGACATCTCCTTTGGCTCAAAAGGAGATATTCCATCTTTGCATTCCTGCTTCTCCCTGCCATCAAATGAGGTCCTTCCTCTCATGTAGCTACTTCCTCCGCCCTCACGCCTGGTATTAGCCCATGAGCTCTTTCCTCCCACACTCTTGTGTCAGACCTACCTAGTTCCAGTCAACACTGCATCACGTACCACTCACGTCTGTGCTGCCAGCGAGGCTCCCGATCCTTCCCTCCACTCGGCCCCGCTGCCGAGCTGCCTCCAGCTCCCTCACTTGCCTCTCCACAGTGGGGCCCTGGCAGGAGGCTCCGGCCGGAGCGGGAACACCCAGCATTTGGGAGACGCCTGGTTGCCCAGCAGGAGGAAGTGGGCTGGCTCACCAGCGTTCCCTGCTCCGCGCCCCTGGTCTCAATACCCTGTGGCTGAGCTCCTTCCTTCCCTCCTCCCTGCCACAGCACCTTCTGCTGGTACTGATGTTGTGCTAAGTATTTGTAGTAGGCAGAAACGTTTCACTCCTTAAGAAACTGGCCAGAAGACCTCAGCTTCCTGTTAGGCACCCACTCATGGTCAGATTTTCAGATGTATGTAGCACTTTATATGCAGGATATTCCCCTGAAAAGTCTAGCTCTCATGGCCAGAAAGTAACAAACAAACAACTTCATGAGAAGAATGAAGAACAGTAAAAGGAACTTATTAAAAAGTAATGAATGGCATGTCCAAAGGACACATGTGCACTTCAGAATCCAGTGGAAAAGTCACTGATCCTTAATGAAACTTAAAGAAAAAATCATCTATTTATTTTTGTTTGTCCCTTATTTGCTAAAATATGATTCCTGCATTTTAAGAGATCCCCTTACTTGCACTGTTTTCATCAGTTTTGCCATTATCGTTATTCTTATACTTGAGACAACAGAAAGTGTTTGCAGCCTTCTTTCTTGATCCTCCCTCAATTTTCATTTTTCTCCTGCGCTGGGCTTTGGTTCAGCACAGTGTCCTGCAAGTGCACGCGTGAGGGGCTGCGCTAGCGCCTCACACCAGCATGTGTGCGGCTCCTGCTTCCTCAGTCCGTGCGGCGCTCCGACCGCTCCATGGCTTCCCAAGGGCAGCAGCTCTCGAGGACAGCGGCGCCAGGGCAGCCTTCCCGCCAGGCTCCGCAGCGCTGCTCCAGGTTCCAGGTGGGTCCCCTTGGCCAACAAGCTCTTTGGGCAAGTTCTGGCGCTCGTTCCTCCTCTTACTCCTTTTTGGCATGAGGAGGATGCCCAAGCAGGAGGACGGACGTGCTGCACCTTAGATGGAGATGTGTAGTGTGCAATCATTTCTTGACACAAAAAGGTTGTTGTAAAATGACTGTTCTGTTCTGAAACGCTGCTGGCAAGTTGTTGTGAACATGGGAAAGAAACAAGAGTGTTGAGAGCTCTGGGTATCTTTGAAATATTTAAATATTATGTATGGTGACGCCTGTAATTTAACATTTGCTGTGGTAAACACAGCAGAAATGACTGTAGCATAATGTTATTCCATATTCTAAGCCAGATTCTTGAGGTTTGTTTTATTTATATCACATGTAGCCGGGAGAAATAATTCTAGGAAGCCTCATATGGTATATTTTATTTCTATATTGCCAAAATATTTTAGAGAAATCAATGACTGGGGACTCGTCTATATGGCTAACAATTTATTTTTAACCTCTTGGTGTTCAAAAGTCAGGAACAGCTATTTATCTCTCCTGAAACTGCAGATACAACCTGCCAGCAACAGATGGTGTGAATGAAAAGCTGAAAGTGGCCATTTTTAATATTCAGTAGATTAAAAAAACCTTAGTTCTTTAATCTTATTTCACCTCATGTGACTGAGGGTCTGAGGTATTGACTTAAAGACAATATCAATAGTTGTGATTTGAACCTGAATCAGCCACGGAACTGGCTCTCCTGAGACCCTCCGTAGCTGTCAGGGTGCCGCATGTTCCTGGTCTCTGTTGACCACGATGGGTTCGTGGCCAGCAGCAGCTGCAGCTCAGCGAGCTGTACGATCAGGTAGGATCAGGTGCAGCCCAGGCACCCACTGCAGCAGGCACCGCCGCGGGGCCGCCCTTCGGGAGCTCTCCCTGTGGTCAGTAGTTAAGAACTGGCTCCTGTCAATGCCTGGAGATGAAGAGAGTGCTGTGTTAGTAGCTGTTGTCTCAGCCTTGTTGTGTTTGTGTATCTGAGCTACAGAATCCTGAAGCAGAGACAACCATCATTGGGATAAATCTGGCCTAAACACCCAAGCACACATGCACACACAGAGCTGAGCAGGGACATCCCAAGCTGCAAGGCTGCTTTGTTTTTCCATTTGTAAAAGATCATGGAGCTCTGTTTCTTGCAGCCCTATGTTGTTTCTGGCATATAGGTCTGCCAGCACAGGGGAGGCTTCTAGTGAGCAGGCGTGCGGGGCATTTTTTGCCTCATGTGCCATGCTGGTGCAGGCAACAGGAACACAGAATTTCACAACTTCCCTTGAGAGAGGGATCCCAAGCACAGGGATTTACCTGAACTGCGAGAAAGGTTGGGTCTGAAATCGGGGTTTGGGTTTCCTCATTACTTTGTTAACATCTCTGCTGTCCCTGTTTATTTGTGAAAAACAAGCCAGCAGGTCTCAACACCACAAGAACAGCTAGTGTATAAAGGCAGTGTGATTAACAGATTATCATGGGAGAAATAGTTCAAAAGTATCCCATAAATGATTTCCCAGGTATTTCCCAGGACAGATGACAAATGTATTTGTGACGGTGGACACACAAAACCTTTCTGTGCAAACCAAGGGCTGCAGGTCGAGAAGCCATCCCTTCTTATATTTTTAATGCCTTTATTGATCCTCGTGTGCTGTGGCCGCAGATCCTGGGAGCTCAGCAGCTCTTTGTCCATGGATAGTCGTTCCGGTGGGGAGCTGCGTCCTGCAGCGGTGCCGCAGCAGCCCCATCCCTGCCCGTGCGCTGGGCTGCAGCCACGGGCTGCACGTCCCTGGGCAGTCCAGCACGTGGGAAAGCTCTCCGGACACGCGGGAATGCGGCCGCCCAAGGGCTCGGGACACAGAGGAGAGGAAGGGCCGCTGTGCCATGGGAGAGCATGGAAAGGACATTAAGTTTTCCGAAGAAGGAAAAATGAGCTCTCCCTTGGGGGTTTCTCTCTGGAGCCTACAAGGGTGAGATTTCAGCATTGGAGTGGGAAGAAAGAAAAAAATGCAGGACAAGTAGCCAGCAAGAACGATGCAACTCTAATTTAGCACATGACCGTAGTGGCACTGAGTGCTGCAGTGAAGTGGAAGCTGCTGGATGGCAGAGGGAAAGGTTTGCCCAAAAGTAGGATGATCTTGGGCAGTAAGGCTTAGTGTGTCCAACACAGCAAGACAAGTGCACAGTGAGTGAGAGCAGAGTTAAGCGATCGCTTATAATCTTATAGGGGCCTGGGCTGCTGTTGGAAGTGGTGGCCCCTCGGCACCCAGCACTGGATGTTCAGGGAGCTTGGCTAGGGCCTGAATCCAGCCTTGAAAACTTGGGATTATCTTTAGGGAGAGCAGGGTCTGCTCTTGCTGCGGGGTGACTGGCATGAGAAGGAGCCACTGGGGCCACGTCCAGGCTTGGCAGGGAAGCAGGGAGCAGCGACAGGACCGAGCGTTTTGTTGGCCTTGGGGATTTCCTTGGAATGAAGCAGCTGTGCAGCCATAGCCTGGGCTCTCCCATCTAATGGGCTGAGTACAAATCAGCAAAAGAGCCTTCATGTCTGCCTCTGGATGTGGAGCGAATTCCCTTTGCAGCTTAGGGTAGGGTTTGCATTTAGCCCTAATTGCCAGTCTAAAAATGAAGTTGTAAAGTGAGTGAGGAGTGGATTTGTTACTTTTCTGTCTTTTTAGTAATTTCATTTATGACAATAAATGCGTCTTTTTAGTAATTTCATTTATGACAATAAATGCGTAAATGTCCGCAGGTGGAAGCAGCAGCCGATTCTTCCAGGATATCACAGTCAGAGAAAACATCTGACCTCAGCAACCTTCTGCTGATCATCTGGAAACACTCACCGTGCTTAGCAGTCCCCGTCTTCAGCAGGCGTGAATCTGAACAGCCTGCACTTCCCAGCAGCTTCCCTTACAAACCGCTTTACTTGCACAGACCTGAGCTATACGGACTGCTCTGTCAGTGCTTTGTACATTTGCTTGACATTTGGTGCAGCATGCAGCTGTGCAGGGTCCCAGCTCTTACCCGAACCTGGGTAGTGGGAGTGCCGTGTTGGCATGGGCCGGATTTTGCCATTGGAATTGCTGTCTCTGTAGCGAGAGGAGGTGGCTCTTGCGTGGCAGGGAAGCTGACTTGGACTGTCACGGGCTCTGTAATGAAGATGTTTCATTTTGAAGTTGCATAACAGTGTCAGAGGAAACCACTCACCAGGAGCATATGCAGTGATGACTACAAAATTTCGTATTATTAAGAACATATTTTCTCTCATGGTTGTGTCTCTCCATTCCCCAGCTTCTAGTAGAATTTATTCACTATCCGCATGAATGAAGTCTGGATGTCAGAATATGTAGCTCTGAATGTGTGCGCAGAACTTAGGCTTCCCTGATGTGAGGATATTTGGTATTTATCCAGAAAAATCGCTGCTGCATTTCTGAGAGTGATGCAGTCTTCAAAGTACAACAGCTCTTGCAACCACAGCAAGGCCATTGAGGGGGAAAGAGAGGGTTGCAGACCAGGTAGGACAGTGCTGAGGGCTTCACAGAAGTGTAAAGAGGATTCTCTCTTTCAACGTTGCGTGGACATGTGCACGTGTGTGTAATGCTCTCGTTCCCATGTGTGTCCCGTGTTAGGGATGCAGCCGAGGCCGGAGCTCGCTCGCCTGCGGGCGCTGCCCCGTGCTCCCTGCAGCGTTTGGCCGGGCAGCACTTGGCCTCGCGTGGAAGCAGCCGCTCGTCACCCCTGCTCCTCAGCCCCACGCGGAGCTCCGTGCCAGGAACACAGGCACCACATGCATTTTTTTTAATCTGTGTGCATTAATAAAACACTATAAAAGCAGAGAAGAAGCTAGAGAATTGGAAATCGTATCTTTGATATTCACTTTTTTAAAAAATAAAAGCATTCTTCTTTCAGTGCACAAATTGAATGCTGCAGGATATGACTTATGTGGAAAGGCTCACCTCCAGTTTGTAGTGACAGGAGAGAAAGGTGAGCTTTATACTGGACTCAGGCCTAAGTGTAACTTAGTATATTTCTGACACAAAATAAATTGAAGAAAACCCTTCAATAACTTAACTTTGGATCTGAAGCAGCACCTGGTGCTGGGAGGTATCTAGAGCCATTGACAAGAAAGGCCCCTGAGGACACCTAGCACTATCCAGGCATTATTCAGTGTCTTCCAAAAGGCAGCGTCTCGGCAGGCAGGAACAGATACGTAGACATTTAGCATGCAAAGAAAGGGAGGTGAAAGGTTCATTGCAGTTGTAGCGGTGTATGAAAGGTGGGGTGGTTAGGGCATGCCCCGCGCTGGTGCCAGTAGCGTGCAGGCTGTTTACCCTTGGCTTGTGCCTGCGAGGCCGGGTCAGAGCTGCGGGTGGCATTTAGCAGGAGCTCAGAGCAAGCTGCAGGCTCCTGCCTCCTTTGGTGTCTGCAGCACCAGGGCTTTCATCTTCCCTACGTATCATGAAAACAAACCTGCTTCGGCTCATCTGAATTGCTCTGTAGTGCTCTTGGTTGAGAAGTGTGAAAACTGGTAGCAGTTGATCTGTTCTTCAGTTTGGAAGTCTGAGATTTAACTTTTTTTGGCAGTGAAATCATAGCCATTAATCCATTATATCGTGTATAAATGTGAGCCTGAATATATCAGCAAGCAGCTTCAAATCATAGACATAGGGTGCAAGAGGAGTAATACAATATCTCTTTCTCCATCATTCTTCAATTCCCAAAGGATGGATTCAGATTTTTGGTTCTACTTCCTTACCTCTATTGCACACCTTTCTATACAGTAACAAAGCATTTTAATAGGAATTAATGTATTTGGAATGACATCCTTGTTTGCTGTCCTCAGCAAGATACAACCCATTCCTTTTATGCGTTATGGATGAACTAGAGTTGCACAGACTTGTAGACTATAACTTAAGGGTGCTCTAGCATTAGCAGAGTACAAACTGGTTTGTTTATATATTGCAGTTATCAGAAGATTTCGCTGTGCAGCACCTGGCACATCACAGACCCAAGCACACCTATGGTACTGCTGTGAACATCGCCAATGTTCAGGTCAGTAAGTGTCCTCTGTTGCCAAGTAAATAGACATCTGTTTCCTGCTGTTGTATAATATTCATGAAATACGCTGCAAAATGAAGGAGCTGGTTCTGCTATAGCTAAAAGTTGATGTAGACTGAGACTTTAGACAGATAGCTGTAGATAGCAAAGCATTTTGCTGTAGCTGAAGGGCTTCGTTTTCAATGGCTTGTGCCCAGCTGGATGCCCAGTCAGGGATCACACTGGAATAGTCCAGTGCATTCTCACCAGCAGACCCACCTCTACCATTAAGCTGCTATTGCACCCAAAGCAAGTGTCTCCGTTTTCCCTGCTTGTGCAATGAGAATAATGCTATTTCATGTCCTTTTCAGATTTCTTTTTATTTATTACAGCAATGTGTGTTTCTATGATGTATTAATGAGACTATTTCTAACTATCAAAAAACTACTTTTGTAGTTTTTATCAGTGAAATATGGTCAGTCATCCAACAATCTGCTTCCTTGGAATGCATTTCACTTACTGTAATGAGGAATAGACCAAGACTACATCTCAAGAAGTATATGGCTAGAAACAATGCTTTTATGTTTTCCATATTTTGTTATTTTTGCCTCAAAACACAGTTCAGTTCAGTGTGATCTGACATGGCTAAAATACTGAAACTCTCTCTCCTCCAAAGCAGTGTTTATTATAGAAACCCACAAACTTAACCTAACCTAGAGCAGCTTTTCCAGCAGTGATATAATTACAGTAGTTATTGTTGCAATAAACCAGATGTTCCTAAACTGGACTGAAGGCACTTCCTCCTCCCCAACATTTCATTTGTTATGTTGCCACTTTTCAAGTTTCACATCAGCTGTTGAGAAAGCTCTTTCTTGGTTGAGTGTCATTTACAGATTCTTGCAGCATGAGTCTTTTATTGTAAAAGAATGAAGTAGTGGCAGTTTTTGAATTTTCATTGCTTTCCTTAAAACCCGAAACATGACACTTACCAATGTCATTAATTTTTGTCCAGAGTCAAAGACAATTTTAGCCCTTTGAGGTACTTGTACTTGGCCAAAAGAACACTTGGAAAAAACGACTTGCCTTTCAGATTGAACAAATTCACTGTTCTGTGCAAAAAGAAGGGTTCCACCCTTCATAATTTGCTCCGTAATTTGCTGTAGACTTCAGAGGAACATTTTAAGTCAGCTTAGTTGGTGAGCAGCGTAGGTAACTTAGGAGCAGAGCATCTGCCTAACCCATGTAACCGCCTTGTTGTGATGTCCCTGCTGCCCCCTAAATCAGACTTTGGCCTCTTAGTGGTGCTGGTTTGGAATTAATCTCTGTCTTTTAGGAATTAATGTATTCATCAAACTTAAAATGTGCTAAACGAGCTGTTAGGGCTTTCTCTAGAGTGGGTAGTTTGGCCTTGTTACAAGATGGCCTATGAACCACGAGCAACCATTCAAGGCCAATAAAGATGCCATGTGTAAAATCCTGTCAGAAGACTCCAATTATTCCTGCACTAGGCTATGAATATCTAACATTATTTTAACATTACCTTTCTTTTTAACTAGTATTTTTAGTATTGTTAACACTTTTAGTCAGCACAATACTCCTAGTATTTCCCAGCCTTGTGAAGTACTAATTGCTAGGAATATTTTGCCATTAGAAAAACAGATTATGTAAAAACCTAGGACCTTAGAGATGAAAGGTCTAACATATATTTTACTATCTTATCTTTTGTTAATCAGTAGTTTGATTCGCATTCGTATCGCAGGAATAGTGCAGGAAAACCCTGGCTAGGATCAATGAATGTGAAAAGTCAAGGCAAGCATTCAGCAGACTGCTTTATTACACTTACTGTGCCATCTAATAATACAATAAAGAAACATAAACTAGGCTTCGAGGCTTGTTTGCTTTTAGGCGAGTTCCCATGAAAATACAGGAATGGTAAGAATGAAGTATCTTATCAAGTATCAGAGCACGTCCTGGCAATCGTGGAAGAAACCTTTGTAATGTTCACAGTTAGATGTGCTACTCATTTTTCTGTTTGCTAATGCTAGCCTATTAGTTACGCTGTCCCTGCGGTGAGTGTAACATAGCGAAGGAGATACACCAGGGATGAATTCAGCCCATGAAGTGGTCTGCTAAATTTATACTTTGTAAAATGTAAATGTTTCTTATAGAAGGAATTTACATGACTCTGAAACGTGGCCCAATTTTTCACTGATGTGGTAAAGGGATGCAGACATTGTTGGCCTGATTTTATAGAAATCTTTGAAAATGGTCCATAAAATAGCTGAGGAAACCCAAGAGGCACCCACACATTTGGAAACAGATTATAAAACAGCACTGTTGTGCAGCCACAGTCAGCTCCCTGCTTTCAAAAGGAACTGTATCAATTTCACATTTTTGCCTTCCTAATGAGAATGTGTCAGAGCTGAAATAAATAAATAAATGGAAGCCGTGTCCAGGGATCCTTGACGGCTTTCCCATCCCAGAGACTGGGAGGCCCCTGTGCTTCCTCCTCTGGCCATGTCAGGCAGAGAATATTTCCACCACCCACACTTGATTCTCTCTGAACTCTCCTCACCCACTCAGCCTTACAGCTGTGCAAAACATCCATTACGCGCCCTGGAGCCATGTGAAACCCACCTTTAAAGCTGTGCTCCGTGCTG
>JAUBOD010000589.1:2056650-2073554 GCA_032353885.1 Nothura maculosa
CCCTGGCAGAGAGAATAGGAAGAGCAGGCAGATCCCCAGCGTGCGCCCTGCCGTGCGAGCAGATCCTCTCCTGACGGATCAGGGGATAAAAAGGAAACTTTTCTTAACACTTTAGCACTTTATTGCTTCAAAGTGTAACTCACTTTTTTTATGGCATTCTTTCGTTCAGCACGTGTGCCTATCACTAGCATTTCAGTTAGATATGAGCTCGTGCAAGTAGTTGCCACAGCTATGCCCTCAGACAGGAAATAGAGGGAAACCCAGATGGCAAAACACAGATCCTGAGCGGTGCTTTCTGTATTCAACGTGTCAGCTCCATAGACCTGGGGGATGTGTCTGCTGATGATGAAAGTTTGCAGAATTTACTGAGATCCTACTGTTTCTCTTAGCAAAATTAAGCAGAGCATTGCTAGGGTGGAGGCTCGATTAGGCCGGCCTTACTGAGCACTGTCCTGTGCACCATAGTGACCACCGTTAGTCAGTTTTCCGAAGCGGGAGGGAATTTGCTCTAAAAACAGGAACAGAAACTATACATAAAGAAATGTCAGAGTGGTGCATATGACAGGATTCAATGTGAGAGACCCTGTGTCCTCTCATTCAGGCAACATCAAACAACTACCAGTGAATTTCTCATTTTAATTTTGAAGGGAAATTCAGGAGTGCCAAAGTCACTTTCACCATCTCAGTAACAAAATATTTTTCTTGGTTTCAGTTTTTAGCAGGAAAGCTTTTCATCTTGAAAACAATTGCATTTTTTTCCATTATGAATGAGTCTACATAGAAGATTACAAATATCTCACAAAATTATGACTGTTGAACATGGTTTGCTTCTCCTACTCAAATGAAACTGAAATTATATGATACCACAATAAAATGTAGAGGAAATTCAGAGGTGCTATTTTTGGGGGTATTGTGAATGCCACATTGTCATCAAGTGGCTTCAGTTGCTTTTGAAATCCAGGAATGTGCCCATTTATCAAAATGTCTTCAAGGTAATAAGGAAAATAGCTTGAGGTAATTTGTATAATTAGTGAGAATGTCTTCAGGTAGAGTTATCCCAGACTTAAGGTCATACTGAGAAAAACATTAAGCCTTGGGATTCACTTGAGCAACAGTAAGTACCCAGAGTAGAAGCAGCTGTCACAGAATCGAAGAGCTTCTTGGATGGGCTGTGAGAAGCTTGAGGCTCTGTTAATTTTCCACTCTACAAGATGTCTTCAATTGGAAAGATGAATCACAGGTGCTTATTATTTATCTCATCAACTAGCAAGTGACCAGCTGATGTGGAGATGTCTTCTTCCAGTGTAGGTGAGATGAACTCTGCTCTCTGTCTCTGCTGAACTCTCGGGGAAATTTTGAGGAGGAAGGCAGGCAGGACAGACAACATTGTAAAGGTCAGTGCTGTATCTTGTGTTATTGAAAGCAAAATTCTTGTCAAGAAATACTTGATAAAAACAGTATGTAAAATATTGGCATTAAAACAACAATAAATCTCAGGACTATCAGAGGTATTCTGTAAGGAAGTGAGTCACAAAAATGAAATAGAAGTGGTCTGGTATCGCCTCATTAGAACCCTGATGTGTATTTATAACAGCCTTTAATCTCCTTGATGATGTCCATTTGTTACTGGTACTCCTTAAAACATCACGTTCCCCTTTTGCTGAGGGCCTGCCCTTGTGAGGTGCTGAGCATCCTCATCTCACATCAACACCAATGCGTTGTGGACTTACACCCAGGGAGAGATAAAATATGGCATGGGGGGTTTCCTATCGCATGTGTGTAGAATGCTGTGAATCCAGGAATTGGTTGCTTTTAAATAAATGATGTGAGAATGGAAAGGTGATAACAAAATGATTTATCTTCTCAAACGGTTTGAGAGCAGATTTAGATTTTTTTTGAACTCTTTACCAAACCTCATATCATAAACACCCTCTCTTTTAAATGAATAGATAATAAAAAGGAAAGATCAAGGAGATAAGGTAGCTTGCTGTTTAAAAAAAATGTTAAGTGTAGGTAGTCCATATTTCTAAGGAGTGTTTTAATAAAATAATAGAAATACGTCGCAAGTCTCATTAGACAATAGTAAACATAATTATTAAGCAATGCTAAAGTAAATGTATGTGTTCCAAAGAGAGGTGTCCTTTAACAGAAAAGGAGAAAAAAAAAAAAAAAGTTAGAACTGAAATATTCTACTGCTGAAGTCAGAAATAGTGTTTCCATTGACTCTGGCTGGAGGAAGCTTGGCTCCTGGGAATTCTGGTATAAATATGTTTATCCTTCTAGAAAAAGGAGGGTTCCATGGCCTTCTACAATAGGTGCTGTAAATCTATGTTTCTCCTGTACCTGGTACTGTGGCTCCAATTCAAATATATAAAAAACAAATATAGGTATATGGTTCCAAAAATCCAACCAAAATCTCGAGGTAACCTTGTTTGCAGTCCTAACACAGGTAAGTCTCCCCTTGTGAAAACTGTGACTTACATAAACAGTCCAAGGCCTGTTTCAGTGTTTATTATCAGATTGTTCAAATATTTCAATTGTGTTTGTTAACTAAAGAAGGTCTCAGACTCTGTTTTGACCGTATACAGAGTTTATCAAACTCACTGTCCGTAATCTACAAGTGAAGACTGAACTATCTATGAATTTTCAAATAATTTTGTTGTTTAGACTATAACTCTCACTTAGTTCAAAAAATAGGCATAGAAGAGCTTCCTTTAGCTGATACTTTTTTTGACCTACTGACCTACTGAAGAACCAGTCTTTCTAAATTCTCTATTGGTTAAAGGGATTGGCAAGATACTGCGGTCATTCTTTTCAAAAACATAGTCCAGAAGTAAGCAGATTTCTTCCTGTTTTGTGTGTTTAATCCACAGTTTCTCATTACTTGAAATGACTACAGTTTTGTGCAGCTTTGAATAGGATTGAATATAATGTTACCCTTTCTGACCTACAGCTATATCAAATTTAGGGTATTGCAAGTTGTTTGAGCTGGAAAAGCAGAGTTTTAGCAAATGGGGGGAAACAGGTATCCATCCTCATTGAAGTTTGATCTGTTTGCAAGATGCTTGAGCCTCTGTTGTCTTGAACACAGGAGGACTCCTGTAATCAGAGAAAGATTTCTTGTCTGTATTCCCAAGGCTTTTCCAGCAACCATGAGAACACAAATCCCTGTCTCCAGGCTCGTCCCAGACCATCCAGGCTGCTCCTGCAGACTCTGCACCTCTCTCCTCCCAGGCTTTTCCTGAGATCTGTCTCTGCTTCTCGACCTGCTCTGTCTCTTTTCCACATACATCCCTGCCCAAAACAAACTCAGCAAGGCTCCCCACCCAGATCTTTTAAATTCCTGGGCAACCCTGCGTTTGCCTTTGTTTTGGGCAGGAACATGTACTGAACTGTCTCCTCTAGCTTGCAAGACCTACCCTTTGCAACAGGGCTCAACCCAACCTATAACAAAGCCCTCGGTAGAGATGTAACCACTTCACAACTGTGTGCGTGTGTGGTATGCGGAAAGGAATTTGCAGCAGAAATGACCGTCTTCCCTAGAATTTCCAGCTGGAGAGAAGCCACAAATCAGGACCAGGATTCAGACAGCTGTGAACATGAGAAAGCGCATAGGAAAAATGGCTGGTTCTTGGGGATTTGTTTCCGTGGGGACCTCGGGTACCTGGGGAGCCGCGGAGGCCACGCGGGCTCTGACCTCACGCAGGCTTTGGGGCCAAGAGCAGCCTCCATGGGCAGCGCTGCGTGGTCTGCCCCTGTCCAAGCACCCGAGCAGCCGGCATTAGCAAGCGCTGCTGCTGCCTGGGACCAGGGGGTTCGGCACAGCTGAACCAAATACGGTCACGTGGGTTGGTTGCTTTGTTTGTTTGTTTGTTTTCTATTGCTGCTTTGCCCCAGACTCTCAGTTATGTTCCGCCAACAAAATGTGTGCAATGCTGCTTATTGAGCTTGTGTCTGTCAGGTGTGTCAAGCCCAAGTAAGGGCTAATGTTGATGAGAGCATTAACATTAATCACGCTAAGACTGTGTTGTATACCCAGAGAAGGGTAGGAGCCCCCTCCTCCTCACTTGGAGGCAGGAGTTCTCTGAAGTGATATTGCTTGAGCAAAAGGAGTGGTGAGAAGGAGATATATTCCAGAACCTGGCATGTTCCTATAGGTGGAGATTATGTTAAGGTTATACTGAGCATAACCAACCTTAATCCTTTTTCAATAAAGGTTCTCTTTATAAAATATCAAGGTCAGGGTTATAAATCCCAGAAGAAATCGCCAGGTATAATTAAAAGGAATAATGCCAATTATAATTTCCAGTCATTCTCAGTACTTGAAACTTGGCCTCTGTACTCCTTGGACTTATCACAGATAAGTACAGATAAGCATCTTTGAGAGCAAATAGGAACCTATTTATTACAGCTCCTTTGTTTCTACCTTTACCTTGAGATACTTGCAGGATTAAAAATTGCATATGACATAAGACTAGTTAATTCTCTCTAAGATTTTCACTGATATATTCAACACAGTTTTAGAAATATATCCAAAGAAGTCTACAACTTTTATTCACCCTTTGTAGATAAATTCCCTGTATGTTTTTTCTCTTGTTCTTCTCGCGGTTGGTTTCTAGCAGTCCTCTTCAGTTTGCCAAGGAGAATTTCACAGCAATAGAGGGGTTTCTGTGCAACACACACAGCAAATAGAACCAAATGAGGGTCTTTAATAGCAACACAAAACCAATTCTGAGAGATAAGGTACTTCCATCAAGTAAAGACAACAAGATGAAACAAATTACCATATGTTTCCTTTTGAAGCAGTTGCACCTCTTATTTTAAACTCTGAGTAATTTTAAGTCACTCCCTATAAATCTTTATGAATTTTATTTTTTTAATAGCTAAATTAATTCAGGAGGAAAAGATAGGAAAAGGAAGAAATGGTTATATTTCTGCGTGGTTAACTGTGTTCTAGCAATAGAGACAATTATTCTAGTTAGCACAATCAGTGGTATTTAAATAGAAGAAATTCTTGTTGAAGTAGTGGCTTTGTAACAAAACATGCAGAAAGCACAGTAAAAATATAATAATAGGTACAGAAATGTGTAGTGCTTTCAGTTAAGGAGCTTAGCAAGAAAAGTGAAGCAGTGTATAAGCCTGAATATAGAAATAGCCCTTGTTGGGAAAAGAGATAACAGTACTTTGCAGGTAGAAAACATTTTCATGACAGAATGCTTGAGGGGAGGAAAAAAGAAATAAACATGTTTAAGTGCTCTACTTCTTATTTCTGGTTTAAATATATAGAATTGTTTGTTTCCTGGATATTAGGTGGTCCTTCCCTGAAACTTTCCAAACTCAATTCATTTCTCACATCTGGTTGGAACACAGATCTTTAAGACATTCATGTAATTCAAGTCAGATGTAAAAATCTGAGCTACACTATATGAAATTCAAGAACAATATAGTTACAGGGTTAGAAAAGTCTGCAGTATGGCACCTCTTTTAATCAATAACAGCCTCAGTTTCAAGTTTATCTGTAAGTATAAGGCTATAATTAAGAATGATCTACTGCATTCATTATTTCAGTACTCAGTGTAACAAATTACCAGATTAGTGGCACTTCTATAATATTATTTTTTCTTTATCCTTATACTCTAGATAGCAATATGGTCTGTATTAGATGATACTTCCAATGGAAAATATTGAAGATCACTAATATCAATAAGTACTTCCTTATCCTTATACTGCCCATATTGACTTTCATTACATTCCAGCAGTTCTGCTTATTCCCAAATGGTAGTCATTAATTTCCATTAATTAAGCTGCAATTATACATAATTTAAATTATTTCCAATAAATGCTCGATTTGTGCCTGCTATCTGCATTTAACTTCCATTGATTCTAAAAAAAAAGCTACTGTTGAGCTTAATTGCCACCATAAGAAGCACAGCTTACTGTCACCGGGGCTCCATTAATACCACTGGACAGCTCCAGGGACTGATTCCCCTCTTATTGTCAAGCGGGAGGGAGCAGCGTTAGGCAGAGTTGGCCCGTGCAGATCAATGGCTGAAAACCCAAACAGCTGCAGCTGAAGTTGCCTAGAGAAGGCTATTTACCTCCCCAACAAATGTGTGCTCTTCTGGGATTCTGCTTTCAGTTGGTTAGAAAATATTCTAGAGGTTTCCTTAGACTAAGAATGTGGGGAGAAAAAGTGAATTATAACAGACTGTTGAGGCTAGCAGAGTATTCTGTCTGGAAAAAAAATGTTCCATTGAGCTAGAAAATGGCATCTCTTAAAGAGAAATCCTAGACTTACAGAAAAAAAAATGGGACAATTTGTGTAATCTTCTTTATCATTATTTTTGTCCTTAAAAATACTCTGGCTGACCAAAAACTGGGAAAAAAAAATAGATTTGTTCCAGATATGTTTAACAGGATAGTTTCATTTCACAGCAGCACTTCAAAGTCATTAGATCCCCATTTGAATACAGTATCAGTTAGATAAGTTGCATAAAAGTCAAACACAGACACATTTAGACTCTTAAGAAAATGCCGATTCATGAAAGGAAAACATCTGTGTAAAGTGATGATCTTGACTAATCTTCCTTTTGAAGAGCAAACAAAAGAGTTGGCTTGCTGAAAATTAAATGTTTCTGTGATTTTTAGAATGACATTTTTAATTTTGCATTGCAAAATATTTTTCCTATTTTCCATAATATTTCAAGTTGAGATCTAAATGAAATAGTTTGCTTTTATTCAAACAAATTATTTGATTGACCAACAATTACTTTATTCATAATTATGCTTTGTAATAGCTTTCTGGATTGTTTTATTGTTTTCATTAGGAGAGGAAATAAAACTCAACCCTAAGACATTCATTCCCCAAACGTGAAAAATCTGGCGCTCCCTAGGTTTTAGTTGGAGAGTTTATCAGTAGCTTCACTTTCTGAAGATGTTCCAAGTCTTCAAAGCAAAGTCTTCCATCGCTAAAGGCAGAGCTTTGTTGTCGTTACATTTGTCTCTTAAGGCAAGATTGCCACTCTTAGCCATGAGTACTGTTCAAAGGCCACATGTCCAGTCTCCGAGGTCTTGCCTGCTGATCCCATGCAAGGGTTGCCAGACATCCTGCGCTATAACATGGTCAAACTTCTTGTCCGTTATGAAATGACAATGACTTGTTGTCATTATGAAATGAAACAGCTTTGTTTCAGCTTACTGGTCTTTCATAGTTCTACATATGCACAAATGCATCCACATTGAGGTACATTTGGGCCTGGAGAGGCATAAATTAGTATTGGACCTAAGACTTACAACATTTGGAGATAGCCTACTATTTGTGAATAGGGAAATGTTATATTAAAGAAAGAAAAGTACGTCACTGAATTAGTCAAATTCCTCTGTATCACTCCTGGTGAAAACATCCCTGTTGGGGGATCGTATAAAGTCAGTAAGTTTGGAGCCTAATAGTCTAAAGAAAGTACAGGTTTTATGGGTTGAAGTTCTAGCATGGAAAATCCTCTGTCAGAAATACTTCGTTGGGGAAAAGGGAAAGGAGAAGAGGGAAAAAGAGTGTAAGCTCAAGCAGATAGTTGATCAAATGGCTAAAGTCAAAGTTTGAAGGTTCCAGCATTTTACCCTGAAACTAAGGGGCAACTGGAAGATATAAGCTTTGCTGTCACTGCTAGACAATTACCACATCTTTGCTGTTATGCTACCCCCGCCAAAAAAAAAAAAAAAGAGAGAGAGAAATGGAGAAAAGTGTTGTATTTACCCTGAGGAGGATGATCAAAACGATAGTGCTGCTGTGGGTTTCATATTGCCCATTTACATCTCAGAAAAGCTTTGCTGCCTTGTTTCCACTGTTGGTTAGTCAGCTAAGAAGAAAAGGAAGGGAGAAGCAAACAAATGAATTTATTTTTTTAAGAAACCCATTCTAAAAGGCAGTATTCAACCTGCCTTGGCCAGGCCATCCTGCACAAGATTCAGCTCTGCTGCAGCTTAGGGCACACCAGCGAGTGCTAATCTCAAGGTGACAAGGGCTTGGATAAGCGGCAAACTTTGCATGCAAAAGAAAGTGGCCCTTGTGAGAGCCAAGCCCGGTGGCTCTGGGCTGCGGTAAAGGGCCTGGCATCCAGGAACCGCGGGGGCTCCGCAAACCTGCCTGGCGGGAGCGGGCGCACACCCTGCGGAGCGCTGATACTGTCAGGAGCCGCCTCAAAGGCCTCAACAAAGGAAACCATTTGCAGTGCACAGAAAGGAGGAATTTTATTGGTCTTAGCAAACTTATCTCCTGAAACCTTATCTATTAACTATTTACACAGACATCAGCGGTGAGAGATACTATCTGTACTTCCTTTGGATTGTTTCCCTCTCCTGTCCTGGTATTGCCTTGGCCTGCTCAGGCCTGCAGCTCTCTGGCCAGCCTGCGCTCGGGGCGCAGGCCCGGCCAGGCTCCCGGCAGGCATCCCGATCCAGCAGCGCAGGCATCCCGATCCAGCAGCGCAGCCAAGACTGCACTGGGGTGGCTCTTGGGACAGCCACCTTTACATTTGCTGTCTAAGTTCCCAGTTACCTCCTGTGCCCGTGTGCTGGAAAGTCTGGTTGCTCTGAAGTGCTCTAAAGGACCGAGTCTATAGAAAAATGGTCTTTTCCTCCTCTTCTCCCTCCTTAGAGAAGTGTTTCATTTTAGGATCTCTCAGAAAGAAAAGAATAGAAGCACTATTTAAGTGACATTTAGCCCAAGTACAGATTGAAAATGTGCTGTGCATATTTCATGTGTATCCTGTATAATAATCAGAGAACAGATGAAGCAAGGGAACTTGAGTTCCTTCTAGTTATTCTAGAGCCTCCTTGAGTTTCTCCAATTTATGTGGGAGTAGCAGCCTCACCCTTAGCCCATGCTTCAACCTCTACTCATATGTCCCATGTGCTTCACGTGTAACAACCGAGAATCTCCTTCTTCAAATTTCAGACATTATCCACAGTCAGGAAGCATGAGGAGGAAAGAGTGTATTGAAGCATTTTCTTTGTTAGTACTCAAGGTAGCAGAAAAAAATGTATGATGTTCTGGATGCTGCTGACCAGCTGTGGAGCAGCAGGGAGAGCTGTGGATGTGAAGAGCCTGAGCTGTATTTCCATTCATATATTCTTCTCTAAAGCAAAAGTAAGGTTCAACCAGGCTGGAAGTAGGTCATCTAAGCAATTAACTGAAGGTCTTCAAAGACAGATGTACAGACTTTATTTTCCATCCTCAAAGTGATGCCAGGGAGTGGTTTCATTCACTTTTCCAAAGTGAGAACAGTTAGTAATATGCACAGCTATTGATGGCTCCAAGTTTTTGCTAGTGTGACATGCATAGCATTTCCTACTGGTACTTGCCTTTCTTGTACCTGTGCTCCCAAATAATATAACTTTGGCATCACAGACTATGATAGCTATTTTATTACACAGTGCCAGATAAGATGTAATTGTTCTTCCTCTTGCCTCCAATCAAAGAATTTTCTCAGCTCCCCTGCCTATTTGGAGTACACCTATAAAAAATAATTTTGCTATGCAACCCCTGAGACTTTAACCTCAGCAGTTACAAAATCTGCATCTTTCTTTCTGGGCTCCACAAAGAATGAGGATTAGTTAAGGACTGCAATGGCTCATGAACAGTTGTCAGTTCTTCCAGTTCCACAGCTCATTCTGTTTTCCTTCCATATTATCCTGGAAGCCCAGCCTGGTGAGCCAAGTGTCCTCAGGAGATAAATAGCAGTATGAAACTTTGTATTTGTAATACACCCAATACCGTTAAAAATAACAATTCCACACCCACCTTCCCAAGATTTTTCATGGATATTCCAGACAGCCATATTTTACAATAACCAAAGTTTATCCATATGTGTTTTCCCATTTGCAATCTGAAAACTTTTTTTTTTTCAGTTTGCACATGCAAACTTGCAATCAGTCCTGGACAAAAAAATTAGATGCCAGTGGCTTGGAGGAGACCTCTTCCATCTAGATTCCTCAGGCAAGCAAACACGATACAGTTCTTTCTGACTCATAAACTTGGTATCTAGACAGTTGGTTTGACCAAGTCTTGGTGCTTTTGAGCATGTACAGTACTTTAAACACTTGGGTACCTTAAAGCTGGAGGAAGGGAAAATGGTGAACATTATATGATGTTTAGGTGTCTTTAGGCCTAGGCAAAGCTGAGCAAAGTTTCCAGGAATTAGTTTCAATATAAAGACATGGTACTTGAACTCAATTTCTATATCTAGTTAGATTCCTGAGTCTATTTTTCACCCTAGTCCTTAGTGACCAAGACATCTGAATCAGTGGCAGAGATTAAAATAACCATCTTTGATAATTCTGTAAATTCCTAAATTAAAAGCACTCCTATGAGATACATAAATGGTTTCCCTGTTTCACATAGACCAGGAAATCAGGACCAAAGTCCAAGGAAAAAAATGGCATATCAAAACATCAGCTGAAACAGAAGGATCCAGCTGTTTCAAATGCCACTAAACCACAATGATTATTGCTAACATAAATAAAGCAAAATCTTAATCCGGCTTTATCAAGGAGTTACAAGCCATATTTCTCAGTTCCTCTAGTAGTTTTACAAGAGACTTCATTTTCCTGAGTAGCGAGAAAGGTGGTGTATTAGCTGCTGCTTTCTCTTGCACCATAAGAAAATAAACTATGCACCAACAAACCCATGCAACAACCAGCCGAGTTTGGTCACTTCATGTTTGCCCTACAGAATAGAAAATGAGTTGTCAAACCAAAGTCCGCATTATGTCCTCGCTGAGTGGCTTGACTTGTTTTTTTTTTTTTTTTTTTTCCCTCACTGGACAATGTCACTTCCTTGTGACCACCACAAATGATAACAATTGCAAAAGCTTTATGGTTGCTAAACCAGAGGAATGGCTGGAATCTTCTGAAAATCTTCAGAGCTTCAGTAGTTGGATCAGACTGACATTTTGTGCATTAAAAGCTATCTTTAAAAAAGAAAATAGGTGACAAAGCATTCCAGAATCTATCAAGGCAAAGAGAAAACATCAAAGGCTGGAAATGCCAACCTACTGCAATTTTGAAGCACTCTGTGATTATGGTGAAGGGTTTGGGTTTTTTCATTTGCGCACTGCTGACTCCCTTCATCCAATAACAAAAGTGCCAAAACTCTTTCTAAATTAAGCCTAGCATCTTGTCTCTGCCTAAGGCAGCTCAACGTGCTGCACCACATCTCCATGTACAACGCCAGTTTTCTCATACCATCCATATAAGATTCCTGCCGCTTCCTGCAACTTTCTCCCAAGTGCTTTTTTTGTATTGCTGAGATTGTCCACTAGATAAAACTGAATGCCTGAAATCCCTGTTTCTTTTTTCTCTCATTGCTTCACTACTTTGTTACTCTCCAGTATGTTCTTGGAGAACATGTTCTGCCTTTGCAATATTCACCAGTACGTATCTCCCAAGTGGAGGGAGGCACTGAATATGAAACTCATTTAAGTGTCCCTGCAATTTCCCAGCTTTCCAAAGGCACATTACTTATGGCTAATGGAAAATATTTTTAAAGGGGCCTGGAGCAGGGGAGCCTGAGCTTGCTGGAAAGGTACTTGCCGTCTCTGGAGCCATGAGAGCAGGACTCTGCAGCCCAGAGCTGTGCAGTTGGGGTGAAGATGTCCTGCTCTGGTAGCATCCAGTGGCATATCTCTTCATGGCAGTAAATACCAGTTTGAATCACTGCCGTTTTCACCAAGACTTGTGCTCTGCGTCTATCGTGAGATTCTTAGACTCTTGCTGCTGGTTGTTGATCCTGGCCTTTCTCTTAGGTGTTTGAGTTGCTCCAGTGCCCCTGAGAACTCTTTGGAAGTGACATGGGGTTAACAGGGTGCAAAGATTTGAAAACCAAGCATGGTTTTTTGCGGAATTGGTTATTTTGGACACCTAAATGGAAGCTGTCTAGTAGATTTACTGTTAAGGTGTTCAGTGCTTTGGCATGAAAGAAGACAGTGTGGGCAGTTGGAACATGGTAAAATGCAATCTCTTTTCACCTTACTAAATGTCTTTCACTGTCTTCCTCCTGCAGCCACCCTACATGTTTATGTTTGAATGGTAAATTTGCAGATAGAGAAAAATGGCTCCTATAATTGTTCTGCCAAACTTATTGTTCTTTATATGGGCACAACAATGTGTTCATAAACTCACTGTTACCAATATAAATAATTACTAAACCATAAGAAAAATAAATGCATACAATAACCGAAAGTATAAACCCACCACTGCTAAATAGCACTTCATAACTGTGGCTCTGAACTATAACTGCCTCACCAACACAGCCACAATTTCCGACTTCATAAAATCCTCCACTCTCCAAATTAAATGAACTGGATAATTAACAAAGCCCATGTTTTGTCCACAGACTGAAACCACCGTTGCTGCAGCACGAAAATGAGCCCACATTTTTAAAAACGGTAACGTTTCATTCCTTGGCACACATGATCCATACCTGCTTCCTCGCTCCCCACTGAAGCTGTGTGCATAGATAATTCAGAAGCTCTGCTAGCAACTGCACATCTGGATTAGGAAATCTGCATGGTAGGGGCATGTAGTATCATGTAGCTACATAAAGAGCCAACAAGAAGTATAAAATTGGGTTGACAGTGGACGTTTTGGTGAAGATGAGCATGGTGTGGGCCAGGCGTGCAGCCCACGGGGTACCAGGAAGGGATGGTTGCAGAAAGGGGCTGCGGCTGCAGCAGCTGCTCCCAGCAGCTCTTTTCCTGCAGCCTCTCCTGCCACAGGGAGAGGAGCAGGCTGTGGTGGAGCAGCTGCCCCTATCCGCAAGGGTCTGGCAGAGGGGGAGATGACCAAAATAGCAGGACTGACCCCACGAGTTTCAGGGCCCACACCCTCCCCTCTGTGTGCTGCCCTGCTCCCCATCTCCGCACGGGACTGTTTCTCTGGGTGTCCCTGCACCTGAGAGGCTTAAGCAGAGCTCCCACGTCCCTGGGGCTGGCAGACACAGCCCTTCCTCGCACAGGAGAAATTCCCCTTGGGTCAGTAGAAAATAAAGGAAAGAGAGGAACAGAGAGGATGCTCCTTATCCCCTCCAAGTCAGTAGCATTCCGAGGGCCAGAGGGCTGCCGTCAGCCTCCCTTTGCCCTGCACAGCAGAGCAGTCACCGCCACTGCTGTAGCCGAGGATAGATGGTCACCTCTGTGTTCTCCTACCTCTACCTGAGAGATATCCATTAGAATTCCTAAGAAAAAGCTGCTTGATTATCTTCACAATGCATTAGCTCTATAAATAAAGTGGAATGACACCTATGTAGAAGACATAGGAGAATTACCCAGGTGTGTCTTATTCTGGACAGTATCTAGAGCAGTTGCTGCTACTTGCAGATTTTATTTCATGTGTAACATTTGAGCATTTGCCAACAGGGTTTTCTTGGCACTCTATGCAGATGGCAGGGTGTTATTATCACTCCAGCCACATGCCCGAATCCAGTAATAGAGTCCTGCTCCTGGCGAAATTCAATCCCTTCTCATCTCTCGGCCCATGTTCATCTTTGTATTATTTTTAATTAACGTACGGTTAGCTGAAGCGTTCTCCATAAATCAATGATTTCCTTTCAATTCTTGTTAAAGATTTTCATTTTCATAATTTGCAGCGTGTTGTCCAGAATCAGCTAAGAGCACACTTTCCTCTCATTATCAAATCAGTAAGGAATGGACTCAATGAAGCAAAACAGAACATAACCCTCGCACCGAGATCCTTCAGGCTTAAAGGGCTTGCTGTCTGCTCCAGCCATTCATTTGCTAGACACATTGCAAACGAAAACATTGTCTTTTGCCACCTTGAAAACTGCAGGTCAGATTCTGTATTGTCGTGAAGTGTCATAGCTCTGTTTGGAATGCAAGCAAAAGTCCTAACTTACACCAGCTAAATATTTGACACTGTCCTCTCCTTAATCCCTAGCTAAGGGAATAGCTGTTGGCAAAGCTTCCCTTCAAGCAGGAATTTGAGTTTTCTGTGACTGCATGCATTTCTAAATGCAAGTTTTCCACCGTTTTTTTTATTATTATTTTTTAACCCCTGACAAGCAGTATACTGGTATCTGCATTCAGCCTTCCATGGGGAAAATTGCATTGATGATTTTGGTCTCTGTTCTGTGTGCCACAATATTCAGCATATCTTCACACTATTATTATTAAATAAGATATCTAATCTAAGTGTGATTCAATTTACAAGAGTCATTAGTAAACTGAAAATAATCTTTAAATCTGCCTAGACTTTCCAATTGTCTTTGTTTCAAGAAGAGGAACAAATTACAAGAAACAGAGCGATGAGTACATCTCATCTATCAAAGAAACCATGTATACAACAAGAGCTGAGAACTGCACTCACTAGAATGAGGCCCAATTAAAGACAGGATCCAAGTTTTATGGCTTAAGCTTGTGCTCACATTGCACGTGTATTATATTAATCCTCTTCTTTCTCCCTTTGTCCAGTTACCCTTCTGAGCATTTTGGTCTAAATTTTTAGAAAATTGCACCGCATTTCCTAAGACTGTGCATGTAACCAATTTAGGTATTTAGGTGTACAACTGCTGTGACCAGGCAGGTATGCAAATCTCCAGGCAGCTTTTGCCATTTTTCAGTAATTTAGGCTGTTGTCATTAATGTGTCCACTTCTGTTCGAAACGGCAAGTTCATGGAAATTTAACTCATTTGAAACATATGCATAGATCCATATGAACTGCCCAAAAGCATCACAAAGAGAAAGGATAACCTTGTTGTTAAGGCAGGGGAGCGCGAAATCTGGTTTCCATTCTGACTTCTGCCACACATTTCCTGTGTAACCCTGGGCAAGTCATGAACTGTAACCTATCTAAGTGTAGCTGACCTACATGCAAAGCACACACAGCAATTCCTCTGCAGGGTTATTGCGAGGTGGGTTTTTTTCCTTTGTTAGCACACATGAAAAAACATTGAAACAAGCAAGGAGAAGGTGCTATGGAAGCGTAAGCTATCATTAATGACATAACATGTAGTCACAATCACAAACATGATGCATGATTTGTACTTCATCGTAAAACAGTAAGTAGAGAGGCAGACCCGGCCACTGAGAACTGAGTGAGCAAATGGCAAACAAATGCATGTCAGGAGACAAACGAGGCCTAAGAATAATGGTGAGTATGAGCAGGCATGTGAGCAATTAACCTTTATACTGCAATTCTTACTGTCCTGTTTGGTCTTGTCCTTTCATGTAAGGCTCCGATGTCAGAAGACATTTGAGAAGAGCTGAGCTAGGTAACATGGCAGCAGCCACCTCATGGCCTGTGTGATCACCCAGAGTTGTTCTTCACTGATCAGGATGTTTCTGACAGTGATGTTCGTGTCACACATTGGCCAAGAGGTGGTAAAAAGCATTATGGCAGTGAATGGATTAATATAGCTGAGTTCAGGAATATATAGGAATGTATGCCCTTTGTTTCCTTATTTATCAGTACAGAGCTGAACAGTCACTTGTGGTATTGTGGTTGATTTTGTCTTTTTAGATAACATGTAGGTATGCTTACACATTGCTTCACTAAATGTTTAGGATAAGGCCTTGTGAAAGCGTTTATGACCTGACAGAGCAAAGTGCTCGGCCTCCTCAGATCCAACTGGGATAAAACATTACCTCCCGTGCAGCAAATTTCCGTTTTCATTAACAAAATCTTTCCTGTTGAGAAACAAACAAACAAACCAACCAAAAAGACTTTGGAAAAAAAATCGTAAAAATGTTATCTCTGTACTTCTGCAAAACACTTTGATTAGTATTTCATATCTGATATTCTTTGGGAGGGTTTGAAAATAAAAAAATAAAAATGAGCATATTGAAATGAATGAAGAAAAATCTGCTATATTGAGTTGAAAGGGTTTTGAGCCTCAGAAGAGGCTGAAAAAAAATTTCTTTTCTGAAAATATGCCTTGGTACATACGTCTAATGATCACCTTATGACCCTACAGAGAAACTATAAGTAAGAAAGCAAACCTACTGATAATCTTAATTTCCTACAGAAACTTTGTGCTTCCAATGTGAAATGCTTATATGTCCGTAAATTGGAAATTTTGTCGAGCAGCGCTCTACAGAAAGTTCACAGTTTTGGAAAGCGTTTTGTGTTTAAGACTTAGATGAGGAGATCAGAAAGAACTGACAATTATTGTTATTACATTCCCTCACCAATTATTAGCAATATTCTCCGACAGTTTGCTTTCTTCCCAAAATACTTTCCTGAGAAAGGACCCATCTAACCTAAGCAGGCTTTCACATGAACCCTTCCCCATCGTGACTGCTTAGCACAGTTACTATTCCTATTATTTGGGACAGTACCAACCAAGAAAAAAAAACACAGATTCCACTTAACAACATACAGGTAACAAGAATATGAGGGACCATTTTGATGAACTATTGTGACCTCAGTAGCTTTTTGGCTTTCAGATTTCCCGGAAATTAATTCTTATTTAAATTGGAGCATACCTTTTTGGGAAAAAAAAAAAAAGACATAATCTTGATTTAAAAATTTCCAATGAGGAAAAATGAACTATAAATGATGGGAAATTATTTCAGTGGCTAATTGCACTCAATTAAAAATCTATTAAGATCAAAAGAGAGCTTCACAGGGGTCCTGATCAGCGACTGAGAAAGAGCCCAGATTTAATAATTTTTGTATGTAAATTGTCCCCTATGTTATGTGGTATTTATCACCAATTGCCATACAAAAACATGCTGATGATAAAAGTGTGGCCACCAGAATGAGCAAAACTTCATATTTCTTTCCAGGTCTCAAGGTGTTTATTAAACCTACTGGGTGTAAACTGGACATTAGAGATAACAATAACATGCAGTCAGAGTTGCTTCACACTTTAACTGGTTCTTAATAATGT
>JAUBOD010000589.1:2073654-2105021 GCA_032353885.1 Nothura maculosa
GGTGTAAACTGGACATTAGAGATAACAATAACATGCAGTCAGAGTTGCTTCACACTTTAACTGGTTCTTAATAATGTATAAAATACAGTTGATGGAAAGCAAAAAAAGAACCTTGTTAACATTTATTTGATTTTTTTGATCTTGGACATTCCATTTAAGCAGATGAATCCTAGATGAATCCTATCTAGATGAATCCTATCTAGAGTACATCTGGCAGTTAAAATTTGGGCCATGGCTGTGGTTCTGAGCAAGCATGCGAAGGGCTGGTGAAACAGTTCTGCATGAAGGAAAATGAGCTGCAAGACATCAGGGCAACGGGAGTCGACCTTCACCTCAGATCCGTGGTGCTGTAATGGCAGGTTTCCCCACAGATCCTGTTCCCTAACACCGTGTCAGTGTTAATAACTGTACCACATCCAGAGAGGAGCACGTCTGTCCGGTGAAACAGATAGAGTTGAGAGCACAGTGCCCCAGCTTTCTGCAGTTTAGGGGTTTTGCTCTGGGCTGATTGTATTCTGGTCCCATGGACTCCATGTAAGATCCACTCTTGGAACTGGAATGGATCTTCTGATTTCAATTAATTTGAGAGGAATGGAGTCCTTGGGCTCTGAAATGGCTCTGTGATGTGAATCAAATTATGGTGAAGGGAACCACAGGGAAAGTCAATTCAGAAGCACTCTAGATCTGCAGCATTCATTCCAAAGAGTCTTTTCTTTGTGGCAGTGAAGTATGTGGATCTATGCTCAGTCCTTGAGGCTAGATCTCTCAGTGGTAATTGTCTTCTCCACTCTGCTCCTCCTAGAGGCATTCATTCACACATTCCCAGAGCCAAGCCAAAGGGTCACATCAGTGTAGATGTTTTGCTGACACCTCTCAAATAGAGCTAGTATGTTTAGAGCCACGTTGTGAACTTTGATATAAAAGTGCCCAAGTAGCTAGAATAATATCCAGTACCTGCTAGTTAGGAGTCTGTGTGAGTTGGAGTACGTGTGGGTAGGAATCTTGTGGGAACCAAGATCAGATTGGCTTGGTTGTCTAGCAGCTAGAGGCACTGCAATTCCTTCTTGTTCTTCACATGGATTCTGTACTGCAGTGTAGCAGAAATGCCAGGTTCCTTCTCTGCGTGGCTCTGTGTGGCTCTAGGGGCTTTGTTAGCCTTTATCATTGTTCAATTTGATCTCGAATAGAATTTCTTTCAACACGAAGGAGACAACTTGGCAAGGGTCGGATACCAAAATGAGCAAAGTTCTTTGACTTGCAAATGCTTTAGAGGAAATGTGCACCTTTCATTTTCCTGCAAGTGCTGTGCTAACCTACAGGCTCCATGGAGTTAATAATGCAGAGTTACAAAGGTGGAAGCTTAAAACAAAAAGTCAGATGAGAAACACAGCTTTTATCAGTGTCTGGGGTCATGTCTGGAATGCAGGGAGATCATTTCATTTGCAGAAGACTTAGTAATTGAAGGAGGAATATTATCTGTCCCTTCTCTACTTTCCAAAGAAATTGTGTAATAATTTCCAATCTAGATGAGTTTTAAAAGAATTTGGGTTTGATTGAGTTATCATCTCAAAGTATTTTGCTATTTAATAACAATTTTAACAAATTGCCTCGTGCCGATTGAACCTCAACTAAAATAGACTTCTTAATTTTCTCTCCCTTTGCTATACATCTAATAAAGTAAATAGGCAAAAATAATGACTTGTGCTTCCAACCCAAGTGTCTTGAGAAGCTGGATTCAATTTCCAGACAGGGAAGCTGAGGCAGAGGGAGCTCGAGGGCTTTGTCGGAGATCACAGCAAGCCAGCAAATGACCTAGGAATAAAATCCAGGTGTGCCACTTAATTTTTGTGTGTAATCCATTTAACCAACTCTACATCCCAGTTCCTCTGCAGCTATTTCCAATTTCTGAAGCTGCTGGCAAGGTGTCATTTTTGTGCAAGAGTCCCAAAGATGGTTGTCGTAGTTGAGGCTATCGAATTCTAAAATGCGGTATTATTTTGCTTCTACCTCTCTGCAAATGTTTGCTCCACTTGTCGGTTTCTGTCACAGAAGGGATCTATCACTCCTAGAAGCCTCAGTGCTTATGGCCACTGCTGTCAAAAGATCAGGTCCGTCCCCCAAAAAAAAAGAACAATGGGATTTAGATAGCAAAAAGTGTTCACCTACTTATACGACAAATCCAACTAAGGGAAATTTTCTTCCTGTTTTCTTTGATGAGGCTTTTTAAATGTTAGTGGTGGAGCAGCAGGTTTTTCTTAACATCTCTAAAGAGTGGCCCGTTGCTGTATACATGCCAAAGTAGTATTCAGGGGATTGGTCTGACCTGAGTAGGAAGGGGCTGTTCCATTTAACGAGGGCAAGGCCTGGCTACAAAGAAGTGATAATGGAGATGCCATTGACGACAGTGATACATGCAGAAGCCACAGAGATTCCCCCTTTTGTCTCCAGACAGATCACAAGGACCACAATTCATTCACACATAGAAAGAAACAATTGCCGAGCACTTGAAGGAAATTCACAGAGTTGAGTTTCAGATAGTGTCAACTAAGAACCTTTTTGTTGATAAAGGAAAAGAATATGCCTGTTGGAAGTCTTCACATACATAGACCTCAAGAGTTTTATTTTAGCAGAATTAGGCAAAAGCTTCCTCTGCTCCTCCTACACCCAAAGCCTTGGGGACTTTCTGCAGATCCCACCTCTCATATTGTTGCCTTCCCCGCCCCCCTTTTTTTTCTTGCTCTAAGATACTTCTCTATTTTAGTCATCCCCAATTAGATAATCTATGTATTTTTCATTCCCTCCGGGCCTCACTGTGCCACTTTTATGCAGGCCTCACAAAGAGGTCCGTCCTGAAGATGCTGGGCCACAATTCTTCAGAAGGAAACTTCAAGTTCTTTCTGCTTCACTTCCTCCTCACACGTCTGAGGCCTTCGCGCCGCTGCCCCATCGTCTGCGTGGCAGGAGCTGTGTGCTTGCTGTGGCACCCATTGTCTGCATTTTCCCTCTCGTTACTCTCCTTGACCTTTCATTGTCTTACTCCTGCAGTATCAGGTCAGACTTAGTGTAGGTCTCCCTTCACCGAGGACCCCTTGCCTTTCGTGGATCACTAAGCAGGACAATTGCTCTATCCATCTTTTCAGGGCCTATTGTGGAGCCCCCCCTGAGCTGAGAAAGGTTTGATTCACTGGGAAACCATTTTGGTCAAAGGGAAGCCTGACTATGTGTCCTTTTAGGAACTCTGTCTTAATCACTGACTTTTTTATCTGGGATATGAAGAGGATTCAGGAGATCAAAAGGTTTGGGAGTACATGGGTTTGACCACATTTTTCCTGGAAATAATGGGAAACCTCCACTGAAAAATGAGCTCCATTACAATGGGCAAACAAGAAGGAAAGCCACATAGTGTTCCCAGAGCCTTCTGAATCATCAGATCTTCAATAGCTTCCATAGAGAGGGGAAAAAGTAAACAGAAAATGTAAATGGAATGTAATAATTAATGGACCCAAAGAAACAGACTCATTTAATTTGCGCATAATTGTTGCCTAAAAAAAAGTCAAAAGAAATCAACAGAGCAGATGGAGAAAGATGAAGACTGGAAGCTCAGTGTGGCTGACCACGCAATGGTTATGTATGTGGTTGCTCAAAATTGGTTGTTCGTCACCTTTGCAAGTGATTATACCTTCAAAAGCCCCATGTGGTTCCCAGCACCATGAAAAGTTATTGCCATCTTGCTGGAGCACCACAGTAGAACTGTGTTAGTTTGAAGGCCCTGACATTGTCCCTAGATATATGTGCAGCCACATACAGTGCTATGCAAAATGGTACAATAGCTACATGCTAATGCCTCAAAGACGCCTTCCTGCATGGAAACCTCGAGTGTTGGTTACAATTATGGGGCTTTGCATAGAACAGATAAGAAACTTCAGTTTACTGTATTTCCAAGGAGATTAACCAGCAGCAATGATCGCATTCCGGCAGTGGCTTGAAATACAGCTGTTGGTGCCTCTTTAGGTGCCCAGATTTCAAAGTGCTGGGTTCAGGGTGCTTAGCAAAGAATGCGAATGCCCTCTTTCCTGCAATCCAGCTACAATCCTTTTACCTACTGTTATGCCAAAGTGCTTTGTAAAATAAACCTTTCAGTCTTCCTTCAACTAGGTTTTACCTCCGCACAGGCAACTGGAGCCTTTTCAAAAGCACAGCTGAATGGAGCTGTGTAAGGATAAAGGAGAGGAAGGGGACTGGTCTAGGTAAGAGATGCAAGCAAAGGGAGGCACCTGGAGAGAAAAGACTTGCAGAGCTGGACCTGCCCTTCTTGACATCAGTGAGAAGAAAAAAAAAACCTCTTATCAGCAGCCAATGTCTTTGCCACTCAAAGCTGGGCACAGGGACTCATTATCTTCAGCCGAGTCTTTTTTCTTGGGCTCAGGGAAAAACCAAAGCATATATTGAACTTGGAAGGAGCTATGGCTGTCTTCAAGCAAGGTCAGACATTCAGATGAAACTTTTCTACCTCAGGAAGAAAAATGCCAGCTGGAAAGCCGTAATACTGAGGTTAAAAAGAAATGAAATGAAAATGTTCCAAATCATGCAAATTGCAAAGTGTCACCATCAAGATCTCTGAAAAAGTTCAGGTAGAGGTGAGCGTCTGCAGAATCAAACAGAAAACAAACCATTACTATTTCCAGTAGTGCAGTTTCTGAGCAGGACCTTTCTTGGTGGCAGGACAGATATTATCTTCTTGATACTTACACTAAGTACATCTGGAAGAATTTGTTTGTTTGTTTTATTATCATTGAAGGGAAAAAATAAAATACTTATAGCAACGTTTGTGCCGTCATTATTTGCTGCTGTCACGTGCTTTCCCAGTGCCAACTGATCACTTATGAGAAAACTTCTTTTGGCAAACTTTTGAGTTTTATGTACCATTAAGCATAGCAAAGGGAGTTTTGATAAATAAGTCTGGGAATCTGACTGTAACAGTTTCTGAGTAAGCAGAACTCCTAACAACTTTCATCGGATATTCTACTATGGAAGGCATTTTCTCTCTGCCTCTTTTGGATGATTTTAAGAGAGAAATCTGATCCAGAGGTTGTAACTATGATGTTTTTGCATGGGTAAATGTTTTAAAAAGGTAGGTCTAAAAGAAAAAAAAAGGGGGGGAGGAGGGAAATAAAGGAAATGCCCTTTAAGAGGAGCCATTTATTTTCTTTGGCTCGTGTTTAAGGGGAAAGCTATGGATAGAGTTTTCCGTCTAAATCCCTCTAGGATGTTTGCTACCAGTCTCTAAATTTATTCCTTTAGCTGATCTGCCAGCAGAGCATTTTGTGAGGGCTTCCTAGACTGCTTTCAGACTGAGCCTGCATTAAATGGCAGCTGCCACTTTAACAACCACAGGTAAATTATGGCCACTTCTTTTAACATGCATGTCCCTTGCATATTACGTTTCCTGCATTTTTATAGGAAATTCCATATTTCTTATTGTTTTGTGCATCTCAGAGCATAGCTACGATAAGCTGCCATACTTAGTACTCATAAAAGCAGCAAGGTATTCTCACAGCCTGCCCTCTCTTAATGAGCTGACTTCAGTAAAAATCACTTACAGACCTCAGTAGAAATTAAATCCCCAAAGCCTGGCCCAAATTGAGGTTTTAACTTATCACAGCTGGTTTGTCTCACATAAATTGAGGAATGCTCTTGCAGCTTTCTCTTTCAGTAGCGTGGTAGGGGTAGTAAGTCCAGCAAGGGAAAGGTAACAAGAAGAGGGTCACCTCTTTCATTCACTTACCTGGCTCAGGAAGAGGATGGCTTACTATTCATACCCCAAATTCCTCTTGAAGTGAGTAGTCTTGTGCTTCACAAAGGACTAGTGGCTCTGCTGCACATTTAAGTGGAGTGGAGTTTAGCAGTCTGTGAATAATAATATGACTGAGCCAGTTTCTTTCAGAGGGAAAGAAAGAACTTACTAGGTAGCGATTTGAAGGTAAACATTAGAAAACCAGAAAGTTTGCACAGATGCTATTGTTCATATAGTTTTAAATGCCAGGTAGAATATGCATTGTTAATTATTTCCTATGAGCATGCATGTTTTCTGTCTTCTGCTAATCTCTGTGTATTGCTTCATGGTAATAACTTCCACAGCAACATATAGCATGTACCGGTGGGCAAAATGACTGGGTATTCCTAGTAATTGATTACATGGTTGATGTTGTATTCCACCCTGTGATTTTTTCAGACACCAACTAAGCATGAAGCTCTATTAAAACTACTTTTGTAAGAGCTTGATCAGAGGCTGATTAAAATGAAAGCAAAGATTCCCATTAACTGTAGTGGTCTGTGAATCAAGCTCTTGATATATAGAAGGCCCCTGAAAACAAAGTTTTATTTTTTAATGTATTGTCTCATTTATTGAATAGCATGGCTTACTGCCAGTGTTACGGTAGTTCACAATGACTATTCACTGTTGTCCCCACCCATTCTCCTTTTTCTCTTTCCATTAATCAGTGATGAGTTTAATTCAAATATTTTATGTTTGGTCTGGTTTTGATGTGACAATACATAAAAATATCTACAAAGCAGTTATTGGGGTGCTTGGTATGGCTGCATTTGTCCTAGGGAAACCTCCCCTTCCTCTCCGAGAGCAGCTGCATATTTTGTGGGTAGATTGGCAGCTCTACAAGGTCCTTTTTGAGGCAGGCTCCACTCCCTCTGCCCTAATGCTACATCCATCATTTTTGGTTTTCCTTTCCAAAATGCTTTTAACAAAAGTCACTTCCTTGTTGCGCATTACTCCATGCTTTGTGAATTCCGACTGGGACATGCTGTGAACCAGATCCAGATCTGGTGTAAATCAGCATCATCCTGCTGGTTGCAGTGGAGCTACAACATTTCATATCTGTGGAAGATCTTGTCCATGAATTTTGTGAAGAAAGAAGCAAGCAGTTTTGGTGGAGTGAGAAAGGGTTCATGTGCTTTTTGAAGAGGTATTAACAGCAAATGGGAATCACACTCAAAATAGTGCCAGTTTACAGATATTAATGTCTTTCTATGAAAGACTTCAACTAGCATCATCTTAAAATAATCCTTTATAAACCTGTCCTTTGTACTGTGCCTTCCATATGTAACTGACCACCTCAGCACCTCTTGAGTATAGTTGCTCAAAGTTTATTCAAGGATGCATTTGGTTAGTTCTACAGTATTTCTCACTTGTTGGCCAAAAGGGACATAAGAGATTTTAATACACAGTTTTTAACATGGTGACACTGCCTTCAATTTAGCATAAGTGATTATATATGTTTGACTGTCAAATCAATGTATGTAGCTTTGTGGTTGGGGACTTGTTTTATCAAAGAATTTTGTTGAACTTCTTCCAAACCAGAACTCCCATGTGTATAATTATATTGTATTTTCTTTACATAAACTTTATTTTTAAGACTGAAAACATATGAAATGATTATGGGAATATGCATTTTATGCAACACCACCATGTACTCGTGGCAAGATAAGTTTGTAACATAAACCAAATGCCATCATCAATATACAGGTATGAGACATGTCCATGTGACCTACAACATTGCACCTCTGGAATCCAGGGCTCTGGAAATACATGCAGTTGCACTTCTGACTGCTCACAGGGTCATCTTTGCCAGAACTGCACAGAAACCTTCCTTTGTGTTAGATAGCACCTACCTCATACCGTGTGGAAGCAGATGTCAAATATTCAGTGTCTACAACTGACTAGTACTTGTATAACCAAGTTGGATGCTTAGAAAGTGTTTTTAAAGTGCAACTCTAACAAATTTCATTGCTTCTTTAATATGTTTGATAGGCATAAATATAGCTTCGTTAGAGGCTTATTTTATCCTGTGGCAACTATTTTGGCATTTACTGTAAAATTTTATACAGTGATTACATTCTTAATGTAGTTTCATTGTATTCTGTCACAAACCAACGAGGATCTATTTCTGCTTTAAACAGGTGTGCCCCAGGGATCACTGTTTTAAGGTCAGGATACCTGCAGCAGAGTTGTTCAAGGCGGGATCCAAGACGACATCCGAGCATGATGAATAGGGTAAGTTCCAAGCGAGCTGTCATCACTGTGTATTCATTCACAGATTTGCATCCTCATAACCAGGTGGTGAAGCATTATCCCTGTGTTGTAAAGAAGGAACTGAAGCATCATGCAGATTAAGTGGCCTAATCAAGAACACAAACATAGTATATCCTATGTTTTACAACACACTCCCACATAATCTAGCACTTAATTTCTCCTTTTGCACCCTTATTCCATTGCTCTAAATAGCAAGTCATCCTTTATTCCAAAAGTCTTTGCTAGTCTCCTGTATAACAAAGTTTTTCTGTCTGCCAGTAACTCTTCCTCAACTTGTAGTGATTCTTTAAAAAGCAATCCTTAAAAGAAGTAAAAATTCTAAAGGGTATTTGGTAAAAGCAAATCATATACATACATGCATTAAAAAACACAGTGATCCAGAGAACACATCCATCATCAGAATTATCTATGAGTAATCTAAGGTAAATGCTAACTCTGTCAAGACACTTCTGTACAATAGATCAACAATCAATATCTTCGGTTTGTGGCGGGGAATTTAGAGGTAGAGTCGTTTACAAGCTAAAAGCAGGTCAAAGAATAATGGTGATAACTTGCCTTATCATCAGGCGGTGTGTGTGGGTGTGTGTGTGTGTATATGTGACTGTTGTCATCCATAAGCTCTAACAAGCACACTTAGTCACTGATTTTTCAGTCAGGGTAGCAGCACAGAAGTCACTGATGTTGCAGTGCTGCAAACCAAAAGGGAAAATCAGAGCCACGATGGAATAACATTTGCAATTATGCATAGCTCATAAATCAATATTTAACAATGTTTAAAAGGACAGTAAATGCATAAAAATACCTGAGTCAAATGACCACAGAACTTCTTAGTCATCGAGGAAGTCATCTGAAGAGTTCTGCAGACTCAATGTTGCAGATTCCTGACAATCTCAAGCCTGAGTCACTTGGAGCTCTCCATCAGAAAGAGAAGCTGATGAATCATTGTTGAGCGTCATGTATGTTTTTATAATCTCCACTTCAAGAAATGTCCGTTCAACGTCTAAGCTAATGACCACTGGATAAGGGTGCGGATGGAATGCAGTTTCTGCATTTGGAAACACACTGTGATGAGCCTCTTCTTAAAGTGTGTTTACGTTTGAGGGACTTTGCATGCAAGCTGCCTCCTCAATGGCATGTTAAGATTTGATCTCCTAAGAGAAGAGTGGAAGAGACAAGTAGATGGGAGGAGGAGGAGAAGAATTTAAAAGGCTAAAAAAACTTCCAAATAATATTTCTCTAGAAGCATTGAAATTAAATGTGGAAAGTTTGAAGTGCATTTCTCCTGTAAAGGAGTAATAATAAACCACAATAATCTATCTAGATTGCCACAAATGATTAAAAGTTGAGGGGTCTGGATTTGCAGAGCAGGACAGTATGTATTCTAGTATCACCTAAGTGAATTCAGCTTGCCAGTCCACCATGTGTTTAAATACTGAAATATTTCCAAGGGTTTGCAAAGAATGTATGTGAGTTTTCAAAGCTCTACTAATTTTGTGCCGTCGCTGTCCTTTCTTCCTTTGATATCTCTGTGTCCACACTAACTTTTTCTGTCACCAACACTGCTGTCAGCTGTGTTTAAAACTTGTCTTTCACAGTTTTAGCAGTAATTACTGGTGCGGGGGAAGAGATTAAGAGCATGCAATAATTTAGCAGGGCATTTAGGCCTAGCTCCCATACGTGTATGTTTCCATTGAAGACAAGCAGCTTCACACTAGATATTCTGCAGCCTCAGGACTGCAGTTTTTATAGTTTAGAGCAGCAACTGAAGCTGGAGGCTTAATATGTGCCTTAAAGACAACAAGGGGTCACGCTTAGCTTTTTCCCTAAACTCCTGTAAACAACTTCCCCACCCTCAAAATAACCCCAAACTACCTTTCCCCCCCTGCTCGAGCTTATGTATTCGTCTGCACTTCCTGATTTTGGCAGGGATGTTTCAGAAATAGCCATTACAATGATGTTTCCACTCCGAAAGAGGAAATGCTGGGTGGGAGGAGTATGAAGGGAACAGAGGAAGCCAGGCTGCTTTCAGAAGAGCTCGAGCAGCGAGGCGGTGGAGGTAGGTGCGGGCAGCAGGGCCCTGGAGCGCCGGCGCAGGCCGGGCCGCGCGCTGTGCCCCAGCTGAAGCGTGTGTGGCTTCTTGCATCATTCGGCACAGCTGACGCTGACAGGCAGCTCTAAACTGTTGAACAAACTGAATGAATCAAGGTCAGGACAG
Source organism: Nothura maculosa (assembly GCA_032353885.1). NCBI lineage: Eukaryota > Metazoa > Chordata > Aves > Tinamiformes > Tinamidae > Nothura > Nothura maculosa. The sequence goes on from JAUBOD010000589.1 coordinate 2,083,977, forward strand.
AGTCAGCAGCGAGTTTCCCTCCCTCGCTCCCTCCCGCCACGATGCCCCCCTGTGTGAAAGGTACTGACTGGATGGCTCTTTACTGTGGCTTTGTGTATAGCAGTTGCACAGCAGAAGCTGCTTGGTCACATGTTTGTCAGCAATCCAAGATTTTAATTCTGAACTTTTCCACGAAACCCATAGCTCTGTTTTCTGGCTCTGGCCCGCTCTAGTGCTTGGCCAGGGCTATGGGAATGAAATGTCAAAGCAGCCTGTCTATGAACTGAGATTGCTTTCATGCGTCTCCACCTGCTGGCTGGCATTTCACTAATTGCAGCAGCCCGTCGAGATGACACGGTGCCTTTTGAAGTAAGGAGCTGACAAGGAAAACGGAACTCAGGTTTACGAGATGAGCGTATGAGCATTATTGGGGCAATTATTTTCTAGTTTGCTAAAGAGAACCTCGCAGGTAAGAGCTCGAAGGTCATTGGGATATTCAAGTCAGGCTTATGAACTTCTTAAGCTCCAGCTAAGAAGTGATAAGAAAGACTTTAGGAAGGAATATATAAAAAGCGTGGAAGCACGAGGATTTGATCTCACTACCAAAACCAGATGCTAAGAACGTTAACATGCCTCTCATTGACACAGCGAAAGAGGCAAATTGTTTATTAATATCTGGAAGCATAAGCACTCAGGGGCCGCAGCTTCGTTTCTGTGTGGTTAGCAAAGCAGTTACTTAGTAAATGAAGGCAGGCAGCTGTTTCAAATGGAAAGGAATAGAAATGATTAATGACTTCTATGCTATAAAGAAATGAACCCACAGGATTTCTTTCTTCTACTGTGCTGTCCCACTTGGCCATTTCTGTCATGTGCCCTGGGACTTTCTTTGCAAGTTTTCAGTGGGCTGCTTTGAACTACTCTTTAGAAACTTACTGGAGCAGATCTGGAGTCCGACAGTTTACAGCTCTGGATCAGATCCATTCGTACATACATTCACAACACAGATTATCAGCACTCGATATTCCATGAACTTTGTACTACATCGGCAGCAGCGTATGCAGCAATGACCACAGTGTGAGATCCTACTTAGAGCAGCACTAGAGAGCTGTTGTTTGTTTTTTTTGGGGGGGAGATTGGTTTTTTTTCCCCCCTTTTGGCTGCATTTTGTTCTGGTTGTGTTATATGGTGTAGAAGGCAAAGGACATTCTTAGGAACTGAAATATTACAAGAAATGAAATGTTCCTCCGTTAGTAATGCAAGATACCAGTACTGATGACTGATCTGTCACCGTCATGTGCACTCCCAGCAATGGCTTCTTTTGCCCTGGCCAAACTGCAAACTCCGTCATCCATTTCTTGTGTATGATCTCACTTAGCTGCTTAGGTTTCCTTTACCTATCATTAGAAGATAGAAATATCAAGGAAAGAAAAAAGAAAGCTAAACAAAACAAAATATTTGTATTGAATTATTCACATTTTTCATGCAGAAAGTTTTGTTACAGTAGTGCTTACCACGAGAATCAAATTCTGCTCCAATTTGGCTTCTTGGAGTTATCTTGAATTTACTTCTTTACTAATGAGCACATAACTTGAGGCCCTAAAGGTTCTTTCACCATATCTTTGCTTGTGTGTTCGGAACTGCCAACACATGAAATATGAACGGTAGCTATTCCAAAGTATTTCCCCATTTCAAAAGTACTATTCCCTATTATTAAGCATTGGGAACAGGATAGTAACTACAGCACATGCTGAAGGTGGCCACTGCACATCTGTATAATTTAGCACATTTAAGCACATTTATTAAATGCCTATACAATTAACATTCTTGGCAGTTCAGCCTACTTATTGTTAACACTAGAAATCTGACTAAATTAGCTAGCTATGTGAACTCCGAACCGTCAAGTAATTTAGAAGCAGTGCGAGTTTAGTATGTCCTGAATGTGTCTAATACCTTGGCTAAGCACAGGCATTCATATAAAAAAGAGTTCTCACAGATTGCTTTAAGACACAGCAGGATTGGAAGATGATATTTCCTTGTCTGCAAGCATATCACTCTCAAGTCATCATTTCAACACAGGAAGTTATCAGCTACCTGGGGCAACAATGTGCACTTGGACACAATTAGCCTGCTGTCTGATGATATTTAAGAACTAGCCATGTACGGATTTCTTAGAAAGTTGTCAAAAAGGCTCAGCTGATAATAATTTAACTAAGCCTGTTTACAATACCTGCAAAAACTGATGCAAAATAAAAGCAGTTTTTGCACATTTGAACTGAGAGCTTCATTTACATCACTTATTCCCAGCCTAGGAATAGTGATAACTCAAATGAAGTTGAGTTCTCCTCTTTATATCTCTGTAGATCTCTGTAGATGAGTTCTCCTCTTTATATCTCTGTAGATCTGTTTTAGGTACTCAGGCAAATTAGTACCAATGCTGTCCAAGGCTCGCAATATAAAGCTGAGTTTTATATATGTCAGTACACATAATCACATATGGAGGTATAAATTCAGATCAGTTTTCAGTCCACTTTACTGAAAACAGAAGTTGGTTCAAAAGCCTGAATCTTCTTTCATGCGCTATTTTAAAATTGGTGTAACTCGAGCAGGAAATGTGAATACTTGTGTGTGTTTATGTATTTCATATATATATATATATATATATATGTGTGCGTGTATTTTCCCTCTGTGGTACTGAACATAAGGTGAGGACCAGATCTCTTTTACACAGTAGATATTTTTACTTCTGATTTTTTCTTGGCAAACTATTTCCTGAAAACTTTTCCCTGGTGATCCTAGAGGGCATAGGATAAATATGGATGTTTTGTTCCTACTTAGACTATCTAGGTGATGTGTCTATGAATGAATTTCTTCATCTCTGTTTTCCTTACGGCTTTTATCCTTCAGGTCAGTGCATCACCTTAGTATTTAGCTCTGCTCTCATTCAACATGTCTATGTTACTGTCATAGTATAAATTCTTAACAGCAAAAAGTAGTCAATGAAAGGCGCCTCAGTAGTGCTGTGTTTCTGCTCTGCTGCCCACCCATGAAGGAGCACAGGGCCAAATGCTGTGGATTTTATATTTCTTTTATAAAATGCTTTAATGCTGAGCAGCATGTGAGGTAGATGAAAATTTACTTGCATTGTAGGTCAATATATCATTTAAGTAAGTAAAAACGGTCAAAGGTTTATTCCTTAGGATGATTTTCTTTGTTTGGGGGAAAGTGTTCTGGTGTTCTCCAACCTTAGAACTGTGCTACCTGTGAAAAACTCATGACTATGAAAATGCCACCACCAGTCCTCTTACCAGGGTTACTTCTCGGCAAGAGCATTATTGCCTGCAAATCCTTTGCCTGTTTAACATGCTATTGCTAAGAGAAGTAAAGTGAGTGGGAAATACATTGTCTGAGAAGCAGACTGGCGAAAGTGATAGCAGTGGTCTTGTATGAAAGACTATAGAAGTTAAGCAGAAAAATTGGCATGACTTTATTGTCTGTGGAGAAGTCTGTATCAGTTTGTCCAACAGTTAGTGCACGGCTCTGATATTAATTAAAAGTTGCCTAGCAAGGTGTACACCTCTGCAAAATGAATGGAGAGCCAGGATAAGCAGACAGCAATGGAGTGAAACCCAATGTGGGGCTAGACTGATTCTTGTCTCCTTTGGGCAATCAAGGAGTAAAAGGAAGCAAAAACATTGCCAAATTAATGACACCTCAGTTCTGGCACAGACCCTTCTCCCTCTCCTTTCTGTTCTGCAAGCTGCAGCTTGTAACGCAAGGGCAGAAGTAAGCTGCAGTCTAGCAGTGCAAATACTGAAGTAACTTACTTCCCCCCCCTGGAACAAGGAGGAACCATGGAAGGAATTGCAGCTCTCTGAGTCATACTTCCTCCTTGGAGTCTCTCTTGGAGTAGCGCAGCTCTGCACCATGCCTTCGGCTGACACTGGAGTTAAGCTAGTCCATCTCCTTATCCACCAAGTGATAAAGGGGGAGTGAGAGAGACAATGAAAGAAGGAAAGACAGTGAGGCAGTGGATTATCATAACCCCACATCTCCACATTTCAGCTCTATATATAGCCAAACAAGTAAAAATCTGTTTTTGGAAACAGTACAACTATTTAGCTCCCAACCCCTTCAAACATCATACATGGAAAAAAACAAAACAAAACAAAAAAAAAGCCCACAATCCTCTCTCCCTACCAAGATACTGTATGTGGAACCATGTTAAGCACATTCTGATCTCCAGCCAGAAAGTGAAAAATTCCCAACTGCCACACCTATCCAGGGTGTGACTAGAGACTATCAACTAGTTTATATTTGCACTTTGATATACAGCACATGCTTAACATCCTATGGTGTATCCTTGGAAAAAAATAGCAACAAGTTTCAACACAGAAATTCTGCTAGATTAGAAGGCCAGAATAAATAAGAGCCAATGAGTTGTAGAATGACTTGAGGTAGAGTGTAAGATCTCATCTTAAAAAAATAACATGAAGGTAGTACATGGCAGATGAAACACATAATGAAAAAACATTCCAAAGTTCTCATTTGAGAAATGATTACAAATAAAATAGGCTTGGGCATGCCAAGTGTAAAAATCTTTGATATGGAAATGCAGTAATGGTTAAATGAGATGGGCTGAAAATCTCTAATGCCTAGTTGGATCATTGCATGAGAAAAGCAAATAAGGAGTAATAAGAGAGCATACTGTCACTGCTAGAAAAAAAAATCCACCTCCTGCTTTCATACCTCCAGATAAATCCCTTCACCTTAGCTATAGATTTTAAGAAGTTATTTGACATGTCCTTGGTAGGGAATCACCTCTCATGATTCACACAAATGGCACATATGTTGAGACTCAGATGTTCAAGAATAATCTAGAATATTCAACCTGGGATATTTTAACGTGAAAATGAGTCCTGTGGCATGAGCCTCACATTAGGCATCTTGGATAGATGTCTCCAAACAGAGGCAAACTGCTTCTTTCTGAAAATGCTTCAGCTCAGGCTACCAGTGGCTGAGGTTCCTTGAGATACGTATTTATGAAAATGCTGATGTGAAAAGGACCTCCAAATTGTGCTCTGTGTGGCATTGTGCAACTTCAATGGGCTGCACACATCTAACTGAATACAAAATTTGGCCCGTTACCGTTACCTCCGATTCATTTTTCTTCTTATTCACACTAGTCTTCTATTACATTATTGCCAATGGGCATGTAAGTCATTACTGCACCCTACATGTGAATTACAAATGCAAGTGCCATGGAAATTAAACTCCTTGACCTGCTCACATTTTTCTCTTTGATGTCAGTCTGAATAGGCATTTTTGACTGGAACATAGTTTTAATTTTGAAAGCTGGCAAGACAACCACAACCTTTTCTGCAAGGAAGTGCTCCGAAGAATTCTTTGTTGTTCTTCCCGAATTACTTTCCTGAAGAAAGCGTGTCAGCAAACAGCATTACAGAAGGCAGAGTGTCCCAGATCACATTTTCCCTGTAGTCAAATGCAGGGAAGAGAAAAAGAGCTACAGTGTTCCTGTTCATACCAGCCCTAAATATACTGATTGAAGTAAGTTGTAGAATTTCCATTGATCTGACCTGTGGATGAAAATGGAAAACATATTTCATACATTGCTTTGGCCTTGTGATCAAGCAGTCCTCTGAATATACACAATTATATATTCAATATGTATTGTATACTATATAGAAGCTCAATTTTGTGCCTTGGGTGGAAAGACAAGTGCGTGCCACAGGAGCTGGGTGCTGGGGGTTTCTCTGCGCAGCTGCGGTCTGGATTCATGGGCCATGGGGCCATTGTGCGCTATGGGGCTGCATGGGGCCGTCCAGCAGGGAGAGGTGCTGGGACACACAGCAGTGTCTCCCACAGAGAGGTGCTGGGACACATGGCAGTGTTAGGAGCCCCGGTGCTGCCGGGGCTGGGCCTGGCGAGCGGCGGCCCAGCTAGGCCCAGCTGCGCTGGGCTGCCCTGTCTCGGCGGCCTGGAGCTCCCACTGGCAGCAGGCTGGGTAATCTGCGAAAGATCCAGCACCAATATTGAATTTCCACTTGAAATCACACCATGTTTTTGCTGAAGCGCTGTGGAGACGTCTGTTTTGAAATCTACAGTTTCCCATCTCACTGCTGCTGACCTGTTTAAGATAATAAAAACAGAAAGCTTTCCAAGATGGATGACACCGGGGCCAGGGATCAAAACCTCACTTGTGTTTCTAAAGGCTCTTTCCATGCTTTTAAACCTGGTTCTTGCATTCATCAAACACAGAGGACTCTTTTTTTCATGCTTTCAGACAGGAGACTTCAAAAAGGGAGATGTCTCGGCCATCTATTATGCTGCTAGGCTTTTTCTTCAGCTTACAATATGATTCTTAAAGCTGCAGGGTTTCAGGTAAATAAATATTGTAGAGCTACAAAATAAGCATGCATGCGAATTATACTCCGTGGTATTTAAAGCAAGATTTTGTTTCAGCCATGTGACTGTCTGGGAGAAGTTGCTGCTTGATACGCTCTTCTGTAATTTGTCAGCTAGGCCTTTCCTAGAACTTTCAGTCTGGCAAAGAAGCAGAAAATAACTCTATGGCCAGGAAGATGGCACAAATGTTGCCTTGTTGGAGTTCCAGGTGGAAAAGTAAATTTTTGTTACTGAATCATTATGAATAACTCCATGATTAAGATTATAAGAACAGACTATTTATTTAAAGCCACATTTTAAAACTTTCTCAAATCCACAAGTATAATTGACTGGCTACAGAATGAAGCTACCAATTCGTGGCCTGGAACATAAATTTGAAGTTGTTTGGTAAAGGTGTTTCAACAGTTCTGTTCCTGTCTCACATGATTTTGCACTTCCTTACCAAATCTTGTCTGCAGAGAAAGGAGGAACATGCTTTGAGAGCTATCCACAAATTAGTTCACTGCTCTGATCCTCTTGTGATATAGGATAGAATTCTAGATAATGTTAAAACCAGTAGCTTTTTTGCACCAATTTTGAAAGGATCAAGACCTGCAAAAAGTAGGGAGAGAAAAGCCTAAGGGGTGTCTTGGGTGTAGATTTGTAAAACTTGAAGTTGCTGCTACAGGAGAAAACCTCTTGAAAATCAAAGCAGAGTCACCACATACTGGCCACTTTATATTTCTGTGCAAGCATATAATTTTCAGGAGATGGATGGAGCCAATAGGCAGCCCAGTTTCTGCTCTGATGATATTGTATTCTAAATGTGCATAATTCAGTAGAAAATAATCGGGAAAGTCTCTTGGTGACAAAAGTAGCTTAGTTGTTGCAGCTGAGGTATTTGCTAGAAAAATAAGTTTTTGAGATTTCTTTCCAAGAGATAAGGCTATAATTGTCCATTAGTCTGACCCATAAGAATGCACTCTTTCTGGATTTACAAGGCACAATTTGCTTCCCTTGTAATTAGATTTTTAAAGTTATTTCTGTATAGCTGAAATATAGCCAAATGTCCACAGAGGAGGCAGACCTTGGCTCTAGAACTGAAAAAGAGGTTGCATGAGCTCTTCAACCAAATGAAAGTAGCCAACAGAAACTTGCTCATGGATTTGCGTGTCCAGGTTCTGAATCTTTGCAGGTGAAGCATCGTTCATGATTCCAGGGCTCACGTGTGCAGTATGTGTTTCATACTGGTAAGGTGGATGGGACAGAAGATCAATGATAGCCAGGAGATACCAAAACCTCTAGTTACTACGCACAGTAGTTACTACGCACGCGCTGGAAAGAACGGGTGTAATGTAAAGAAACAAGAGCATAGAAGCATCTGTGAGAAAAGCCTTTTGGCAGAAAAGGAGTTGGAACTAGAGAAAGGATGGGCTGACTTGTGAAATGAATGCTGATGCTCTCTACTTCTTAGTCCAGCCAGATACAATGTTGGGCAAAACAATCCAATTTCTTTCCACCTGTACCTAGATAAACATGGAGATAAGGCATGATTTCTGCCTTCAGTTCTGTGTTTCTTTTCTCCATCAAGCTGTTCAAGACTGAATCTTATTGGCTTTATGTACAGTGTTTGGTATGGATGGCTCTTAGTTTCAAATATGGCCTCTAGGCACAATGGTATTACAAAAATAATTAATTTAGAATGTTTATTTATTTAGCTAGTTAGAATAATTTAAATCAGGATATTGGCCCAAATTTTAGTTTAGTGTAAATCATTTTATCTTCATTGATTAGTCTGCAGTTTCTAAGTCTACTGTTTGCAAAAGTATGGGTCCAGAAGATGGTTTCTATTTTTTTTCCCCCGTGAAATGAGCGGGTGAGGATTCCTCACTGCCTAGAAGCTAATTGACTTAGAGCATATTTTAAATATAACTGATTCCTATCTGTCTATGAAGATATAAAAGGATATAACTTAACAACTACAGGAAGAACACCTTAATTAGACTTAGAACACACAAAGAATGTGTGTTGAACGTATGCCTTCACAGAGGCATGCACTGTAGCAGCCTTTCCTCACCGCTACAGTGTCTTTATTTTAGTGATGCAAAAACAAAGCTTTTTTTCCTGGAGAAAATGATGTGAAACAGGGAAGCAGTTGATGTAACACCCATGAAAACAGGCAGAGTTTTTCATTTGATTACCAGGAACATAAGGAATTTAAAGACCCTTCCTGTGGCTGCCAAACACTTTCTCTCAAGTCCTAAGCATCCTCAGCCTCAGTGTTTTCACATCTTAAGATGTACTTAGCACCTCACAATTTTCAATCCTGACATATATTTGGATTTTTTTTCTGTTTAGTTCAGAAGGATCACCAAAGTGTTTAATTGTCAGAGGCTGCTAAGTACTAACACCTTTTTTTGCAGAATGCTGTCTGTTATGCTCAAAGAAAATAAAAACTCATCTCTGAGAATAAATCACCACAGGATCTAACTGAAGAGGAATCATGTTCTTCCTAGCAGCATCCCAGCTTGGTGTTGCATCGACATTACTTTTTCTTTTTTTAAAAAGAATTCAATGAATTTTTCCCTCCACAGCACTCAGCAACCTAGAAGTTGCATAGAGACATCAGAAGTCTTTAATGGAGATTTTCAGAGTAAATGAAACCTTTTTTTTCAGTGTGGTTGCCTTTGTAATAACAGTCTTCTTATTTGCTGGATACTTATGTAACATAAGATGAAAAGACATTTTATAGCCTTCTGGCAAGAGGACCAAAAATTAACAGCATACCTGTGGCTGCCCTAAGCCAGGGAGGGAGTCATTTTCAGGCCATGGGAAAACTGAAGTTTTGCATCCTTCACTTCTTCTGACTTACTGGTATTCAGTATTTCCATAGACTCATTTTTCATGAAGGCACCATCATGCACAAAAAGAAAAATTAAGTAATTGATTTTGATGAAAGAACAAGCGACCAAGGTGGGTAAGCGATAACTGTCATCCGTTTACATTTCCCTGAGGAATGTGGTAGTTTAACTTATTCTTTCATTTTTATATTTTCGTGCCTGGCTAAGCTCTCGCGTCGCACACAGTCCATTGGCTCTGCACGCAGAAGCTCTTCGCTGTCTGATCAGCCCTGGCAGCAGAAGCTCGCAGATGCAGTGCTCATCTCGAGGGAGGAAGCCTCAGCCTCCCCGTAGTCTTACGGGCCATGTCCTGCCAGCAGCCCCCATGCAGGCAAATTCCCACCAAATATGAAGGGTGTTTTGCAAAACAATTGATGGCCCTTCACACCGACTCCCTGTCAATATGTAAAAAGGAAAACCACAAAAAGATAATGATCTGGGTTTTGATCTCACCCATACTGGGCTGGCAGTAGTATAATCCCATTGACTTCAGCTGATTTATTCCGTCAGTCAAACGACTTTCACAGGCTTTGGGCTGGGCATCCAAACAAATGTAAACTTGATCAGAATCAAGCCCAATCACATTCATGCCCATTCTTGCTTTGAATATTTGTCTTCTGTAGCACGTTTCCACCTGGAACTCGATTGACCTCAGCGCAAAGTTTCATTATTTAAAATTAAGTTGACTACTATTTTCCAAAAAAAAAAAAAAAAAGGTAATTATTCTCCATTATAAATTCAGGAGGCTTTTATAGTCATTGAAGGACACCTGCTTAGAGCCAGAGCTTTCAGCTCGTGCACACGGGTGCCCACGAGCGGGTCCCGCAGGGCTGGAAGCGCTCGCCAAGACAAGCCCCAGCGCGGGCTCCGAGGCGCTGGCTGCAGCGGGAGCGCCCCGTGGCCTGCGAAACCCGCCCGGCCCCTGGGGAAATGCTGGGGCTGCCGGCCTGCCCGGAGCGCGGGGCATCCGTGCTGCCCTCCGCGTGCGCTGGCTGCCTGGGGAGCTGCAGCCACAGCTACCAGCTTCCCTCAGTGACCAGGGAAGGTCCCACCGGGGCTAGCAGAGCTAGGTGGGGGCTTCTCTGCTGCTCTCACACTGGTCACAGGGCGGGAGGGATGCGGGCCAGGCTTGGGCTGAGGCTCCCTGGCGAGCCAGGTGCAATCCGGCCTCCATAAATAGCTCTGCCGGTGCAGGAGCGCCGCGGGATCTGCAGTGGCCTTGGGCGGCTGAGCGCCCGCTTTGGTGGCCTGGGGAGCTTGGCGGCTAATCGGGGTGTCGCGTCTGCGGGAGGGCCGGCGCACGGGGCCGATGCTCCTTTGCTGCTTAGACGGTTTGAACATTTGCTCTCAGCAGTAACAATTACCAGAACCCTAGAGATGGCAGCGATATTAGATCAGAACATGACTCACTATTGAACTAGCCCTGTCAAGCAAGATAAATACAATTTAGTTGTTAGCTAATCTATTTTTGTTTGTGTTCTCAGTTCATCCAAGACAATGATTACATTGCAGTCAATGTCATGCTAGTGTTAGGTGTATCTTGTTACAATGTATGTTCTTTGCTTTGTAAAGCGGACATATCTGAATACAATAGCCGTATTTATCTGTCAATATTACACCACTGCTGATGGTGTGTGCATCAGGTCTCGACGGCATAACATGGAGTGTCTGAGGAATGAACCAAGGGACAAGCACCATTTAACAGCCTTCCAGTAAGCAGGTATCTCATCTAAGATAGGCCCTTGCTGTCTGTCATGTTCATCTGCCAGCGCTTCCTTCCTTCGTCTCTCTGACTGAAGTTTTGCGGCTTCCTACTTGGTTGAATCATCTTTGGACTTCGCCACAGTGTAGCCCAAGAGGGAAGGATGACTAGAGGCCATCCTAAGTAGCCTCGTAGGATGCTTTTGCACCTCAATCACGACAGGAATGCTGAGCTTTATCACTACAGGCAGGTCTCTGAAGTGCTCAGGGCCTCCAGAGTTCTGCTCCCAGAGGAATTCAGGCTTTAGAATGGCTTTGCATTTGAGTTATTTATTTCATTGCACTTCCCGTCACCTTGGTTTTATTTTTGCTTAGCACTTGCTTAGCCTTTGGAAAGGCTATTTCGGGAAAGCTACCATTTTCATGATAAAGAAAGTGCATTGCAATTAGGAAAGAGAGGAAACCATTGATCTTGATAACAGAAAGAGAAACTTTCTAACTTGCATGGCTCGCAGGCCCATTACCCATTGCAGAACTCTGCTAAAATACTAAAGAAGCAAAGTTGCACAACAGAAAAGGAGGTGAAAGGTGCAATGCAGTGGGCTTGCTTTCCCTGTATGGGCTGAATGCTGAAGGTTTTGGAATATCAGGTAAGGCAGAGTCAACTGTCCTATTTCACTGAAGTCTTTACAAACTTGTGTAGAAGATCTCACTGCAGTCACTTGATTATCAAGTCTTTTTCTGAGAATCTCAGAGAGATAAGTGATTTTTTTTTGTGCACACTGAGAAAAAAAAAACCTGTGGCTTTACAAAGCTGCATCATACGTAAAACAGGACTTAATAATCAAGATCTCTACCGCTTTTCTTGAAAGTGACTGCAGCATTCTGCTGAAAGAAACTGAACAAAAGTATCAGCAATGAATTTGCAATACTTTGGAGCCTAGAAAGCTGCTTTTAGGAGATGCATGAACGCAGTTACTCGTCATTATGTTCGGCTTCTACTATGGTGCTTTAGGTCGTCTGTTGTATTTCTCCCGATAGCAAGAAATTCTTGCAGTCCATTGTTTAATCATAATATGTTAAAAAGGCTGCCGAGTATCGTGGGAAACCCTTGCAAAGGTGTTTAACCGAGGCTGCTGCTCGGTGCTGCGCAGGTAGCCCCTGTGCAGGCGGTAGCGCGATGGTCCTGCGTGGGCCGTGGGGCAGCCTGAGCCGCAGCTCATGGCACACTTCTCATGCAGGGCATCCCTGTCTGCCCGGCTGAACCCATGCGCAGGTCAAGGCTCACAGGAGGCATGAAAATGAGCGAGGAATAGTCTGCTTCAAATACGTAACACGGCACAATACTGCTGGTACCTTTTGAGACAATAGCTTATTTTTTTATCTGTAGCATTGAGTATTATTGTACTATCAGACATTGTTATTTTTATAACATCAGATATTATTTAAGCTAGTCCAAAATTGCATACCTGTATGCAGTTGCATCTCTCTGTCTGTCTCTTAGCTGAGCCAAAGGGATGAGATAAGTGCTGTAAGTGAAGCCAGGACAGAGAGTGTCTCGGGCTCAGGCAGCTCAGAAGTGAGGGGAGCAGACAGGGTTTCTAAAGAAGAAGTAGGTTCGTGGATAAGAAGGTAAGGGAAAGTTAATGATGTTAATGCTCCTAGTCAGAACATCAAAAAGGAAGAAACAGTCTGAGTTGGGGATCTGGCTTTCCTAGCAAGAGATACATTGGAGCACAAAGTGCATGTGTCTTATTGGCATTTACAAGTAGCTTCACTGGACTGAGCCCCTGGAGGTTGGACAGCATTGTCTGAAACAGGCAGTCAGAAGTGATAAGGTGCTGAACATGACAGCACAAACAGATGTAACAGACCTGTGCCTCGTTCCTTACCCCTTTCCAGCTCTTGCCTGCAGTTTGTAGTACAAAAGATAAATCATAAAAAGTGAGTTTTCCTGAGGGTGAATTGAGATGCCTAATGGGCTTACTACTTGGCATGAATTAAAGTCATCATCTGGCATGGTAGTTTTCTGTCTTCTTTATCTTCAGACTGATTCCAGTGAAGGACTCGGTCGCTTCAGGTTTTCAGCTGATACTTGCTGCATGATGAATGACTTCTGCAAGCAGCAAACGCCTGGGGTTTTGGATGGGTTTCTGAGCACTCAGTGTGGCAGCACCCAAGTTACTAGGGGCTGGATCCAGGGTAGGACTCGGGTAGTTCAAGAACATTTTGGGGCTGACAGTCCTTCGAGCAGGGACAGAAACGGAAGCGCCTCAAGTTGCAGAGCAGAGAGGCAGCCACGAGGGCACCGGCGACGGCCGGGTGCCCTGGCCCCGTGTCGCACAGCCAGGACCCCTGGAGAGGGGCTCTAAGTTCCTGCACCTCACAAGGCTTCTCCTCAAGTTGGAGGATAACGCGTGCACTTGCTGGGGTGAGGAGCACTGAGGTCTCTCCTGAAGGCAGATCCCTGCCCATTTCACTGCAGCATCTCAGCAGGGCTCTTTTCCTGAAAGTGCAATGAGGCCACAAGAGGAAGAGGTGCCTCTCCTTGCATCTTTCATACACAGGCTCCTGGCAGAAGCCCATTTGTGCGAGGTGTGGTGGTGGTGACCTCCGCAGCTCGAGGAGTTCGGGTGTTCATCACGCAGCCATCCGGCTGTTCCTAACTGACCCCGGCTGCCAAATCCTCCTCAGGACAAAAAGAGCTGGGATTTCTCACAGGTTTGTGAGACAGCCCTCCTGAGGCAGCACTCCCTGGCCTTCTCCTCGCTTGTTGATATTTCAAATAATACTCTGTTGCTGTTACATTTCTGCTGCAAGGATAACAACCACCAGTTAAAAAATATTTTTATAGCACAGAGGGTGGGCTAGAAACAAGGGAAGCTGCACTTGCAAATTCCACACATTGCACTTGAATTGTCACTTCTCCGTGCAGGAGCCGTGCGTGTAGGGGCCAGCTGGGCTTCTTGTCAAGATTGTTTCCCCTTGCGCTCACGGCACTATGGGAATGGGAGAGAGCTCCCAGGATTGCAGCACTACCCCACAGTTACCAAAAGAGCTGCTTAGCATCCAAGCATGCGGCATGATCCAGGGGAAGCCTTCGGAATGGTAGTAAAGCAAAGGGCTTAAAATGGCCTAACTATTCTGTGCAAGTGAACCCAACACATCTGATTACATATCTTTTTTTTTTTCTATTAAAATAGTTACAACTGTGGAAGCACCATCTAGGAAGAAGATAACCTGAAATCTCCTTTAGGGGAATGCGAACAGTTGCAACAAGTGCAAATCAATGCAGGAGCTTTTACATTCAATACAAAGTTTATATTATGGACCTGAGCAGGTCAGGTATTTACAAACGTCACACCAGGAGAGCCATAAACAGGAGATAAGAAATAAAAAAAAAAAATAAAAAGAAAAGAAAAAAGCCAAAGTCCCCATTCTTTGGCACTCACAAACTTCATTAAAGGGTAATGCCATCAAACTGGTGATTAATCATAAACTTTTTATCAATAGAGAACGATCAAATTTCCTGCCAAAGAGCCCAGCTCACATTTTGCTATCAAACCAACTCCATTGAGTGCGCACAGAGAAACGGAATCTTTCCCTGCTCCCCAAATGGAAGTCTGAAGTGGCCTCACTGGAGTCTGTGGGATTACAGGGAAGTAAAATCAGTCTTAGATAATTGCAAAATACCAGAATTCTACCTTAAAGTACAGATACCTCCACAGAGTCAGATAACTGGACTTGAATCCATGCACCTCTTGGGTGATAATAAATGTTAATGGTACATGTAGTGCATTACTTTGTGTGGATGAACTACATGGTCATTAAGGACACTAAATTTGTAATCCCTAAGGGCATGGCATGAATTTTCCCTGCTCCCAATAGCGCGCAGAGCAGCATGAAAGACCCTGGTGCAGGCAACTCATACCTCACTACGCCCAAAAATGCACGTACTATAAAGGCAGGGAAACAGAGGGGTTCTTAAAGAGGAGAGCGGGAGTTTGCCACCACCAACAAGGATAAAGTGGCCATGAGTTTCTATATCCAGGTTCCTGTGAAAGGGAAGAATAGCTTCCCCAATCCTCTCCTCTCGGATTCCTGCCTTTACTGTAAGAGCCCCGGAGCAAAGCTAAGCCAGGCTGTGTATGAACATAAAGTCAGGGCAAGACCTTACCTCATACTGCAGAGTAAGTGAAGCCTGGGCTGGGGCTGGGAGGGAACAGCTCTGACTTAGAGCGTGTGCTGATGTCAGAGCGAACAGCATTTCAGGGTCCCTCTGTCATAAACTCCCACGCGGTGGCCTTAAACCTTAATGGTCTGTGAAAGTTATTATTCCATGTTTTTAGCATTAGATTTCAGTCTGACAGGATCTTATGATGTGTATTACAGAAGAATACTGCTAACCTAATCATACTAATACCATTTTTTGTAAGAGAATAGCTTCAAACATTCTGAGCGTGGCACAGCTTGACTTTTCATAAATATAGAAAGACAAAATCCTTAGTGATGTTATTTTCCTACTGATTCCCCAAGCCCATCTGTTAGAATTGCTAAGGATCAAGGGCCACTTTTCTTTCTCTTACAAAATGAACAGTGGAAAAGATACTTGGCTTCCCAGTATCCTAATGGATACTGTGCTAATCTTGCACACTTTTATTCCCAAGGACAGATTCTTCAAGTATTATCAATTTGTCTTTCTCCTTTTCTTTTCAAGACATGCCTGGTATAAGTCATGTCTGAAATATAATTCCTTATTTCTAGTACTGATGACAGCTTAAATTATTAAATGGAATTTGAAAGTTCTTTTTAAGTTTCTTACTTCTATGTTATGACTTTCCTTCATGCATTTCATTTGGTTTTGGTAGCAGGAGCTGTATTGGAGTCACTTTTTCCTTCTGTTTATCAAACCAACTCTGTTTACCCTTGATGAAGAGTTAAACGCAAAGAAATGAAAAAAAAACTGGTCAGTGAATGCTCAGAAATTCTCACCTACTTAAAGACAAACTGAATTTGCATCCTAAAATTGTCAGGAGGGGCCCTTTAAGCTTGTAACAGGAGCAGATTCTTTTAAACTTTCCCAGAGAATAGCAGTGACCTTGCAGATCAGATAACCCATGGTCTACAAGAGTTCAAATATGTCATCAAGACTTTATTTTACTGCTTGATGTTCCTTGGCCTAGTTGCTCCAGTCAGTCTAATTACAGTACTCCCCTTCCATAAAGAAAGAAAAAGCAAAAGCCTCCAGGACTGTGCAGCCAGCCCCAAAGGCAGCAGAGCTGAGCGCACGGAGGAGCGTGGGGAAACGGGAGGCTGGATTTGTGCTCAGTGATTATAATCTAATAGGTACAATATATTAAAACTAATGGAAAAAAAAATATTAAAAATATGATACATCTTTGCACAGCCTTATCACCAAACCATCAGAGACAGCCAGCCAAGCACCCGATTGTAGCACAAGAGAACATGGCAGAAATACTTTCTCCTTCCTCACATGAAAGAACCTCTGGCTTCCTCACACCTCTGTTGCCTCTAAGTGTCTGCATGGAGACACCAAGATTGCTAGCAATGCTCTCAAAAAACAAAGCAGATGGTTCGCAAGCACCGTCTCTCTGAGCACCACAACCTTCAGGACTCTTCAACCTTCCCAAGGCGTCACCTGTCTTCATGTCACACTCTCGGAATAGCCTTTAATCCCTAATGTTTTTTATTCCAGAAATAAATCAATCTTGCAGAAGACAGTGCCTTTTTTACAGCAGCCTTTCTGCTATATCAAAAACTTCATAGATTTTGGCTATGGCCAAACAGAAGTGGCAAATTCCTGATCTTTCTGTATTTGCTTTCAGTGAGGCTGCGTGTTTACCACCTGAGGTGCTGAGACACCTCCAGCCGCTCAGTCCTACCCTTAAGGATGAGCATGAGCATCTCAAAGTCCCCTCCTCTTGCAGCCAGCTGGATTCCAGTGACAAACTTGTTCTCTGCCCTTGCTCTTTGTTATTGTTGTGAAGGAGCCCATAAGCAAAAGAAGAAATGCATTCTAGTCAGTCATACTTTGCTGTATTTTCATTAATCTTTACTATCAACTGAGACTTTGTGTTTGCATTTTTATGAGAAGGTGAATACATTTTGGAGGTGTTGAGGCCGTATAACTTAGTCTGAAGGGATACCAGGTGCTTTTGTTTGGGCCCACAGTGAGCAACTTTGGGGATGTTACCCAGAAGGTGACTAACTACTTTCAGCAACAGTTAGTATCTGGCTTAGTTTAGCTATAAACTGTACCCTTAGGCTCCAGCTCAGAAATGTATTTAAATATATATTTATCTTTTAAGCATGAGTAATTCCAGTGTACTTATTTAAATTTAAGCCTGAGTTTAAGTCTTTTCCTGAATTAATCTCTAAATTACTTGCCATCTAGCCTCATTTCCATTAGTGAATATTGTTGTGTTACATCCCTGGTTCATTCCAGAAATAGAAAATACACTCTGTATTTCTTGAGCACCTTCTCCCGTTTCTACTCTTAACATTTTGTTGAGTTTTAGCTTCCGTAAGCAGCTCCAGCCCCAGCCTGTGTCTGAAGCCAAGTATGTGATTTGAAGAAATACTTTGGTTGTGGTCAAAATATGCTCTAACTCTAGATTTTAAAGAGAAGAGATAAGGCGGGAAGGGGAGGGCAGCTTTACTGCATGCCTCAAGTAAAAATGTGCCATTCCCCTTTTCCAGATCCTGCCCTCTCATCAGAATATTCCCTAGGAAACTCCCAGGCCTTTTCAGGACATGTTGCAGTCAGCAGCCATACATGATACATGTGCACAAGAGACAGGCTCGTGCCTGGCAGATTCTGGTTGTGGGTTAGTTTGGAAATAAATGTTCAGTGTCCATCTGAACTCCCAGCCGCAGGGAAGAGCCCTCCCTGCCCTAGCCCAGCGCGTGGAGGTTTTACAGGAACTCTCCGAGCCTCTCCGTTTTGTGAACGACTGGAGTGCTCCCAACAGGCAGTGACAGATGGAGCCCTTACACAAAGCCATGCCAGGCATGACCTGGGAATCAAAAAGTTAGGAAGGGAATTTAAAATGGAGTGACACCCCGGTTTTGATTGCGATTGTTCTTTTAAATGTTCTTGGTTTGATTGTTCTTTTAAAGGATGCTTACAATCAATGCTGCTATGCTGGTACAAACTCTCAGGTTCTTTGAGTTAATCTTTAGGCCATACAACATTTCATACTTTGGAAACAAAACATCTCTGATGCAGCTGCTAATGAAAATTGACATTCATATTTTATTTTGACCTTTTACGCTAATCCTACTGAAATGTAATACACATGCAGAAAGATGAGTCCCCTTCCCTTTTTTTTTTTCTCTCTCCAGGAACAAATGTCCACAGTTTAAGGTTGTAAAACTGAGCAATTTAGTAATGATGTAAACACAAATGAAAATTAGCCAACAAAAGAAATTCAATTGAGTTAAAGAGGAGGCTATTATCATACCTTACATTCTCTGCTGTCACTAGCTATAGCACCATGGAGAATCAGTAAGGCAAGAACTAACTATAAGGAACGAAACAATTACTTGCTAACGTGGTGCACTATTCCAAACACAGCAAATGTAAATAATAAATATGAATAATACACAAAGATATGACTGAAGGCTTATTCATTTCTATAGAGATACACTACTTCATACTGATTTTTAATCAAATTGTGCTGTACCACAAGCAAGGAAAAAGATACCAGTTAGCACAGGCAGATCACATGAAGTGTAAATACTTCTGAAGACTACACCAAGTCGATAATCTCATCTTTCAAGGTTTTCAGTTCCTCACTTCCTCTACTGACTTATGGAAACAAGTGGACTGGATTCTTTCCCCAAGGCTTGACACCCTCTATCATTATTTCAGTTCTTGCCAGTTTAGTGTAACTGCCACAGATTCAGTACGGTAGCATTCTAGATCCACTCTGCACTCATTTGGCACGCACATAAAAGTGCACATACACAAGGCAAAAGGTAGGAGAAAACCCAAGCAATATAAGTTTATTTGATTGTAGTTATTAGTGCTATACATTACAGGTTCAATCCTGCTCTTCATCTTTGATGTTGATGGTAATACTCCCATTGAATTCATGTGCTCTGAAAAATGCCTGAGTTTTGCAAATTTATCATTTTGTCATCTGTGCTTCAGGTCAAAATTATAATCCAGTGTTTTAGAATTGGTTTTGAGCCAAATGATTTTTTACTAGAGGTTCAAAGAATGCAAACTTGTCCTCCAGAGAAGTGCCAATCTACTTTAGAAAGCATAAAATGTTCAAGGCTGAGGTTTCTAAAACGGTGCGAGAGGCAGAAACACCTTGCAGGTGACCAGGGCCTCCAGGGTCCCTCCAGACCCAGGAGCAAAGCTGCTGCTCGTGCAGGGCACTCTGCTCCCAAGCACCCCGGGAGGTCGGGATGCCAGATAAGAGGACGGCAGAAACGAAGGGCACTTTCCAGCATTCTTAGTGATACTGCATTGCAGCTCTCCCAGTGAAGTGTCTTAAGTCAGGTCTTTTATCACTTATATGAGCCCAAGTCAACAAGAACAAGAAGCCAACAACCTGACTTCTCGAAGTTTACAAGAGAGAGGAGAGAATATAAACAATATTAAGTGGATGTCAGACATCAGCATTTGGATTTTGAAAAGGCACCTCTCCCTCTCTACCAAGGTGAAATGCACCAAGAACTAGAGGACTGGGGACCTGCGATCGGCTCTGAGGGAATTAAAGGTGGTGAGAAGATGGCAGGAAGCTGTGGGCCACCTCTGCAAGAGAAGAGAACCTCAGCACTGAGTCAGCTGGAGTTGGGAAGTGCTCAGCACCCCCTAACCTGCCCCAAAGGGGTTATCTGCACTTTCACTCAAAGAGCATGTTGCAAAGATGCTGCAAACATCTGCCATTTTCAGGCAGGTGTGGAAAGAGCAGACAGGCAGCAGACTGAAGCAGAGAAATATGGCACGGGGCTGGTTGGGCTACGTTCTTGGCCCTGGAAAAAACAGAGAATGGGTGGTGGAGCTGGTGAGAAAAAAAATGTTGTGCGTCTCGTATTTTTAGACCAGACAGTCCAAGGAGAAACTTTTATCAAGTCTTTGTTCTGTGTGGAAAAGTGCATGTGGATATTTGTTGACCTCTGCAACTAACTCTCTGGAGTCGACACGGATAACCAGGAAGCAAGCGTGTCTTCATGGCGCTATTCTACCCCTTTTCCCATCGGATACTTTGGTTCCCAACTACTACTGCATCATGTGGCTTTTCTGGCAGGGGGAGACAAGCATGAGAAGAAGGTACTTAAGACATTCCTAAAATAACTTTTCTGCAGTGTATGTGCTACATACTCTGGGCTGGTTTACTGGCACTTCTCAGGAGTTACGTAAGGCCGCCCGCAAAACCCTGAACCTGTGTTTTATAGTATCAGTGAAAAGAGGGGTGTGCAGTGCTAACCCCGCACTTCCAACATTGCTCTCCACGTCCAGATCTGCAGCAGGATTTGGGTAGAGCTTATAATATGCCTTTAAGTTGCCTTGTGATACCATATGGAGTAACGGCCAGTTTGAGAAACAGGGAATATAGCTATATTTATATATACTTATGTTCTGTGTTGCTCTCACATCTCACTAACCCTTTCCCAACATGGACACGTCCCTTGGTCACGTCCATGCTGATACACTATCAAAACACACTGTCTGGAGGGCTTCCATGGCATTGCTCGGCAAAGCAGGACCCATGACAGCTGCTGCTCTGTAGGTCACCCTGGAGGAGAGCTGAGGATCTCCACTAACGTGCTGTTTTTATCACTGCTAAGGTTCTCTGTACAAATGTCTATTCACTCGGCTGCCGGCCTCCAGGCTCCCTCTCTTGCCTCTCCATGGCAAGCTCGTTTGCAGCATGGCAAAACCATAACGTGCACAGGGAGCCACCTCCTTCCTTCCCGGTCCTCGCCCCGCCGCCTCGCGCTGCGCCCTCGCCCTCTGCTCCGCGCGCGACGCCGGGCGCCGCCCCAACGGCCGCGCATAACGGCCCGTAACGGCCGGCGCCCCGCG
>JAUBOD010000589.1:2115457-2137425 GCA_032353885.1 Nothura maculosa
GTTGTTCGTCCTGGTGCCAGTGTTTTTCACGCTTTCAGTTGCTCGCCTCGCTTGAATTTTAAGGGCTAAAAGCTGCATTTCCCCCTTAGCACGGGATGGGGAGAAGCATCCCTCTCACAGCAGCCTTTAGGACCATCCCCACCTCTCTTACTGGATGAACTGGAGCACTTAAATATCCAGGGCATGAGGTAAAACCCGATTAAAAGGACAGCACTGTGGAAAACGCAGGGGGGTTAAAGCAGCATCTACCTCGTTAACTATTAGAGGAGACTCCTGAACAGCTGGGGATAAAAATCGATTTATATTAAGAAATGTTTTTTTTTGGAAGGGGATGGGTTGTTGTGGGTAGCGATGGCGGGTTTCCCCCTCGCCCGGGGCTGTGTGCTGGCGCCGCGCGGCCTGGTGAGAGTTAACGCGGGCGGCGCCGCATCTCCATTGGCGCCGGCTCCGCTCCGCTTGGCGCTGCGGCGTCCGGCATGCGCTGCTGCTCGCTGCCGGCCCTGCTCTGCCTGCTCGGCCTGGGCGCCGCGGCCGAGGATGCGCCCGTGGAGGAGCCCTGGTGCCCCTACAAGGTGCGCGGCGCGGGGAGCGGGCGCCTGTGCTTCCGCGCGCCGGCGCGCGCCTTCCAGTGCGTGGCGCGGGCCTGCCGCGCGCACCGCTCGCCCGGCGGCGCGCTCGTGGCCAACGTGCTGCGCAATGGCAGCGTGCTGCTGCAATGGGCGCCGCCGCGGGGGCCCGGCGGCCTGCGCGGCTTCGCGCTCAACTGCTCCTGGGACGGCACCTACACGCGCTTCCCGTGCGAGAGCGTGGAGCTGGGCGCCGCGTGCCGCGACTACCTGCTGCGCGAGGCGCACGGCGGCGTGCGCTACCGCGTCTGCGTGCAGGCGCGCTACGGGGCACCGCACGCCACCGCCGCCGCCGCGCACTGCGTGGAGTTCCGCGTGGAGCCCGCCGCCATGCAGGACATCGTCATCGCCATGACCGCTGTGGGCGGCTCCATCTGCGTCATGCTCGTCTTCATTTGCCTCCTCGTGGCCTACATCACCGAGAACCTCATGAGTCCGGCCGCCGCCACGCGGCGTGTGTAGGGACTGGCCACCGTGGGGGCTCCGTGGGGACAAGGGCTCCATGGGCAAGTGGGACAGGGATGGCTCCCGTTGCCGTCCATCTCTCCGGTTTATGGGCTAGACTGCTCCTGGCAATACGTCCAACTTGGCCTTCCGCATCTCCTCAGTGTCCCTAGAGGGACCTTCTGGGCTGCTTCGCCCACTGCATCGCCCCAGCTTCTGGTTGTCTTGGTTTTGTTTTTCTCCAAACTCGCAGGATTTTTCTTTTCCCTGTATTCAGAGCTCTTCCAGCATTCCTGCCTGAGCCATGCCTGGTTTCTGGACTCACGGGTGGATTAAAAGTTTTAAAGCAAAAGCAAATATCCATCTGGAGTATCAGCAAAATGCATTGAAAACAAACTACAAGTTCTACAAGGGCTGGTTTGGGAAGACCCTCAAGAACACGTCTGATTTTAAAGCCTATGTAAACTTAAATCTGCTCAGTTTAGACGTGTACTCGAGTGTATTCCCAAGGATGGGATGCTGTTTCACACCTTCGTGAGAGAAACAGATCTGCAAAATTGCAAAACTCGGCGCTTGATGCAAAACCCACCTACATCCCGCTGACATGGGTGGGTTTTGTATCATGCAGTTGCTTGGTCCTTGGACCTACCTGGTCTCTGAACCTAATATTTAATTATAAAATGATAGTTATAAATGGACATCATCAATCCCCCTGAAAATCTTTTTTTCTTTTCTTTTAGGAATGCTTTGTGCAAGCTGCACTAAGGTAGAAATATCTTACACATAGACTCACCGATGTGGTAGCCTAGGATTTTGAACACAGGAACACTCATTGAACTACTCACTCAATACTGTAGTCAAAGAAGATTTTAGCCATACTCTAGTATTAATTCTCTTGTGCCTTAGTGTTGAGAATTTGTCCCATTTCTAAGGATATATGTGTTCTTGTAGTCATAGACAACTCTATCTCCTCTGGTGTTTTTGTCTCTGGAACTTGTGTTTTTGTTTTGAAAACAAACTTAGGATGATGCTACTTGAACTTGAATATATATATGTATAAACCAGAGCCAGTTACCTACCTACTGTGTCTGATTTTTCATTAGTGCTCTTTGTACATACTTGACTGCTGTAATAGATCATGATGTTATATCACATCAAACATACACAAATCAAAAATAGGGGAACAGCAACTCTTCTGTAGCAGAGTATTGCTATTCAAATACTGTAGTTTCACTCGTGATTTTTCTGTGTAAATGTTTATCATTGGTGAATGACCAGTGTCTTATAGCTTTTCTCTGGTAGCTCATGAAATATTACTTTGTTATTGGAGGGAAAATATAGAAAGTATTTGCAATCTTTAATAAAAGGCAGTATTTATACTAATCATATGAGCACAGCTCTACTGCAGGTGACAACTATTCTTCCTATTCTATGGTACGACTCTTGTCTCACAGATTTATTTTCCTTGTAATTTCCATTATGAGAGTTGTTGAGACACCGAAAGTCTATCTTCCATTGGGCAGAAATAGCTGTTTGTTGTTCTTGCTCTGTTTTCCTTCTCATGTGCAGCTGATTTCGAATTGGAAGTGTTCTCCTTTTGTTTACTTACCTGTATACTTGATTTACGTAGCCTGGCAATATTCAGATTTGTAGCTGTGGAATGGCACTGTCATTCACTGACAATGAAGGACAATGACTCTTTTTTGACTCTAAGGAGATGGACTGCTTGAAAAAAATAAACAAAAAAGCAATCAGTTTTTAAGAACATAAAGACAATTTATATCTAGTGGTTTAACTCTGTGAATTTACCAACAGTAGATTTAGAGCAAAGGTGTTGTAAAGGTTTCAAATCAATCTTTCCTGTGGCCAGTTCTGCTCAGGATGGTGGCACTGATACTGTATAGCTCTGTCAGCCCCTGTCACGGGTGTTACTGTTCTGTTCTTCATTTGCCATGAATTACCAAATGTAAAAATTAAACGTGTAACTAAAGAGCCCTGTAACACTTTGGCATTAACCTGAATCATTTAAATGAATAATAAAAGAAAAAGTCACAAATATTTCAGGATTCCAGATCTTGTTTGAGTGACTCACAAAGAAACTCTGTTGAAAGGCTGGTCTTGTGTTGTCTAATCTAAACTTATCACAACATTAGTGGGAAAATGGAAATAGAGTTATTCTCCAAATGTGTGTGAGATTGAACATCAGATAATTCTGGTTGGAAGGGACCTGTCCAAGCTCGGAGACTGTGCAATCCCTCTGGGGCAACCTGTCCATTGCCGGAATGTCACGGTACTGTCCATAACCATAGAAAGAAAGA
Organism: Nothura maculosa; assembly: GCA_032353885.1. Classification (NCBI taxonomy): domain Eukaryota; kingdom Metazoa; phylum Chordata; class Aves; order Tinamiformes; family Tinamidae; genus Nothura; species Nothura maculosa. The sequence continues at coordinate 2,118,846 of JAUBOD010000589.1, forward strand.
GGTTAATTCTAGAGACATCATCTGGTACACCAAAAATATCACAGTCAAGCAGAGGGGGCCACTGCACCTACGAGAGGGAGCTCGTGCTCTAAACATCCAACAGTAAGGAGAAAAGATTTGCAATTACTCAAGGTAATCCTTTCAGTCTTTCAGATATAACAAGCCTGACTTGTAATTTTCTATGAAAACTTGATAAGCCAAAATATTTAATAATGGTGGCTAAGTGTCTTTTGCCTCTGAATATAATTAATCCCTTTTTGACCTTCCAATGAGCTGCCTTTAGCTCTCAGAGGTCTTTAACTGTTTAATTACTTTATCTTATGTACAGCCTGAACTTTAAATTGCTGGAGTGTGATGCAAATCTGAGAAAGCTGAATGCCAGATTTAATTTAGAGATTGCATATTAATATTTTGAACAAGGCACCTCTGTAGGTATTGGTAGGACGCAGCTATGATCTGAAACAGTAGCTTTTCTATCTGCTAGAGAGTAATTTGCAGTCTTGTCACATCTTCATGCATCTGCTTCAGTGGATTGCATTGCAACGATGTGTTGGGCAAAGGATGGATAAATAAGAGCAGAAGAGGTAGAACAAGAATTTAAATCCTCCAGGGAAAAATTCTGTAATTCCCTAAACAATTATTATTATCAGTTTTGTTTTATTTCTATACATTATAGAACGGATGTGGAAAACAATATCTCATATCTCCTGATTTGTTTCCAGTGTTTGAAATCATAATTGAATACATCTTGGAGTCTAGAAAAGAAAAATCTGAATATTCCCTATTCTGTGTGATATGAAGCAAAACACTCATCAGCCTACTGATAACTGGTAATTTAGATTTTTCTCCTCTATCATGAATATAGAATTTTTTTTTTCAGCAAATAAGGGGGAGAATTACATGTACATAGACCCTGATGGAGGACCGGGGAGGCCGGACCATAGACGGCCCCTAAGGGCAGCGCCCCGCCCCTAAGGACATAGCCACGCCCCTAAGGAGAGAGACACGCCCCTAAGAGCATAGCCCCGCCCCTAAGATATCGCCCCGCCCTTAAGGGCATAGCCCCGCCCCTAAGGGAATCGCCACGCCCCCAAGAGCTTTGCCCCGCCCCCTCAGGACATCCTCCTCCCATTGCCCTCCCGCCCGCCCACCGCCCCCGTTACCATGGCGCCCGCGGTGGGCGGAGCGCAGTATTGCTCCTCCCCCTCCTCCCCCGCCTCTCCCGCTCCGCCCCGCCCCGCCCAGCCCGCCCATTGGTCCGGCGGCGCGCGGGCCCGGCATGCCCGGCTGCGTCGGCGGCCTCACGTGATTGCCGCCCCAAGATGGCCGCCGCTGCCCTCTTGTTTTGATGAATAATCTCTGCGCGGGGCAGCGGCCGCGGCGCGGGCGGGTGCGGGGGCGGCCCGAGCTGCCCGCTGCGGCGGCCGAGAGCGTGAGCGGAGCTAACCGTGTTTCCCTCCTCTTCCTCCTCTTCTTCCCCCTCTCCTCCCTCTTGTTTTTTTTGCAGCAAATGGAGCTGCTGCTGGTGAATAAGCTCAAATGGAATCTGGCCGCCATGACCCCCCATGATTTCATTGAACATTTCCTAACTAAAATGCCTCTGGCAGAGGACACCAAGCAGATCATCCGCAAACACGCTCAGACTTTTGTGGCTCTGTGCGCTACAGGTATGAGCCCTGCGCATGAAACAAGGCGTGTTGCTCCCCTACACAAACTGGCCCCCCATCTCGTAAGGCTCCCTGTAGCTGTGGGCTAGAGTGAGTCCGCAGAGCTGAGGGGAGGTAATTTAAGCCCTCATTATTGCCCTTGGTTGTTTGCAGAAGGTGGATTACTTTGTGGAGGTAAGTTTTTCAGCACATACTCTTCTGAGTTGAGCGAGCGGAGATCCACTGCTCTGGAGGGGCAGGAGGAGCCCTTCCTAGTAGCTCCGCGGTTGGGTTTGCGCTCCGAGTGGCACCATTTGTTCACCTCTGCTTATCAGGTTTTATGCGGGGCTGCAAAAGACTTACGGCCCATATGGGGAATCCCTCTGTGTGGATTCATTCTTAAGATGGTGTTTAAAGGCGCAGAGAGCGAGTGAGTTGGCCTGTGAATAGCTCTGCGTGGGGGTTTTAAAACTTCCCTCTTCAAGTTGCCTCTTCCCCCTCCTCTGTGGCTGCCGGATTGGAGGAGGGCCACGCGGCACAGAGGCTTTCCTGGCACAGGACCGAGTCTCTGCCATCTGCACCCTTCTGACCACGTGCTGCGCTGCAGCCATGTGCAGGGGCGGCCTCCAGAGGAGCCAAAGACGCCGACTGTTGGCTAGGCTGGGTTTGCAGAGGCCCGGTCTTTGCTTTCAAGGGCACTCACCGCGTGTGCGCGCGCGCTTGCTTTGAAGCTCCGGGATTGCATGTGCAGCGTGTGCGTCTGTCCGTGCGCGGCCTCCAGACGCTCGACCCGAACGAGAGGGAAGGAAGAAAGTTCAGGAGAGTCTCCCTGTTCTCCAGACCCTGCTGTTCCCGCAGGGCAGAGTGGAGGAGCGGGCACAAAGGAAGTTCAAAACTGAAGAAGCCCCGTTTGAACAAAATGTGTTCGGTGCATTTCCTTTCAGTGTGGCAAGGCAGACCCAGCCTTCCCCAGTGTGGCAAGGCAGACCCGTACTTGAAAACTTTGGTGAGATGTGTGTAGTCAGTGCATGAAAAAAACTCACGTTTTATCCTTTATGTTCAGATAGATGGATTTTGTCAAAAGATGTAAGAAAGATTGCAGACACTTAAAAGAAGAAGAAAACATTGTTTTCATAGAGTCAGCCCTATTGCAAGGCCTAAAGATAGAACAAACCATAAAAGAGAAATTTATAAACAGTGGCTTTGCTTTTCATCTTGGGTCTAACATCAGAGTAGGAGGCAGTTGGTTAAGTCAGCCTGCCTGGAATAACGCTCCGTGCTCGAAGCGCTGCCGCGCTCAGCCAGCCTTCTGAGGACCTGCAGCAGGATTTGGGGAAAATCAGATGCACTTTACATGACAGATCGAACCACATAAGGCTGCTGGGACTGCAAATACGTGGTTTGCTGAGTTGGAAGCTACCTCAGTTGTTAGCTTAAAAAGAAAGCTATCTGGGCTCTCCTTTGGATTTGGGGATATTTAACCTAGGTTGTTGTGTTGGCAATGACAGGGATGAAAACAAGAGTAGTTCAAAGGTTGGGGGACTTGCTAAAAGTCCAGTACTTTGATCTACTGTTGGTGTCGTTACGTTTCTTTTAGGAAGCACATCCAGAGCCTTTATTTAACAGTGCTGCACACCACAGCTGGAGAATGGATCAGTAAATGGGAACCATGTTCTGGGAATTTTCCTTTGCTTTAAAACAACAGCGCTGAGCTCACCAGAACTGGGGCCCTCGTCAGCTCCCTACTGAAGCTGTTGGGAATATTGCCCGGGGAGGCAGCGCTGAAGAAGGCTGCCGCTGGGCTCTGCGTTTTCATTGTTCCTTTGGATGTGCGGGTTCTCTGTGTGCCTCTTTCCTCACAGCCGCTCGGGCGGGCGGCGAAGACCCCATGTGGCTGAGCAGCAGCGTGTGGACTTTGCTTGGCCGCGCTGCCCCCCTCGCTGCCGCGCACGGGGAGGCTGCGAGCGCCCGCCTGCCGCTGCAGCGCCTCAGCCAAAGTCCACTGGGAACGCCGCGGAGCTCCCTGCTGCCGCCCCGGGCCAGGGCAGTGCCGGCGGGCAGAACGCAGCCTGCGTCCCCCGCTGCGCTGCGGGAAGGTGTCGGGAGAAGGCCCAGCAAAATAACGCTGTTTTTCCCGGGAAATGGCACGTGGGGCTGTTAGCGCGGCGAGGCGAAGGCGGGAGACGCGCGAGCACGTGCGGCCGCGGGAGGAGCAGAGGGGAATTCCTCCGAGCTCCCTCCTGGTCCAGCGGGCTGCCCAGCAAAAGAGGATTTGTTGGATTTGGTTGAGTTTTGAAAAATAGATTTTAGCGAAGGATGTCTTTGTGCTGTGGTAGGTTAGGGAGAAAAAGAAAAAGAAAAAAATGACCAGGGGTTGTTTGAAGTTAACACATAATTGAGTTTAATGAATGAGGCTTTGGCATGGCCGGGCGAGGCAGGGAGAGCTCAAAAGGAAACAGGCCTCTTTTGGCCCGAGTTAAGACCAGTGTTGAGGGAGAGCTGCAGCTCTATACAAGCATAACAATGAATAGCAACAAATATTGGAGCTTCAGCATTTCATTATGCTCTTCTGGTTATCAAAACATACCAGGCTCCCTTTATATTATTATTATTGCTATTACTGTTGTTGCTTTCGGACGGAGAGAGCCGTCCCTTTGAAACAACTGCGCCAGAGTTCTCTTCTCCGGCCTGTGTAAAATTGGGAGTCTCAAGGTATGTGACCAGTTGGAACCTGTTGCATCTTGCAGCAAGTGATTTATGTTCACAGTTTTGATTTGCCTCAATGAAAAGATTTTCATTCATAGCCCCCAGCTCTCCAGACGGATGGAATTGCTGCTCCATTTAAAAAGGAAAAGGGGTGACTCGCCTTGTTAGGAATTTTTTTTAAAGCGCTGCAGCGCCTATATGCCTGCTTTGTCCTCCCTTCAGGGTGGCTGGCATTCTTCTCTCTCCTCCCCCTCCTCTCTCGCTCTCTCTCTCTTTTTAACAACGCTGAAGTTGTTTATTCTTTTTGGATGAAGTCTCAGATAGGCTACTGGGGATGTGTGCTTCAATTGATGGGGCCCCCTGCCCCATTGTGGCTGTGTCAGGTCTAATTCATCTCACCGAAGCCCCCTTGTTCCTGAGCGCTCAATAGCGCAAGATGAGGCGATGGAGGCTGACAATGATGCCACACTCTTCACTTGGGGGCATCCAATTACAGGCGAGAGGGGCCCCCTGATTAATATGCTGAAATTAGTGGCCTCTGCCACAAATAATTCCTTGTTGAGTTGCAACAAAAAGGCAGTCCATGCTGCTTGTCTGGAGTGGTTATAGGGACAGACACAAACTAGTCATTTAAACTTCATTATCACTTTTCCACCTTGGAAAGAATGAGGGTGTGACTACGAATTCATGTTCTTGTTTACGGCCCTATGTAAGTGCAGAAGGCAAATAGGGATGGCAGAGGGGCTGCGCGGGGCCGCGCTCACCTGCTGGCGCCTCCCGCGGGTGCCGCCCCTGGCGCCGCTCCCGGGAGCGGAGCGGAGCAGAACCTGCCCGCAGCAGGAAGCCCTGCTTTGGAGGCCTGCCCGCAGCAAGGGAGCAAGGGCTCTTCCGAAGCGAGGCATCACCAGGAGCCAGGCTGTCCATCTACCTGGGAAGGGAGAAGTTGGCTGGGAGCTGCGTGCGTCTGTATGTGGCTGCACATGGAGGATTAGGAAGAGGGGAAAAGTGAAATTGGTTTTCCACGTGCTAACAAAGGCGAGGTGACCTCAGATACAGTTGGGCCCTTTGTTGCCTCTTCCACAAAAAAATTGGCCACGATTAATCCCGTGAGCTTCGTTGTGGAGGCTCCTAGACGGTGGGTGAAATGGCCCTTTTGAAGGTGGGGTATTGCTTGGGCTACAATGGACTGTCAGGGGTGCGTGAATAGATTCAGAGAGGACTTTCACAGAGTCCTGAAGGCCTTTAGTTTCACTGGTAAAACATTTATACAAAAGTTATTTTATCATAATAAAAGAGATGCATGATTTAATACTTAAACTGTTCCACTGAGCCCTCTAAGCTATCCATTCCTTTGATTTCATTCAGGAGTTTGACAGATGGTTTATATTTTTTCAACCCAGAGGAAGTTGTATTCTGATAAAAGCTGAAGGAATGTATCTCAGGTTCTTGTGTATAATGTGGCATTTCCCCTTTCTCCTGCACAAAATCAGACATTTGCCTGTGCCACTTATTTGCTTTGTTTCTGATTCTTCTCCAAGGTGTACGCTGCCTTGGATCAAACGCATTCCTGTTTAGCAGAAAGAGCCTTAGCATTAAAATGTGGATTATTCTTATTAAGAAGAAGAAGAAAAAAAAGGCTAAATGGCAGAGATAGCCCCTTAAGGAATCATGGGAGTGGCTTTGTGGAGAGACCTACAGCACTGCAGTCTGGAAGGGGGCCCAGCCTCTTGTCAGCATGGTGTCACATCAGAATGTAACTGATTGTCCGCCAATTCTTGGGACCCCCGTCACTTAGTTATGCCACATTTACATTAAATCCCTGTTGCCAGGATGGATGGCAGCCACTGACAAGAGACTAGGTTGAGACAAAGCATTTTTAAGATGAAACCTTAATTTAAATATGGATTATCTGCCTCCTGACGGGGTTAAGCAGTCCTTCTCTTTCTTTCTTTCTTTTTGTTGATGTTGTTTTTCATTAAAGTTATATTCCTTTTAATGTCAGTGTAAAAGTTTCTGCTTTAAAGGGCCCTAAGGCTCCTTATTACAGTGTTCCTAGGATCTGGTTGTGCCAAACACTGAAGAATGTCAACAGGTTTTCTCAAAAGTATAGCGCTGTTGACCTGAAAGATATTATTCATGTGAGTGAAATGTTTGAATATTTGAAGAATGGGGGCCCTGCTATGGCAGAAACAATCTCAATGTGATGAGTGGTCTCCCAGCCTACTAACAGGCAGAGCTGCTCACTAAGGACAGTTGCCTCTGTGGATAAGTGTTCACAGGTGTGGGCACCTCTCTATTCATAATTTCCCTGCCTTTTTTAATGTGGTAGTTGGCAGCTGAGGGCTGCCCATGCTGTTTTGCAGAAGAGACTGTATGTATATGAGAAGACTTGTCTTAAAGAAATCATTTTGATGTTTTTTTTATTTCTTCTTCTCTCTTCATACAGATGTTAAATTTATTTCAAACCCACCTTCCATGATTGCAGCTGGCAGTGTGGTAGCTGCTGTGCAAGGCCTGCATCTGGGGGACACTAACACTTTCCTCTCCTATCAATGCCTCACACATTTCCTATCACAAGTTATCAAATGTGACCCGGTAAGTGACTCTCTTGCATTCTCTTGATGTCCTGCCTCAGAGTTTCAGAGCAAAAGCCTGAGTTGACAGCAAACCTACCTGAAAGTGAAGCCTCCCTGTGATTCGTGAACGTGCCTTTGCCCTAGTCATTTAGCTTTCATTTTATATCGTAATAACCAGCAGTCACGTTGCTGCATTCATTGATGAAAACAGCTCTCCTGTTTTGTAAGAAAGACAGGTGTCTTTGACAAAGCAAAGGAAACCTCAAATTTTATTGTAAGACAATTGTAGAGGCTCCATTTAGTGGTAGGCAATTAAAGTGGGAGTCTATGTAAAACAAAGACTTTAAAATAAGGAAATAGTTACAAAGATTGCAGCAAATAGACCTCCTCGTATCTCTGACCTTATCTTCTTCAGACCTTTCATTGTGACAAGTGGTGTGAAAAAGCCCTTCTTAAAAGAGTTCTAATGATCTAATTTGGTTTATTACGTGCTAGAGCTGCACAGTAGCTGGTATTGAATTCCTTTTTGGAACAACCGTTTGTCCCGGGACATTCTGACAAGGTAGATGGTCCTCACAGGACTCCCGTTTTGCCCCGCAGCTTCCAGGAGATGCACATCAGTAACAAGTGAGCAATAAACCTTTCATGAGTGAATGGGCCAGGAAGGGAGCCTACAAGGAAGACCTAAAGTCAATGATCCATGTCATAATGGTGTGTGAAGTTGGGGCAGAGTTGAGCTTTGTTTTGTAACAATGTGGAAGACCAATAAATAGATGCTTTAAAAAGGTTCTTGTGAGGTCTCCAAGCACTGGACAATGAGTCAAATAAAGACAACGCTGTGCTTAGCGGCACCATCTTTGAGATGCTGTGAAACTGTTTTACATGTTCATAATTTGAGAATGGGGAGAGCTGTATCAGTGCAGGCACTTCAAAACAAATTTAGTATAATTGGACTTTTGCCAACAAGATTGAACCATTTCTGGAAAGATGAACGCATCACCAGGAATTCTTCATAGAAGAGGAATTTGATAGAATATCTGTGGGAAGCAAATGCTGGCAAATACTGTTACCAAAGGGTATGATTTTGTTCCCCTGAACAATGTCTCAGTATTTAACGTATCAGTATTTTTGCCATTTATACTGCAGCAAAACTAGCATGGATCCTGCACTGACATCAAAGACTTAGGAGGAGTTTAAGTGCTGAAGTAAGATGCTGTAAACGTGGTGCTGCTCAGCTGGGCTTGCACCTGCAGCGCTTTCAGCGAGGTTGTGAACAACGTAGGTATTTCAGGGAGCACTTTGGCTTCTATCCAGGGATATTCAAAGCAGGTACTTAGGAAAAATCCTAGGCTTGCTATCTGTACTGATAGTGAGTATCTGATGCAAACAAAAATATTATTTAATCATTCCTGATACACAGCATTAAAATAGATTCTCTCATCATGGGGAACAGCAGCACGTCCTTATGTGACTTGACTTCGTTGATATCGGAGCTCTTTTAAGAGAGAAGAAAGTATCTTTAACAAGGAGGATAATTGCTGGTTATTTCTTTTTATTGTCCAGAGTCATTGTAAAGCCACAGTCTCTGTGTGACCTGAACTTAAAATTAAGAGCTTTAAGAAGAATTAACTGTCAACTTCTGTTGCTTTAGGCTTTAGAGTAGCAGGAGTTTGAAATAATGTTTTTATGTAGCCTGCCTCAGAAAATCGTAATCATCACAGGATTGTACTGAAGAGGTTAAATACTTCAGAACTGGATGCATTACCGCCATCTTAACTCCTGCCTGGTGTTTTTAAGAGTAACACTACTAGCGCTCTTAGTAAGAGAACATCTCTCACTCCTCTTTCAAGTAGAGGAAGCTGCTCGCTCTCATACAAAGCCCGATTTGCCGGTATTGAGATGTCCTGGAGACTTGTCCTGTGCAACCAGGAGTACGAAACCTTAGTGGCTCTATGAAGCTCCTTACCTTGCCCCACAGGGATGGTTCCTCTTGTCAAGCTGCACAACTGAATGTGTTTATATTGGGTTGTCCTGAAATATTAAGAGCGTGCATTGCCTTACAAAAGCGTGGCTAACATTCTGCCTGATTATCTATTAGCTAGGGCAGCTGCTCTGTTGGATTTCAGGTTATATAATCACACTTTTTTACCTTTAGTCTCAAAGAAGGCTGAATCTAAAGTAAAATGAATATCACCTGATTGAAATTCCTTTATGGTTAGTGTTTATATTGGTAGGAGTCCAATTTCCCATTTTGCCTTTGATCAGGGATAATTAGAAGTCAGATAATCACAATTAGAAGTCTTGGGCTGTCTTCCATCATTCTATTCTTGACCCCATCATCCAAACAGATTGAATTTTACCTGACATTCATTTCCAGGCCAGAAATTTGCTAGACTGGATGAGATTGGGTTTCCTTGCTGTCTGTTGGGACACGGGAATGTGTCCCCTGCCTGCCCCTCCTGGAGGCACCTTCAACCATGTGCTCGTTGCCCAGGACAGGGCAGGCAGGAACAAAGGATCTCCGAGCAGTTGCTCTTTGTTGTTGTTTGTTTCCTTTCGTATCTGACCCTGGAGTCTGGTGGTGTCTGCTGTGTGTGTTAAAGGTATTTGACCACATCAGTTAAGCTAGCAAGCCTTTTTTTCACTGAGAAGCTTAATTAATCCAGGAAGGGTTTATGACCTTGAACAAACTGTGGGCATTGAAAATTTGGGTAGCGAAGCAGAAAAGTTGTTGGGAGAAGTTAAGAGAGTAACACACCGGTCTTGTATTTGCTTTTGAGTATTGAGAAGTACTGAGAATGAAAAACTACTCCGGTGGGATTGTTCACAGGGAATTTCATATTTTGCAGTTATTTTTGCCAGCTCTAAGCCGCTCCTGCAGACAAACTGCTCAGCTGATAGCTATCTGAGCAAAAATGATTTGGCCAAAAACGCCTAAGACATTTCAAAAATAGCTGTTCACTGAAGTGTAGCTTAGGACACAGTCTGTTCATAATAATTTGTAAAGATTATGTATCTTTAAAAATGTGGAGTTATAACATGCTGTTCTCTCAGAATCTTACAGGAAAAAATAGTGGTCAAAATTACCTTTTAATTATGTAGTACCATGGCATTATTCATGACTGGACTGCAAGGGCAGAAGAGGAGGTACTTCCTTTCAGCGAAATCCCTTTTCGCAGCTTGCAGAGCATCCTGCCGGCTTAGTTCACAGGAGTTACTCTGCGTGTTGGTTCTCAGAGCTCAGATGTGCTCTCATCAAATGGTAGCATTTCCAGAACAGAAAGAACAGAACCAGGACTTGCTTCGCTCTGCAGACAAACCAGCTTTCAGTCTGTAGCACTGGACGTGCCACCTGGATAGAGTTGTCCTCTGAGCACTGGGCACATGAGAAGCGCAGAACCCGAGCGCTGTGCTTGTGTCCCGCTCCAGCATGGCTGCCCATGCCCAGCGTGGGAGAGGGTCATGCTCCGGGTGCAGGGAGACCCCCTCTGTCCCGTCCTGGATGGGTGAGGGCGCTGGGCAGGAGCCCTCCTGGGCAGGCCGGAGGTATGCGGGAGCCAAAGGCAGGATGACTTCAGGATATGAGGCGTTGCTTTTTGTCATTTAAAACGCTGTGTGTCTCTGTCAAGAGGAAATATTACACTAGGGTTTAAACCAGGAAAGGTCATAGGTTATGTGTTTTCAGTGAGCTGTAACTGATGGTCTGATCTGCTTAGAGGTAGGATTAACCTCCCTCTCCCTCAGAAAGGGCTTGCAGAGAATTGTTTGCTTGGGTTTCTAATCTTATTTTACCCCAAATGCCATGTGCCCTTATTGGTGGCAGAGGAGATTCTTGTGGCAGTGCAACCGGTGAAAAGCTGGTAGATCACACAAGAAGCCTCTGAATGAAGGCAGAATTGAAACTGGGAAATAAAGAAAACAGCAGGCAGGTCACCCTCTCAGGAAAACAACATTCATTCTCAGTCATGCACATCCTAACACTTTTGACGGCAATTTATCATGGAAGACTGGGTTCACCGCAAGGGCTAACACATGTCATAGGTTAAAGCAGAGGAGGCAGCACTGAAAGGAAACTTCAAAGTCCTTCATACACAGAGCTAAATATGTTGAGAAAAAGCTTACGGTGTTTGTTATGAAGATGGGAGTAAACAGCCGGCTGGAGGAGTTGTGGCAAAATGTAGGGCTGTGTTTTCCCCTGCTGACGGCACCGATTCCGCATCCGCGTGACACGGCCCGTGGCGGGACACACGGGCCTGGACAGCAGCAAGCGGCGCCGGTTGCGCTAAGGGGCCCTGCCGAGTGTGCGTGCGGCGCTGCCGCGCACGGAATCGGATGCGGCTGCCTTAATGGCGCGGGAAGGGCCCTTCCACAGGCTCGGGATCTGCCGGGGGCACAGGCAGCCCCGGGCACCGCTGCTCCGGCTCGGAAACGCCTCGGCCCGGCAGAGCGGCCTATGGAGCGCAGCCAGAGGCCGCACAGGCCTTTAGGAACCATGTGGAAAGCTCGGGCTCCATTTGGGGGTCAGATAGCCTCTCCCTTTTAGTATTTTTTTTTCCAAATACTTTGAGTTGGAAATCAATCGGCTAAGCTGGAGTGACGGTGTCAGTGGGGCTGGGACTTAGGGCCTGTCATCTGTGCAGCTATCTCCTTTCCCTAAGAGCTTCGTGTCATCCAGACTCGTGCTTGGGAAGCCCACTGTTCACGTTGAGCAGCCTGCACTGCCAAAGCGTTTCTGGGGTTAGAGTAGAAACCCCTTCAGTATCAGAGCAGCTCCAGCGCAGAAGCTGCGCTCACATCCAGGCTGCATCTTGCACAGGGCCGGGCACCTCGGCCCGACCTCGCTGCCCAGCCTTCCTCTCGCTCTTCCCCCGTTCCTTTCAGGCTGCTGCATCCCAGGGAATTTGATCGTATTTCTCTTGCCTCTTCAAGAAATGGTACTTGGTTTGTGATCGCAGTATCTTTCTAAAGGACCCTGGGTCTCTTTCTCCTTCCATTTAATCCTCTCTAGGATTGTTTACGAGCCTGCCAAGAACAGATCGAATCCCTCCTTGAATCCAGTCTACGCCAGGCACAGCAACACAACGTATCTTCAGAAACAAAGACTGTAGAGGACGAAGCAGACCTTTCCTGCACACCTACTGATGTGCGAGATGTGAACATTTAAGAGGACTTCTACCAAGGGGTTTGCTTGGCGAGAAAAGCAGACAAAGAAAGGGCATCTGAGAAGGAATCAGCGTCAGGATCTATCCCCCAGAAACCCTTTTCTCCAGGACATTTTTATACCAGAAGGGAAAACCATTCTTGTTTTTTTTTTCCTTGCTCTGTCTCCCTTCCATCTGTGACTTCAAACAAACAAATAAACAAAAAAAAACCCCAAAAACTGTCTTAAAAAAAGAAAAAAATAGTATTTGCATTACCCCCAGGGGTTTGTGCTACAAAAATAGAAGATTTTATACAATAATAATCAACTAGTTTTTATATTAAAGTGTTCTTGTCTGTATGTTGTAAAAATAGGCATTAACACACAAAATGTCTCCAGGGGAGGTATTAGATTTGATTTCTTACATATAAAACAAACCAACAAACCATTTTTAAAGTAGAAGAGGGTTATCTTTTTTTTTATTTTTTTTTAGATAGTAATTGAAATATTCTTTTTTTTCTTTAAAAAAGCATAGCTTTAACGCAGTTCTAGGCTTTTCTGTATCTTGCTTGCTTATGCATTTAGTCACTTTATAATTCATCTGTAAATGTTTATTTTATTCCTTTAGTGTTTTTTTTTATCCTCTTCACCTTATAAATGGTTAACGTAACCCATAAGTTAGTATATGTTAGTATACAGCATTATTATATGTTAATCTTTTTTTTTTTGGTGCCTGTGGATTGCCTGTACAGGAGGCATTTGTAGGGTTCCAGCTTAGCATTGTCGGGAAAGGCCAATGTACTACTCATACGATACTCTATTATAAAGAGAAACCGAAATAGTGACATAATATATTATATTTTTGTAATCTTCATATTTTTGTAGTTACCTGTGTAAAAATGCTGGTCTGACCCCACAGATATTCAGCCTAATTATCGTCAGGTTCAATCCACAGTTAGTCTTTTTTTTTTTTATAATATTCTAAAACCATTCCATTCAAAGCACTTTCAGTCCATTAGATATATAGGAAATACATTCTTTTATTGTGTGGGATTTTTTTTTTAATGGAATGGTTTGGAAATATATAAGTGCTTGTTCGCAAACTTGGAATTGCAAAGCAAGTGCATTTAACTATGGTGTTAGAGGAAAGGTGATTTTTTTCTGAAGGTTGTGTTCCAGCGAGAGAAATTGCATTCACAAATTGCCAGGATATCTTCCTATCCTTTTCTATAGAAAAGTTGAAGTTTAGAAATCCTTTGGTGCCAACTCATCTTTGTAAATTAGGGGCCTTAAAGGTTCACGTATAGGACACATAGTTTAAGGATTGTCTCTAGATGTTTTACAACTGAAGGTTTTTAAACACTAAAATATATAATTTATAGTTAAGGCTAAAAAAGAATGAATATTTATTACAGAGGATGTTCATAAGGCCAGTATGATTTGTAAAATAATGCAATCGCCCCTTTTTTATTTTGAAAAAAAAGCATGATCTTTCTACCCTTGATGTTGCAGTTTTAACAGCTTATTCAAGAAAAAAAGGACACTCTTCAAAGAACAAACTCAAAACAAAACAGTCTACTTGGCCCCTTCTTAACTCATTTTCAAAAGCAGTCTAACCATGAAAAACGCCATAGTTATGAGAATTGGAGTACTTGAAAGAAGTTCTTATTCCAGTATATTCCCCCCCTTTTTATTTTTTTTTCATTTTAATTTAGCTACAACTAGAAAATTTGCACATCTTGGCTATGTATCTTTTTATTATTATTTTAGAAAGTAGCTGAAGGGACGTGGACATAGCTGTTGAAGTTGACGCTCGAGGAGAATGTGATGGTAAAATGTATGTGAGAAAACTGCCGCTAAGGTGTTGATTGTTTAAAAAAAAACAGAAAAAAAGAGGAAAAAAGGAGAGAAAAAGAATAAAAAGAAAAAAAAAGAAAAAGAGAAAAGAAAAGGAGTGGATGCTCCATTTTATTGAGCTGCTATGGATAAATTCCCAGCATGGTTTGAAAAAAAATTAACATTGCTTTTCTGTATCTTTGTCATTGTGTTTTGCTGCTATTTTGTGGATCATTTTTTTTGTTATACAATGTCATATACTGCCATGTTATAGGTTTTAATTTTCTCATAGAAAATTATATTATTGACATCATTTTTTTTGTAGATTTTTTATGTGATCAATTTTTACTTAATGTGATTACTGCTCTATTCCAAAAAAAGGCTCCTGTTTCACAATACCTCATACTTCAGTTACCCGTGTCTAGACCAGGTTTAATGTTCGTACACAGTGCCTCATAGTTCTACTGCAAACTGAAATGCATCGAACGTCTTTCTGAATGGGTCTCGCGATTTGCAACTAGGTTGTATTAACTTAAAAACAGCAGACATTTCAGAAGATCAAGTAATGTCAAGGTTTTTGTTGTTGTTACGCATTTTATAAAGCTGGATTCTTTGTCTGATCTGGGGTTTATTATCATAGTAGTTTTAAGCTGTGTTATTAGCCACATTGATATATGAAAGGTGCATTATAATGTAACTCTTATGTGCCAGCTGATGCGGTTTCCCACCAGTTGGGACACATCATTTGGTATGATAGGCTTATCTTCTGGAACTCTTTAAGTATTTTGTGTGTTTAATCTGTTATGATATACTAGGGGTTTTTTGTTTTGGTTTGGTTTTCTTTTTTTTTTTATTATAGCATAATGCTAATTTAAAAAAGCCTGTAAATCTCATAAATAAGCCAGCTAACAGAGTTGTATGCTGAAGAATAATCTAGCTGTTGCCTGTATGCTGCTAAACCAAAACAGAATTAGAACTCAATTTTGAGGGCGAACGCAGTTAAGACCCTACCTAGTGCATAAACAAGGCATTGCAGAGCTCCTAGCAGTCGCAGGACCCAGGAGGACTGGATACATTCTGTCCCAATTTCAGGAACATTTCTTACTGCTTACCTCATGAACACTTCTGTTGGTGGCATCTCTGTGTCTCTGAACCAAACCTGATAATGTTGAGTTAGTGGTTACTGGTTATGTTATGTGTTACACTGAGTGGCAGTGCGTACTGCAAAACTTCTTTAAATATTGTATGTACTAAACGGCCAAATCCAGATCGGTGGGTTCATGTGCCAACAGAGATGCTTGATTTCTCACACGATATTATAACAATCTGTAGTAAGCAAGCAATTCAGATTTGTACATTTTTTATATTGTACTTATTGGCATCACTGGTCTGAAATGCACATTTTCACCCACAGACCTGTAACAGACAAGTTTCCAGCAAAAAAATGAAAAAAAAACTAAAGTCTAGAAATAAAATTGGTAAAACCCAATGTCTGCTTGTTGTGTTTCTTTTTTTTAATTACATTCACGAATGCTGAATGGTAGTAACTACCTGATGCACCCAGTAAGCAACATGTTTTTCTAGTGTTGACTGTCCATGCTTTAATAGTTGCAATGCATCTTTAGTTAATAGTTGCAATGAATCCTTTTATCGTTATTTTATGAAACTGTAGGTGTTTTTAGCAATGGGTAAGTGACTGCCTGTTATAGTAATGTGTATTTTAAAAAGCAAAATATACTTTTGCTGAAGATTTTCCTTTAAACATCTAAGATTACTGAGAGCAAAATACCTTTTGATGGTTCTTTTCAATAAAGGTAAAATAAAGTAGGTGTTTGACGTTACAGAATGCTTGTTTGTATTTATTTATCAGTGAAAGGCTTTGTGTCCTAGAACCCTCTATACAGGATAGTTTGTTTTAAAGGCAGTAAAGTTAGTGTAGCTTCTTTTCCTCCCCCGCCTCATATACAGCTATTACATGTTTCTGTTTATCGCTTAGATTGATGATAAAGTGGAAATAAATGGAGACCCCCCTACAAGTATGTAAAGAGAAGGCTTAACGGGAGAGAAGTGTTACAGCAGTTGCATATGATTATCTGCAAGCTGAGACTGGGCTCAGTTAGTGCTGGGTCCCAGTTCACATTCCAGCTTAACCTTTTGGAATTGGGGATACGCTGTCTCATCGTCACAGCCGGACAGAGCAGAAGCTGCTGCTTGTTCCTGGTGGAGAACAGTCAGGCTTCCCGCCTATGGATTGAACATTTAGCCTGAGAGAGTATGTGAAAGCATGATTTCATTTCTGCCTTCAGAAGAACAGTGTCTGTGCAAAGGGTCCTGTTTTTCTCTCCTGTCTCCAGTCCGAAATGGAGCACGTGCCTCCTGACTCAAGCCTGCATTACAAGTGGCACTGTAGGCGCAGAGGAAGCCAGAAGGAGATGCCATTTGTGGATCACGGACTGGAGACAATCGGGTGGTTGCTGTAAGGTACCAGGCACTGCCAGCGGATGGGAGGAGGCAGCCACGTGGAGCTGTGGAGTAACGGTGCCTGCCAGCGCGTGGCTCCCAGTGCAACGTGCAGCTTTGGGATACAGCTCTCTACAGGGATACGGGGCTCATCCCGTGAGATGCGGGCACTTCCTCACCGCTCCGGTCACGCTCGCAGGAGGCCACCGTGGTGAATTCAGGAGCACCAAAGAGACTCTCTAATGGGCGAGTCACAGTGACTTTCAACGCAGTCAAGCTGTCACTGAGCTTACGTAGGCGTAAGCCTAGGAAAGCACCACTGTTATTTATGGTTTGCTCCTCTCAGCCAGCCTCTGAAGGCCTCGCACCAAGTCTGGACAGGAGGTGACGGTGCCAGCGTTACCCACATGGCAGCAGGCAGCCAGCAAAGCAACTCACTGGTACCCTTACATGTACAGCCACCAAGGCTTAGCCATACTGTGATACTTGTTCTGTTTATTGACTCTGGACATACCTGTACGTGCTTCAGGGCCGGGAGGCCCCTCAATTGCAAAGTAGGTGCCCTGAAAACACCTCCGGGGGCTTCTCCCCAACGTCTGCCTGTCAAGGGAGGAGAAATTGTACCTCAAGCCCTGAAAAAGCCTCTTTTTCTGCATCTTCCTCTGTAATGTGATATGCTGCTTTCTCTCCGTTTCCCACACTAATGATGCTACAGGATTTTTGTGAAGTCCAGTCTCACATGAGACCGAACAGAGCTCGCTCAACAGGAAACGCAGCTGCGAACACGCAGGCTGCACAAGGCCCCTATGGCAAAGCAGCCCTGTGCATTCCCAGCTGGCACTCAACTTATTCTCCATATTACTCAGTTGTTCTGAGTATGACAACAAAAACAACAGAAAAATCAGGAGATGCCGTAAGTCCATGTCCTTTTAGAATTAAAATGGTCCTAACTAACTGCCATGCCCAAGGTCTCCTCAAGAAGGAAATATACAGATGAAACCTCCAGTTGCCCTTAAAAAAGACATGCTATTACATAGAGCCTTCATTTTACCAATTACTAATATTCATTCTTCCTTTTTATTTCAGAAACTTTCAAGCGCTTATCAAAAATACATTCTGCATGTGAGTTACTTCTAAGGTGGTAAAGAGGGTCTCAAAAATTCAGTGTCTGCACATACATTGTGGCAACAAAAAAGAGAACAATGTAGGCATGTGTTTTTAAACTACTGTTCGTGCAGTCTGGTCAGGACTGTGTGACACAGTATACAGTGTTTTGTCATCCAAGGAATGTCTTTGATCAAGAGTTTATGCAAGAAGGAAAAAAAAGCCATGAAACCCTAATCCGTTCCCACAGCCCAGTAAACGTGAGCTGGACAAACAGTGGACAATAGCAGTAAAGCTTGCTCCTGGAACAATGGCTGCGACCAAAAAAAATAAAGGGGTGCTGACTCACAGTTCCTACAACCAAGACAGATTCCACGCGGCAGCGATTACTGCCCCGATCTGGAGGATGCTGAAGATCCAAAAATCATGGATCCTATGGAAATAAACCTGCCAAATACGCTGCTGAACAATCAAAAAAAGAAACCAGCAAATACTGGCATTGATTTGGGACAGTGCAGGGTTAGCTGCTTCTCTACCTCAAAACTTCACTGAAAGCCAATTCCATAATTTGCGATTGTAAGTGATTTTATAAGTTGGATGCTTCAGATGCTGCGTTGCCGTTGCACCCCACGAACCCTGCGTGACTACAGTCGAGCCTTCCACTTGCTCCAGACTAAAGCCCATGGCTATTCCTCGCCAGAAACCATCTCTAACTAGTTCTGCCACGCTAAAGCTGGACACACAGAGCGACATGTTGGTTAATCACACAGGTACAGGAACAACTAAAGAGTGATTCCAAACATTTTCTAGCAAATGACTTCAGTATGAACAGAGAGCTCCTCTGGATATTAAGCGGCACGTGTGACGGGCGAGATCAGTGCTTTAAAGCTCTAACTAGACGGACTGATTCTGCTCTTCAAGCTGTCTTTAATTCTAGCAATGATACCCCCACCTACCTCGCTGCCCAGTGCGGCCCAGGCAGTCCCAAAGAATTGGGAGCTCCAACTTCTCACTCTGTCTCTGTCATGGAAACTCATGTTTTCAAACCTGAGCACACAAAGTTAAAGACCTGAAGGCTCCTTTCTAAATAGTGCCCAAAGCAATTGATTTTT
>JAUBOD010000589.1:2153666-2179007 GCA_032353885.1 Nothura maculosa
GACCAGGATGCGGCTCGTGGGGAGCGGGCGGCGGGGCCGGCTCTGCCCCGGGGGTCGCGGCCGCCGCCAGGCCCGGGCGCGCCGCTAGGGGGAGCCTGGCACCCGGTAGCGCGGGGCGCTGCCTCGGGGCCCCGCGCGGAGAGAGGCGCCAGCGGCGCTAGAGCAAGAGCTCCCGAGGAGCATCCCGCCTTCCCCAAGCCGGGCTTCCCGCCCCCAGTAATGCCTCCGACCGCTATCTGGCCATCAGCAACCCTGTACCGCCTTTCAAAACCTTTGGCTTTTTGCTAAACTCGTTGGCATTTATCATTCTGTGTGCACGCCTGTGCATGCACCCTGTGAGCGACCCCAGAAGGAGCTCTTCTGTCCGGGTTATCCCAGCCTGCTGAGAGTGTGTGCACGATGCTCCTGCAACAGCACAGAGCTTCGCTGGGATGGTGGCCTGCACTTACAAGAATTCTTACATTGTCACGTGTATCTTAGAGTACTAAAGGACTGTAATATGTCAGTTAATCAGTGTATGAACGATCAGGGTCTTGTATCCAAAACTCTCTAGAGCAAGCGGGTATATGGCACCAGTTATTATGAAAGCAATCATGCATCATCCATCCTTTTGTTTGTTTGTTTATTGTGGTCACTCTGAGACATGCTAAGGAGCCCGGTTTTCTTGACATAGGTGATGTGTAAATTCAGGAAAATCAGGAGCACTTCACTCTCAGATGCATCACCCAAGTAATGGCCTGACTTGAGAAGTGCTGATCTTTCAAACACATAATTTTGCCATATCATAAAAGCAATAAATAATAGCAAGGAGTCTGAGCACCTCATTTTTCCCTCTGCAGTGTTTTGCAGCACGATTCCAGGACTGTCACAAAGGCAGTTCACCACCCTGCAAGCCTGGGCCCCACAGCAGTTGTGCATGTAACTCATCCCAGCTACATATGCATTCTTTAAGGTATTGAGCACCCACCACACAGAGGTTAAGGACTGAAGTGAGCCTGGATGGCGTTGGCTCCATTTTGTTGTGCATCCCAGTGAAGAGAAGCTATTCCATTGTTACTGTTGCTGTTATACTGTGGCATTTATAATATTTGTCATTGTAAGTGCATTGTGTTTTCTTCATGAAGAGGTCAAAGATAGTAAAGACTTGATGCTTGCAACTTTTTGTTATTTTTGACAGTGTTAGAATGTAAAGATTTTTAAAAAGTGACACAGAATTTGTGATGGCAAAGCCTATGTCATAAGCCAGATTTCAAATCGATGAAAAAGTGAAAAACTCTTAGCAATCGAGAGCTTTTGAAATATTGTATTGTTTTTAATGCTGATGTTATGTAGACTGCCGTTAAAAGGTCCAAATCAAATGAAAATGGAACATTTAGCTCATTTTCTGGAATTGCATCTCTCTATATAAAATTATTTATTAATTGTCTGAGACTGTAGTGTCTAATCTAGACACTCTAGACAATCCTCCATGGCCAGGGACAGAGATAAGTATCTCCAGAATTTATCCGGTTTGGAGAGTACCAATAGTACCAACTTGGATAATCTGAGCTCAAAACAGGTGTTTCGGAGAGATAGGATAAATTATCTCTGGAGGTGCCTATTTCTTTAATGGCTCTGGAAAAAGCCTAAATGATTAGCTCAGATTAGGTACTTCATCTTTAGCTAACCTTAAATGAGATTAATCTCTCTGTGTGTACACAGTTTCCAAAATATAATAGCTCTAAGATAGTTTTCATTTTCATTCCTGTCTCTATCACGGAACTTTCATCATTTACTGGCATCTTTTTGTCAAAGTTCTGGAGAAAGACACATGTTCCACATCTCTTTACAAAGACGTTGTAGGGTCGATCACATGATGCCTTCCAGTGCTGGACGTGCTTTCTGCCTTCCACAGAGCATTCATCAAGCCAACCCTTCGTGGGGCACTTTCTGCTTTTCTGGGCTGCAGAAAAAAAAGAAAGAAAAATCTTGTAGAACAAAAATATCTCCTGACCAAATCATACACAACTGCAAAAGCATTTTCACCTGTTGTAATGAATCATTTATTTCAACCAAACTTTTCAGTGCTCCTGTATAATCTCTGCAGAACAAGAACTTTAGATTTTTGTAGTGATAGAGTTGAACTAATGTATTTGGGAAGAATGCAGCTACCTATGTGTTAAAAGCCAGAGACCCTGGATCATGCCAAAAAGATAATGGAGAGATTGTGCCTACCTAGGTGATAGAATCATTGGGAGTAACTGAAATAAAACCAAGCAAGGTTGCTACAAGTAGTGATCAGCAAGAGGGCATGGCAATGACACGTGTGTTCAAGGCAGTCATGGCAGGCCACATTTAGATCAAAGGAAAAACTGCATACAGGGATGTCACTCAAACCTGGGTGAAGGTCAAAAATGTGATGAATTAGATGTGTCTAGGATGAAGATGCATCTGCTCCAAACTAGAATAAACTTCAGAATATCTACCAAACATTGCAGTATTGTATTTGAATGTATGAGTTGTTGGGAACGTTAGAGGTTTCTTTGGGCTTCCCACAGATTTAGGAGGAGATGCTATGTTAAAGTGATGCTGTAATAATTCTGAGATTTATTGCTTCTTCCACTTTTCTCTAAGGTCAGAAGTAAAAGAAGAATTACAGAGACTGTAGTAAGGTCCCAAGAAGTGCAGTTATCAGTGCTACTTCTGATTTCTGATTTGTGATTTCTGCTATAGTTCCGAAAGTGTGAGGGAAAGAAAGTTTTTATTTGCCTTGATGGCAGAGAGTTATCAGAAAAATCCCTTCCTTTCTCTTGCTTTCAGCAGAGATGGGCATGTTAGGCAAATGAGGGAAGGCAGGAGTGAAGACACAGTACACTGTGAAATGCTGTTATTCGAGCATGGGAGTTGTTCTATAAAGAGCCTTATCAGCACAGCACAAGTTAAAAAAGCTGCCTAAGAAGGAGAGGTTACTCTACCATATGTCAAGGACTGCTCTGCTCTCCAGCTGCTTCTGCAATCCAAGAGGCATAAAGGTGACAATATTTCTTTCTGGGCTGTGAATGAGGGCAGAATTAAGATTCCACAGTTCCTACTGCCGGCTCCCGCTGATGGGGTGTCATACAATAGGGCAAGCATTCATAAAAGCTCTCCCTAGATATCACAAGTGCAATAGTCCCCAGTGAATTAGGAGAATCCAAATGCATCAGATACTTCAAGATTTTCAAATAATCAACTTCCTGAGGGGTCTCTGGTTTGAAGCTGCTCCACAAAAGTCAATCAATGCAGTAGAGAGATTGTTCCTACTGCAATTTATAGTTACATATGTTATACATATGGTTCTGTTTTAACAAATAGCCTCAGAGGACTAATTTCAAATCTCTCTCAGTGTTCTGTTATCTAATGCTTTCTTAGCTATTGCTGTCAGTGGATGTGTTCCTGAGAGCAGCACTCAGCCTGGAATTGACCTGAAACTCTCACAGTCAAATATCTCCTGATAAAGCCTGCTCTCACACTCACCACAGTCCCTTTAGCTTCAGGTGGCCTAACTGCATTGTTTCCTAGCTGACAGTCGTTGTTTCATATTTCAGAAATACTTAATCCACCTCATATTCTCTGTGTGCAATGAAATCTTTTGTAGTTTTGGTGCCTAGGAAGTGTTCCTGATTTTATGAATACATATTTAGGAGAGCAGCTCTGAACTTAATCTACAATAACTCTCCACTAAACAGCACTAAATCTCAAATGTCTGAGCATAACCTTAGTTGTAATTTTGGAGGAAATAGCCCGTGGCTGTTTGTGTTCTGCTCATAGGTATGTTTAGGTATCGGACAAGTGAAAGCTATTGGCTAATTTCTTTCCTGGTAGGCCTTGGCTTACATGTCCTTTTCTAGCTTGGCTTAGGAATTTGTACTGCTGGATTTTG
Organism: Nothura maculosa; assembly: GCA_032353885.1. NCBI lineage: Eukaryota > Metazoa > Chordata > Aves > Tinamiformes > Tinamidae > Nothura > Nothura maculosa. Next base: position 2,157,568 of record JAUBOD010000589.1, read on the forward strand.
CTTGTGCAACAGTTTTGTGAAAACAATGAAAAAAAGTCTCTAGCTTTTTCAGAAAATAGAATTTTATAGAAAATTTAATAGAAACCTTTCTTTCACCCCGGCCCAGGCTCTGGGTCTAAAAACAAGGAGATATGTTAGAAGAAATAGCATTTCAGTGCAATTCCTCTAAACCCAGTTTAAGTAAGTGGAGTTACTTTACCTGGATTTTACCAAGAGTAATGGTATCTCCACTCCCTCTTCACTAGATATTCAAGCTCAGTCCTTAATTTAGCTGCAAAAAGGTTGGGGAAATGATTGTTTGAAGTTTTTCCACTTGCAAGTCATATGAAATAGCTTGCTGCTGAAAGGAACCCACCCCCTGGATGTGGTGGAGCTGCCCGATTTGCTAGGAATCGCTAAGCTGAACTGATGGGGAATAACTTCCGCTGCTGGTGCTCATTGCGGTGTCTTAACTAGGCCCATTTGCCACCAAGAAACCTGACTGGGGCCATTTGGGGTCAAGAAGTGAAGGGCAAAGGTTCCTGAAGCATCCTGCCAATGCAGCTAAAATCAGCCTTTATTTGACAAAGCAGAAGTAACATGGGATCTAAAAGAATGGGATTCAGATAGCTGGTCCATCCAAAACATCGCATTTGGATTGATCCTAATTAGCCATAATTTCCCAGTTTAATGGCCAATTAAAAGGCCATCTGAAAGTAAGAGAAGCAGAACAAATCAGCATGGAAAAAAACTGGATGGTCTTTAAAAAGTAATTTCAAGTTTATTTAGGTTTTACACATTTGACTACTGAGAAAACTAGGAGATAATGGATGTCTTAATCTGTTTGGAAGTAATTCAGATTTATCAAATCACTTGCTTCAGTATGAGATAAAATCTGAAGCAACTCTGAAATTGAGGTGAAATGCCTGCGTTAGAGCAAAGAACTTATCCACCTCAACCCCACAGCCAATGTAAAATGTAATGTGAAATCCCCAACTATTGGGCTGCTCCTTATGCTTTATGCTTTCACCTGATGTCAAAAGTAGAATTTTAACTCAGTATTTCTTTTCAGTGAATTTACAATTATGATCTTATTTGTAATGGTGAGAAATATTCTAATTTATTATCTTCAGTCTCCAGATATCCAGATATTTTTATTTTCAATTCTTTTTTTTTTATTTTGGAAACAAAACAAACTTCCTTAGACATTATTGGCTCAAAGTGAGAGCAAAAATGACCCAGGCTCTTTCTTACCTGAAGGTACAAGGGAGACTTTTGCATAAGAAGAAGCAGGAGACAGCTCAGATCCTGAAGCAAACAAAGCAGATGGAAGTGTTGAGTAAGGAAAAAGGGTGTCTCAGAGCCTCTTGCTTGTGATTTAGTTCAAATTTGCCTCCCTACAGAAAGGGGTGACTTTTATACTGCTCCTGACCAGGAGGCTGGGCTGGGTACTCAAAAATCTTGCACTTTTGAAGAGGAATCTGTTGATTTAGGCACTCATTTTGCAATGGGGCTTGTGAAGATAGACTCACTTGCTAACTCAGAATTTGACCAATTTCAGAACGTTGCCAAAATGCAGCAAGAATTCCTCTTGTAATTCTATCTGGGGAATCAGGAGTTCTTTCAGTAGTAAAGACACTGAGATCTAGATACTGCTCTTTATCAGAAGTCTCCAGAAGATAAAGCCTGTAGCACATTGGGCAGCTATCTGTTATTGCAGACTCATTTGGCAGGGAAGCTTCTATTTCTAGACCTTAGACTGTCTTTCACCCTCTATCTTGACTAATTGGTCCCATATTGCTATCAGCGTGCTTTGGATTTGGTTAGGCAAATGTGTCACTGATTGTGTTGTATTGTAGAGGGAAAGAGCCAATACTAATGAAATGACGAGCAACAGAACTATAAATGGTCACTGCACAAATGTGTGTCCTTCATGATTGCAATAGCAGTACTAGTATTCTGTTTTTAGAAGACAGCAATCTCCAAATCTACTTTTTTTCTTTTTTTTTTTCTCCTGCAATGCACAAACAAGCGACAGTAGTAATATAGATAAAAACACTCCTTGCACCATTTTAGGAAAAAAATCCCAACCATATAAAACTCCATAGTTTAGTTATCACCTTGCATTCAGTCTGACTCACAGTACCTTTAGAGCTGCATTTTAGTTCTGTTTCCTGAAAAGGTAGCAGCAGACTTATCAACTATTGCTTTGCTCATAATTTACACTCTACCTAAGTTCCTTCCATGTGTCACTGGGAGATGGTGTAATTTCTGTAGAACCGCAGTGTCTGTCACTTTGCAGTGAAATGGATTTTTTTTCTCATTATTGCCGTGGTTGCTCATGGGTGGTTTGTATTTGTTTGACTTTACCATATAGTATGGATTAATAATAGTTCAGAACTTTAATAAGTTCATGCTCAGAAAAATACTGTTAATACTTAGTTAAAAAGAAGAACTGAAGGCCAGTTCTGCCTTTCATGGAAAGAATACATTTTCTTCAGTAGGAACAAAACCGGACGTTTACCAGTTATTATTATTAATAATAAGTTATATGTAATGCACACTATATTAATATACATACTGTATTGATACATATAATTAATATGAATACATGCACATGTACTATACATAATAATATAATACATATAATAAATTTTAAATAATCTCCATTTATGTTTATAGTCCAATAACAACTTCAGGCTCCACAGTGCTTCACATTTTACATGCACACACTGATAAGCCAGGCTCTAGTGTTTTACCTTCTGCTTCCTACATGAAATAATACACAGACACTGAATTGACTTTACAGTCTCCCCATTTATTCCATGTTTCATATATGAACACACATGGCTGCAGCGTTGGTTTGGCAGATCCTCTGCATTCATCTCAATGAAATGAAAGGGAACCCAATTCTTGGCTCCAGTTTTCTGTCACTCCATTGTCATTCAACAAACCGGACCAAAGAGAAAAGTGATCAATCCATGAAGTCGTGAAGCCTCCGTCTCCAGCTGTCAGCACCTTTGAGCTCTCCCCACTGATCTTATCTGTTGCAGAGTGATTGAAAGTAATTTGTTTTGGTTGAAAGTAATTTGTTTGGGAGAGTAATTAGATTATCTCTTGGGGGGCTTCCTACCTGGTGACCCAGTGTTTCTCCTTGGCTTGCTGCTCATTAACATCAATTACCATAGAGACACTCTTCAAAGGGAAGCCTGCACTGCCCAGGGTAGGGAACCTATTAAGAAATATGCTTCTCATTCCTGCTAGGAGATAATAAACCTTCTGATGTCAAACAATTATTTGTGGGTCAGACACATACGATCCCACTGGGATTTAAGCCTTTCATTTGCCATCCAGTGTAAAATGCTTAGTAATTAGGAAATGACCAAGATTTTTCTATAATGGTGAATACTGGCATGAATACAACAGGCTCAAAGCAACTGTGATATTTGTGGTATTTGCCAAAGCAGTGTGATAATAAGGTGGACTGGTACCAAGGTTAGTCTGGAAAAATACAAGAAAATATAGTCCACGCTTGCAGAGATATTAGAACAGCAAACAAAATGTATCTCTGTAGGGGAAAGTGCACGGAGATTCAAAAGTTCACGCTCTGATTCTTGTCCCCAGAGTCAACTCTTTTCAACAAGACAATTAACAGCCACGGATATGACACAGCACTGATAAGTGCCATAATAATGCCAGTATCTCATCTTCTTCTGTAATCACGAGAGCTCTAGATGAATCATTGCCTGAATGTGACATTTACTGGTAGTAATTACATCACTACTACTGTGGGATCCTACAGAACTTTATATGATAAAAAAGAAACATAATGATCCACTTTTGGGGCCATATCTCTTTTTTTCAGACACAGCAAATCTGAAAAATTAATTGCCCCGATTAAGCATCGATTTACAAATGTTCAGTGTAAAATTCCCTCTTGTTCCAGTTATCTCGGTTGTCTTGCTGTGGCCATGGAAGGAGATTACAGAGAGGGCTGAAAGCGACCTCAGGTGGGGCTTTAGGGGGCTTACCTGGTGTCCCCTGGGCCGGCTCTGGGCACGCAGGATGTGCTGGCGTTGACCCCAATGGAGCTGCGGGAAACGCAGTGAAAATGGTCTTGCTCTTCAGCTGTCTGGGGTTGCCTACAGCTCTCGGGAGTCCTCAGGGAGCAAAACTTAGGTTAGAACAGCCTGAGAGAGACTGAAAGAGAATCATCACCCATGTTTTTAGTCGACAAAACTTTTGGGTTATACCTGCTCCCTCATTTTAAATACATGCCATAAATCCTTTAAGTTTTTTGTTTGTTTTTTTTTGAGAAGCTGCTGAATCTTAAGTAAATAACTGCCATTTTTTTTCATTTGTCTTGTTTGAGTGATTATGTCATTATATATGAAAGTGATTGTTTTCTGCATGCCAACAAAGAATAATGCAGACCTTTGATGAATAGAGCTAGCAGCATGTAAATGTGCTGAAGGAATGCAGAGGCAAATGAATGACCTTTCTGAAACAGAGTTTCTCCCTGGACCACCATTTTTATCTGCATTAAAGTTGGTTAATGTATTTATTTTTTCCTGCCATGTATGTTCTCATTGATTCCTCAGTACGTTTTCATAATAAAATGCACATTGTGCAAAGTGTTTGCTACATTCTTTAAATAGGCTACTGTGGGCCTGTTTATTAGCCAGCCAGTGGCTGCTTGCATAGAAAAAACATTTCCTCCTCCCATAGTTTTCACTGAATGCTTCTGACTTAGATATTATATCAGAATGTGCTTATAAAAATATATATATTAACTCTGGGGTATAGATTGGCTTTAGCCCCACCATCTCCCTAAAAGGTGACACTGTAGGCTTTAGAGTTTCAGTGAATAGTTGTTAGTCTAAATATTATAAAATAATTTCTGCCTTTCTAAGGATAAAATCCTAGGCCATTAATGTGTATGCCGTTGGCTATTGAATAATTTCTTATTTATGTTAGTGTTGAATTTTTCAGCTGTAAACTTTTTTGTTGTTTTGTTGAAATTTTAAAGGCCCAGTTTTGAAGTTTATTTTACAAGAGAGCACTCAGCAAATTTGTACTTAAAATAGAGAGGATATTTAATATTTATCCCAGTGTAATGAAGGAAGCCCTTGCCTTAGGACCCCTTTTCTAATGTGGATTTAATGTAAACATTTCAAGCATTTACATATAGATGAAGCTGACTGCAGCTCATAGCATTTACTTTGCTGTTAATTCTCATAGCTGTCTGTGGTTGAATGTTTTTGGGTTAATTTATGATTTAAATTAAAATTTTAAAAAAAGATTTTATTACTAATAATGACTGTTTGTTATTAAAGAAAAACCCACAAAGACCAGCATTGAACAAGCAATGGAAAATAATTGTGTTTTTGGTTTTTTTTTTGGTAGGATTGTTCCTCTGAGAATTGGATGGATTACTTGCATCATGTAGCTGCTTGTAGGAGCAAATGCAGAAGGTAAGTCTGCAGCCCGGCCATACCACTATTGATTTGTATTTACATTATGAATAAAACTGTGCAGAGAAAGGAGAAAAAAAAAAGAAAGAAAAAAAAAAAGTTATCATGAGAAGACAGCAGCTCCCAGGAGTTTAACCATGAGCATGTGCTGCTCAGTGAGTCTCTGTCTCCTCACCCTTGTGACGTGGCTGTGGCTCTGTGAGCTGCCTCCTGCCTGGTGGCTGCCAGTAGGAAATAAAATTCAGTCTTTCCACAGCTCTGCTCGTTGTGAGGCTGGGGATGTCGCAGCAGGACTGAGATGTCTTCAAGAGGGATGCAAATGAATCTGCTTTGGTTTGGAGGCTGTTTGATAGCAAAGAGGAGGAGATAGCTGAATGTGTTTTGTCTGATGTGCATTTTGGATCTGAACAATGAATGATGGAAATTCTTTAGTAAGAAAATACAGAGAAAGGAGTGAAAAACACACTAGGATTTACTGACTAGAACAGAGTAGGCAGTGAGCTGACAGGTGAGGCTGAATCATGCTGTTCCCATTCAAGATAAACCCAGTCTTGTATCTGCAGATATACTTATCTGTATAGACTACCTTCAATTAACTGGTTAAGGTGACTTAGAAGAGAATGCATTCAACTCACTAGATATTTTGGTGTGGAATTATGTCAGTAGCAAAAGACTGTCCTTACAGCAGAATTTTATTTTAAGTCAGGAAACTTTTGAAGCAAAAAATTTGCTCCTTGCTGTGCTTCAGTCTGCGGTGTGGAGTAAGTGGTATCATAGCATGTGCACTGGATTCACTTTGGATTGAACTAAACCCGAAAACCCTCTCAGTGAGCTCCCTTAATGAGAGTAACCACTGAGGCACATTCAGTCCATGGGACCAGGTTAGAGTTAGCCCAAAGCCACATCCCTGGAATGTGTGTGTGCCACGTGCACTCCTCAGCCCAGCTCTGCACTCCTGCCCTGCGTGCTCTGGGTTGCTTGCAAGTGTGCTGCACTTGCACTGCTTATAGGCGGAACCAATGTCCAGCTTGAAACTATGGCTATGCACTTCCTCTGCCAAGATAAAAGAGTTAAAAGAAAACTCGTGATAGAAATCTGACCTGCTTAGTTCTGAATATGGGGCAATTCATAATATTCATATCTTTTGCTTTCTAAAATAAAATGGTTTCTTCTGTGCATGGCAGGCCGTAGGCCCAGTGATTCCAAACCTCGATAAATTCTACTATTTTTATTCTACTATATTTACACTATTCTGATCAGTGGAAACACAGCAACGCTTTGTCATGCACTTCACATAGCCTGGCTGTGTCCTACTTCTCTCCATTGACTGCCGTGGTAGTTTAGATAATAAAGGGAAGCTCATATCCCAAACTGCAGTGAATTCTTACAGCAGAGGCTTTGCACTCAGGCTCCCTGCTCAGCCTCCTCAGGCTGTGCTGATCTTTGCATACAAGGAGATTGATGGTGCTGTTTGCAGATTTCTGAATTGTAGGGCTAAGAAATTATATCCATATCTTATTTATTTGTGGGAAAGCTACCAAGGTAGCAATGCAAAGCAGTCTGCGAGATAAAAAGCTAAACATGGATCAAAGGGATGAAGTCCAGAGCATAAAAGCTGAATTTCCTCTTGGGAAAATGCCAGTTTATGCAGCCAGAAAACTGCAAAATGTTCAAAGTCCTTATGGGGAAAAGGGACAGGTTGCATATCTCAGAAGTATCATGGACAGATGCTTTTCTTTACAGCTGCTATGCAGTTTTGAGTTTCTTTCAAGGTCTGCAGATCATAGAAACACAATTTTTAAAAAATCAGAAAAAAGCATTCACATCTGGAGTACAATGCAGAAAATAAGAGCTAATAATTAAATCATTTTTCCATCCATGGAATCTCAGGAGAAGATATTTCTTTAACAATTCTGCTAAACAATGTGAATCATGTAAATCTTCTGCTTACAGAAAACTTGTATTTTATCTGACTTCATTGTCACAGTAGTAAAGAGAAAGCAAGATGGAAGATGTGATGAAGTATCCATTTTTTTGCACACTGAAATATTCACTGCTACAAATGTAAATGTAAAACCATTTTCTGGGAACAGCACATAGTAAAGGTAATGTTCATTTGTACATTTGATCAGGAATGCTTCAAAAGCTTAAGTATGAGTAATCCTTAAATATGTAGATTACTCACGCAAGGAGGAGCAACGTCAACATATGAATTATGCATTTTGTCACCCAGAAGGACAGAAAATACCAAATATTTGAAAATTCTAAATATTCAACAGTTTTTCCCTTTGAGTCACATACTGGTCCCAGTTTGTATTAGAAAGTCTCCACTGGCTACTGTTTGTACAAGCCACCAGTTGAACAACGGAACACAGATTAATTAAGGAAAGTCATGATCAGTTTATGGACACTTCACAGAGTTGCATTTGACCCTTTCGTAGTAAATTCAAGCATCTCTCATTAAGAAGTGGTTTCTTATGCTACCAAAAGCAAAAAAAGAAACCAAATTTCAAAATGCCAAACGCGTTTTCCGTCATTTCCAGTGTATGTCACAGATTTTTGGTGTGGCTGAATCTACTCTTTCCCGCTGAACACAACTGTATAATTCCACTCAGTTCCTCCTATGGACAAAGCAGAAAGACCTTGTGAGGGAGTTTAGGGACGGGAGTGACTCCTAGGAGCAGAAGGAAAGCAGCAGCTCCTGTGCTTCACTGACACAGCCATGCAGGCCTGGCTGCGTTCCCCACATGCTGTTAAAGGCTTCTTGGGAGATAATGATTACAGGGATAGAGCAACTGTTTTTTCTTTGAAATACATAAAGGTGGTGTTCAGGTAATGGTTGTGAATGTTGGTCCTTTTGATGTCTGTGGGCTTGACGCTTGCACATCTGGAAGGCTGTGCACCTAGCTATAAACAGACCTCGCAGCTCTGCTCCACAGCTGGCCTTACAAAAGATCAGCAGGACACACATCACTTACAAATGCCACTCGATTCTTTAAACTTGTTTGAAATTGTATGTTGTTAGCTTGTGACTTGCTTTGGGGATTGTTTCATTCGTTTTCTTTTACTCACCTTCAAAGAATAAGCAATCTATCACCACAGACTTCAATTCATGCCCTAGGAAGAGCCAGGGCTGCTACCTTGGGCCATGGTTTAACAGATTTTAGGCTTTAAGATTGCTGTGTTAAACATAAGGTTTTGTAATTTAGGGTATAAACTTATGATTTCCCTTCTCTCCACTGGGTGTCATGCTGAGGTATCCAAATTAGACATTTGATAAATCCAGAAGCATGGCAATTAATATTGCAATTAAAGTTCAGTCAGTGCATATCAGAGTTCACTGGAACTCTGATAACCTGAGGTGAATATCACAGGTAAATAACCCATGATTCATTACCTTGGAGCTTTTACTCCAGGGTAAAACTGGAAAGAAAATGCAATGAATGGAATGGAAAGCAAACACAACGGACAGACACATGTATGAAAATGAGAGCATCTACCTTATTCCTTGATTTTCAAGAAGTATTCTTATGCACAGCAAGGAAGTGCATTACCCGAGACAAACTAAGTTCACATACAGCCATTTGCCATCCAAGGCGGCCGGTCTGCCCTGCCTTTCTCCTGCCCAGGAATACATTCCAGCCTAGTTTTGGTGCAATTGCTTTGCTGTTTTCAGCACAGATTTTGTCAGTTTGCAACCCATGCCATGACACAGCATTCTGCCCACTTTGTTTAGGCTGCCTTTCTTTTGGGCTGACATTTAGGAAAGCTGCATTAACGCCTCCCTAAGACAAGACTCCTTGTTGAGCTGAGGGAGCCGAGCTGGCCTGTTCCAGGCCCAGGCGGCCGCTAACTGCAGCAAGGAGCTGCCCGGCTCCGCTCGGGTGGGCGGCTCAGTTTGTCCCGGGCCCGTCGCAGAGCCGGGACGGCTGCTGGCAATGTCACTGCTCGGGATTGTCACTGCTCCTGGGAGAACAGCGGCTGCGCTTAGTCTGCGCATTTGAGGGAAGATTTTCCAAGCTTTATCAAGACAGACGTATTGTAGACTTGCGTTAGGCTGAGTATAGTGGATATATTTTCTTCCAATATGTAGGTAGACTTTGGCTTCAAACTGCTGAAGCCAAAGGAAAATTCCCTCCTCACTTCAGTAGACCAGAATCAGGCCTGCAGGATGAAGTGTACTAATACAAAAAAAAGTAAGAGCACTTTTGTTGCTTAATCAGTGCTGCTGTATCTTCAGATTGCCAACAAAAGCTCCTTTAAAGCTATCTCAATAAAAGTTTTTCACAACAAACAGTTCAATAGCAGGCAGCTTTTGCTAATAGAGGCTTGTAGGTGTTAGCTAGGTAGGTGAACTGAATAGTAAATGTTTGCTCTCTACTTAGCAAATGTCTGTCATGACCCTGCTAAGTAGCCAGAGACAAATTATGTGTGAAACTCAGCATCCCTCTCTCTCTCTCTCTCTGTCTCTTTCTCACTCTCTTTCTCTCTCTTGTGATTGGTATTAGCTTATGCAGATGATGTTCTTAATTTAATTATCAGGAATATGCTTATTTTACAAGTGATAACCTTGTAATCTCCTTAACAGGAAAAAAAGGAAAAACTTCTACCACAAGCTATCCTTTGTTGCATATCATCCATTTACCAACATGATTGGGGCCCTCCGTTCATTAAAAATCTGGATTAACTTTCTAATTATTTCCATTATTTTACAAGTAGATTTTATTTTCAGAAAACAGATGGGAAAGCCTCAGAAATATCCAGGAAGCTCTGTGTCATTAAATGGCCTTCTGTAGAAGCCAAAATTTTCGAGTGCTTGTATCAGCTCATTTTAGAACTAATCATTTTGATTTGTTTTAACATTGTCTTTAATGGCATGATTGAGTGGCTTCTCCCCGGCATCAGTGCTTGGAACTAAGCTGTAACCTGCATATTTCAGTGAAATTTAAAATCCCTGTTTAAGGTAAAACATGAATAGACAGCAGATGTGTTCCAACTAAATATTTCTAATTATTCAATATATATATTTACATATATATGTATATACACAAAAATACAGGTTGCTGTAGAGCTGTGAGTGGTGTATTTTCCTGAGCCTTCCGTCCAGTGCACAGACTCTTTGCCAGTTATATCTTACGTGGGTATCTGTGATCTTCAGTTCCTGCCCTACTGTCTTTTGCCATGCATATCTCCCATAGTGCATTCCCACTATCAGCACAAAAGAGATCTTTTTAATTGATGGTACGTATAAAGGCAACTCTATTAAGGCAGCAATTTGTACAGATATATGCTCGACTGTGTCCCAGGAAATTGGTAGACATCTGTAAACCGAACGGGACTTTCTGTAGAATCACACTGAGATTGTTTGATGCTCCTATGAATAGAAGCAGAATAAATAGGCAAGCAGATGCATATTTACATCCCCGTTTTTCTTAATTAACTTGTGGAGAGTGTAAACAATGAATAAATGCAAATTTGTCCTGCACAATCTTCCAAAACTATGATGGAAAAAAAAAGCCTGAGACTTACATGGCCAAGAGGAGCAAACATGAATATTTTGACCTGCCACAATGACACTGTGGTGCCTGGAGCTGGGAGCTGGATCAACCTGTGGGGACACATAGAGCTTTTTATGAAATGCATCTATTCTTTGGTTGTGCATATGTTCACTTTGTTTTCAGAGTCACTAGGTGATTAGAACAGAATATGTTTGTGACTATTTATCTAAAATTAACTGTGGTTCATTTGATAACTGCTCTAGCAGCCTTATTTCTTTTCTGTAGTTGTTCTGCCGAAGAGCAAGAACTCAGCGAGCTTTAAACTAATAATTTAGAATATGAACCCAGCTAGGTGATATCTGAGTCTCAGTGATCGCTTCTCATGTGAACTGTGAGCCAAGAACTGGCTGGAAAACCTTTATTAGCAACTGACACATGCAACAGAAAAGGAAGCAAAATACTTTGCTTGTTACGGGTTACTAATCCAAATGTCCTGTTAACTAGTGAAATATTAGGAGATCCTTTTTTTCCATCAGTTTTGTCCAACTAGCTTAACAAAGGAGATATATGTTGATATTTTCAGATTTTATTCACCAAATATTTAAACTAACCCATTTTTATGTTCTCTGTTTTTGCTGGTTGTCTGCGAATAGTCTGCTAATTCATAAAGGGACCAAATAAATCATAGCAATTTAGCATATGTGCTAATTTGAGTTTGCAGAGTAATTGGAAGAATAATAAAGTGCAGAATAATTAGAACCTATGAATTTTAAACAAGTAACTACATTGGAGGTAATTCTAGCATTAGTAGAATAAAGATTTAAAAAGCTGCTACATTTCTGAACTTTAAGGTCAAAGAATTTCAATTTTATCTTATTATGTGATGTTTGTGATGTTTATTGATTTGTCATTAGCATCATCTCTGTATTCTGTTTTATAAAATGCACTCATTGTTTAACACAGGGCTATGCCTAGAGATGCTCTCTATTTAGGCATTTCTCTGCCCCAAATACAACTTGCTTTCATTATTCCATCAAGGAAAGCATGCCTTCACTGTATGACATAAGACAGTCATAATTCTGTTTATAGCTTATGTAGTGTTATGACTACCTAAGAACTTTTGCTTGATCAAGCTAAGCATATTAAAAATCCTTGCCCTGAACTGCCCATGCTTTGAATATACGGAACAGTTATGATTAAGTGAATCATGTCTGAAAAGATATCAGTGAGCAGCAAGGACTTGTATTTTGTGATTTTCTAACCAGTAAACAGGTACTTAATGGTCTAACTCTGCTCTCCTTACAGTTTGTGGCTGGCTTATCTTGCTCTTTGCTGCCAGAGTGAGATCGCAACTCACTGAAGGCTGGTCTGGGCACTTCTGCTTGGCACAGCTGCAGAAAGTGGACAGCAACTTTAAGTCATTCAAGAGACAACCTGTGATGGCCTGGGAAGAGACATGTGAGTGAATATAAAATATGAGCAGGGACAAGTTCTGGAGCAAGTTGAAAGGAAGCTTGAACTTGATGCAGGTGACAAAAAATGAGGGCAGATGCTGACTGCCATAATAAGTAAACAAACCCATCCTGGCAACAGGACTGCAGAGTCCCTGCACATCGACATCTACAAGAAGGAATATGAGTTACAAGGTCAGATATAAACCCAGATTGCGCCAATGTTCATAGGGTTTGCATGCACCTTGCTTTGATCCATTACAGCTGCAAGATCCACATACATGCCTAGGTAGTGCTAGAGTCTGCCAGGCCGAGCAGTGCAGCGATTCCTTCTTTTCTCTGCGTTTTTTTCCTCTACCCTGCCCCCCAGGCCCTCCCTGAGCCGAGGTCCTGGGGACCCCTGCTCCCCATGCCCGCCCTGCGCGCTGCTCCCATGGTGGTGGCTCTTCCTTCGCAGGCACCCTCTTCCCAGCATTGAGCAGCCCATAGGCCTTGCTGACATTGCAAACACCCTCCTTATGGCACCAGCTGCAAACAGCTGCCGAGGTGATGGGCAAGGATGTAAACAGCAGCTCAGCAGAAACCACAGAGCTTTACCAAGTGGCCTTGACACTTGCCAAATACCCTTAAGCTGATAAAGATCCCATTTGTACTTCAGAGGTAGCTCGATTAGCAACCAGGTTGAATCTGGAATATGTTAATTGGTACAAACATGGCTAAATCACTTTCTTTAACCTATATGGAGGAGTGCGAATGAGCAATAGTGAAGGTCAGCGCAGCCTGGGGAGTCATGGAAAATGATTACTTGTGTATCTACCCATAATAAAATAGAAGAATTAGTAATAAAATGTAATTGTATGTACACACACAAAAATTACACTAGAAGGTATTCAAGGTCAATCCAGCATTTCAAATTTAAGGAAAAAAAATGAATTAAATCTGCCCATGCAAGGCATATATAGCAAAACATCATGCATATTTTCAGGATTCCTGTCTTGTTCAGTATCCAGTAGAGACAGTTCTCAGTAAATGAACACCCATTCCCTGTTTTAGTTAATTCAAAGAAAGACTTATGGCTTATTCAACACAGAAGTGTTTGTTTTATAGCTTTCATAATTTCAATATTTGTGTGCTTCACAAATATTATTAGATTTTAGCATAATGCTGGATATATTTGGAACTCTTTAGTGACAGCTTGGAAATGGGTAGCTGAAGCACTGAGACGTCAGTGTTGAAAAGGAGCAGTCATGTAAATTGCTTCATCAGAAACCTTCCCAACATGTTTTTTCCTAGGCATTGTCATTGCCATCATTTATGTTCTGCCCAGAGCACAGCTGATTTCAGGTGCTCACTGAATTAATTCTGCCTTAAATTAGAGGTATTAAAGGGAGATAATTACTTCTTTTATATTTTCTGCCGCTATAACAAAGCAAGTAGGGATCCTGCACAGAGGTGTCTCCGCCATTGGATGTTAATGGCAAGGATGTTCAATTCTAAGACGCATTTCTGCTTACAGGATCGTCTTCTTGAAAGCTCAGTACTTGGTCAAATGTACACATATGTCTTGTATATAAAAAAGAAGCATTTTCCTGACCCCAGCCTGGCCATCTGCACTAGTCCAGGTCACAGACCCACTGTGAGCACGAGGCCGTTACAAGCAGTCATTAGAATTCAGCTGGTTTTAACATGGACACATGTGGCTTCTGCCAGTCTCATTCTCCAATGTGGCTGCAGAGGTTTTCAGAAATGTAAAATAAATAAATAAGTACTAAAAAGGCAAGAAGAAACAAAAACCAAATGCAAAATCCTCAGAAAATCAGAAAACTTTGTCCAAGTCTGATAAATCTCCAAGTATCTATAAATCCCTTAAAAGGGAAGGATTAATGAAATGAAATTTTCTACAGATAGTGTTAACTAGTTTTCTTTTAATATAGATTGAGGTATGATACCGCAAAAAGTCTTTTTTTAAATATGTATTTTCCTACTGAAGTGATTGTCTGCAGGCATTTCTTGGCACAGTATTAAACTGTATTTTGAATAATCAATTTTAAAAAGGCAAATAGGGCAATATTTCTCATTTGAAGACCGTAAATCAGAGTAGATACACAGGACACTGAAATTGTGCCGTGCCTTCCTTTTTCATGTTGTTTTGCCTGAAAGCAGCCAGCAGAAGCCATGCTTCAATTACCTGGTAAAAAAGAAAAACAACAAACCAGAACAAAACTATGCTTTTAGCTACAGTCAGAGTTTTCTACATTAAAAATCCCTTTTTTCTTACCTGTGCTTTGTAAGCAGCAATAATTTGTGTCACATAAAGGAGATGCAGTATTTTAGGGAATTCCTTTTAACTTTCTTACTCAAGTGCCTGGGTAGCCTTTATCAAAAGACTCCTCGACCTCTTCACAGACTCTCTTTAATTGGCCACTTGCATGCTCAGTTAATGTACTGCAGTGGAAACCAAGTGGTAAAGTGTGAACAACTGAATCCCTCCTACTAACTCAGTGGCCGCTCTGAAACCTGTGGCTATTTATATACAAACGCGTGTTTTGTCATGCTGATTTTTATTAGCACCGATTAGATACAGACAACTTGGTAGATGTCACAGGGCAGTCAGAAAATGGGAAGCTGGGGCTGTGGAAAGCAGCAAGTCTGCGAGCGGGCGGCGACTGCTCTGCCCGGCCTTGGCTTACATGGCAGGCTGGGCCCTCCGGCTGATGGGGGTGAAGTGTGCCTGTCTTACACAAGGGGTTAATCCGCTTGCAGGAAAGGTTTCAATAGCTGTTCGGTGCAGAGAAATGCCTGGCAGAGGATGCCAGAAGCACTGGGCATGCCTGGAGCCTAGCAATGCTCCCAGGGATTTCAGAAATGCAGCGCAACATTGTATACCGTGGCGGTTTATTGGTGTTAAAATTCCCTCGCACCTCCAGGGCGCTGCTTTCACGACCTCCAAAGGCAATGGGAAGAAAGTTGGGTTAGCAATAAAGGAAAAACAGGTGATGCTCGAGAAGAAAGAAAAGTTCTTGAAAGTTCTCTGTAACGTGATGCTAGAGAAGGAAGAAAGCTTCTCAGAAGTCCTCTGTAACATCTCAAGCTACTCTGCACAGTGGCAAAAGGCTCTTAAATCCTCCCGTGGGTAAGACTGTGAATGCTGTGAATGTACTGTGAACAGTACAACTGTTTTGGGAGCTATGAACCCACAAAGCCACTACGCTGGAATCTCCACTTCCTAGGAGCCCATCCTGGGATTTATCTCCAATCTTAACATTTTACTGGAAGGTTTCCCCAGTGCTCAAAGTCTTTTCCTGAGTTGTAACTTTTGGGTACAGTTTTGGAAGACCCTGCACTCTCCCACATTTACACTTGTTTGTCATTTACAGGCAGTGCAAACAAAAAGATAATGATGAAAAATCGTTCTATGTTTGCTTGCCTAGTCATTCTAATTCTATCCATAGAGCATTAAGCACACTGCATCTATTTTTGTTCAGTAAAAAAAAAAAAAAAGAGAAAACCCTATGGTGGAATCTTATAGAGCTGTATAGCTTTACAGAGAAACTGCCCTTGCTCAAAGTGAGGATCCTGGCCATTCATAGTTACTTTATTGGCATCCCCTTTCTAGGAACAGGGAAGGGAATATCATTCAGTGGAAAATGAAGTCTGGATCTCGGGTCTGGCTTTCTTGGCATCTGGCTTTCTATTTCACATAGCCCTTAGCTGAACAAACTCCCTTGCCATCAAGGAATGCAAGATGAAACCTGAATATTGTCATTCCCATTACATATCCTTCCCTAATCCTAGCAAAGGGTTACCCATGAGTAAAACTGAAAGCACAGAGATGGGCCATGGCGTGTGCGTGGCAAGCGTGCACAGGCTCATATGCACGAGAATTTATAGATAGAAATTGTGCAAGTGGATCTTACTGTCTGGTATACTGCAAAGCACTTTGTCTTTGTATACACCTGTAAGAATGTAGTCAGCGTTTGTGAAAGGCATTTGATACCTAAAATCAGTGTAAAATTATTTCACTGGAGCAAGGCAGAGAGAGAGAGCAGCACTCATTAAAGCCAAGGGAAGGGCAGTCTGGTTTCATTTGTATGACCAATACCCAGCAGCACAAGCTCCCAAACTGGTTTGTCTCTAGCTGTTAATTTTAGATGCTGCATGAAAAGCTGTTGTTGTTAATAAGCACACGGCTAATACAAACAAGAATGCTAATTTGTGGCACATGAAGGTCTGCAGATTTATAATCAAGTTCATGAATCTGGGCTTTCCTGGAAAAAATCCAACTTTGTCTGGGTGAATTTTAGCTGAGTAAGAAATCCACATTGGCATTCCTAAAGGATCTGGCAGAGATGCAAAGATTATCCTACCTTTGTGAAAATGAAATAGCAATTTCTGTTTTTAACTGCAGGACATTTTCCACTCTAAAAAGTCAAAATCAACACGAGGGTGCCATATGTTGTAAATGTTTATCATTTATTATGCATTTAAATGTGCACAGCACATACACCACAGTCTTGAACAGCACCTGTATAAAACTACAGACAAATTCTGGTAAATGGTGAAAGCTCCTACCATGTAACATTGTTATCAAGGTTTTATCACAATATTTCAATGTTACAACTACTACCTCTGATTGTATCTTGTGCGAGGCTGTCAGTTGTGGGTTTCGATGGAGTGAAAAGTGACACAGAACCATTCCCAGGAAAATTCTTTGTGATCTGGTTTTGCTGTCTGAAACTTGGAACAAAATCATCAATTGTCAGAGGTAGTGGTGATAATTACACAATGATCACTCACATATAGGAAACACAGAAAGTACAGAAATCCCCCAAATTACAGGAAAATAAATCCTTAGGTGTGACATTTCCTAGGTGCTTTCTTGATTTGGCTTCATTTTTTTTAATTGTTATTTTTGTTTTGACAGAAGCTGATTTGAGGTCTGGTCCTGCTCTGATTTTACTGAACTTCGGTGAGTAGATTTTGTCTTCAAGGTCATTTGTAAGTAGGCAAGTCTATATGATTCCAAAGGACAAACACTTTTATATAGGAATGTAAAAAAGAAAAAAAAAAGTCAAACTCAAATTACTTGCAGCCTTGAGATTTTCATGTAGCTAAAAATAATTATTTCAAATTGGAAGATGATCTGTAGAGATCTTCTAATTCGCTAAACCTTGTGGTTAGTCCCAGTTACAAACTCAAAGTATTGATGTCACAAAGATAAAGTAATTTAAATGAAAGAAAGAAAGCAAAAGTAAAGGGTCCTTTTTGTGATTCCCTCATGTTCAAACCTGTCTTTTCCTTCACTGCATTAGAGACATGAGTTACACGTGCAAAATATATAAAGAAAAAATATAGGGTTACTTGATGACGATATAGTACTGCAGCGTGACAGCTGTCTGCAAATATTTTCACCATGATTATCCTTACTAAAAGTAAATCACAGGGTAAAGATAGCTCAAACGTGACAAGGCTCAAATAGGACGCAACCAACTCTATCTTGAATACTTTTGGCTACATATGGAAAAAAAAAAAAAGATTTGGGATTACAAGGATTGTTCCCCCGGCCCCTCTCCAGAATTATAAAACCAAGCAGGGAAGCATGTACCTTCCATGCAGATTTTGTTAGGAGACTGGCTTCAAGCATTAGTGAGGTAGAAATTAATCAACTTTGTCAGGGAATGAGACATAGAATAAAAGCAGCATATTTCTCCATCCAAATACTGCACCAGAAATAATAATAAATAGTACAGAACAACCTCAATCTAAATTCTATCTACAGAACTGGTTTCTTAAGAACAATCAAAAGATTTTGCCTTTCAAAACTTTGAGTACTGTAGAGTTTTTATAGACTTTGAAAAATAAATATAGTCCGCAATTATGAAGGGAAATTGGATTTGAATAAGATATAATTTGCTCATAGTAGCATATTTCACAGTATATTTGTTGGGGGGAGGCACAGACACATTTTATATAAGCCTAATGCAAACCAATCGTATCAAATACACTCTTCAATTAAGGGCCACAAGAGTTTGTATGTCCCTATTTATCTAAACAGCAAATTTAAAAAGCCACTGAGTTTATATAGTTGTTTAAGCCTCTCCGCTGCCTAGTAGCTCTGGGAAGACTGACTGCAGGAAAGTTCAGAGTTCAGCACTGGCAGATCTAAAAACAGATTTGAGGGGTAGCTCTTCAACGTTGCACTTTCTGTACCAGAGGTAAACTGATCCTGGTTCAATTAAATAGCAACACTGCACAAAGGAGGTCACACATTGTGT
Source organism: Nothura maculosa (assembly GCA_032353885.1). NCBI lineage: Eukaryota > Metazoa > Chordata > Aves > Tinamiformes > Tinamidae > Nothura > Nothura maculosa. Next base: position 2,176,245 of record JAUBOD010000589.1, read on the forward strand.
GTGGCTACGGGCTAGCATCAGGACTGGGGAGCTGGAGACAGCTCACTTGCAAAGACCAGGACCTTCTTTGGGAATCACCAGGGTTTTCAAAACACACAAAGAAGAGCAAAACCACAGTAACAAACAAATACTTGCACAACAATAGACACTGTACAACACACAAACAGTGCAAAACATTGTAATATAGGAATTGAATTTCACTTGATTTAGAACATGTAATAGCAGCACACCTGTCATAACTTAAAAATGAATTAAATAAACCACAAAGCAGAAGTTTCCTAGTGTTGCACAATGAAATGAAATACCTTGGGTTGGAGGTTTGTTTTGTTTTCAGGAATTAAAAAAAAAAAAGAAAACAGAACTATAAATAACTTTTGTGGCAATATATACACATTTAAATAATTAATTTAAATATCTTACACCTACTCTTGCATAAAACTCTCCAGTAAAAGTGCACCATGTTTCCTTTCCCCAAATGCATTCTCTGTCTTTCCCCATGCTGAGGTAGATCTGAAGGGAGATTTCTCAAATTCTAGGAAGAAAATGTGTCACTGTCATTGTGGGAGATACTTTATTGCCTTTCTTTGTTCTTCCATTTTTGCTCAGGGCTATGTACATCCCGGGGTAAATCCTGGATTCATAAGCGTTGTAGTTGTTTGGCAGGAGGATCTCTTTGAATTTGCACTCGTCATTGAAGTGGGTCTGAAATGAAAAGGAGAGAATGAGCAAGAAGGAATTTTAAACGCCAGGTGTGGAAATCTGCTTGCCGCCAGGTGCGGTAGGTGTGTGCAGGAGCAGGAGCTCCTGGAGCCATCGGCCAAACGAAGCTTCAAACAACATTGGAAGCTCAAAGGATCAGGCCCGTGGCCAGGCCAGGCACATACTGGGCTGGGAAGGACCCCCCATAGCAAAGTCTGTGCTCATGTTTTAACAACGAGGACAGCGCAGTGGGGCAAGGGCAGAGAGCTCTGGGCCTCTCTCCTGCTCCTCTCATTTGGTCAATGCCCCTTCTGTCTTAGTGAGAAGAGAGGTGCAACATTCTGGGGCAGAGAGTGATGAACATGGCCTGTGCCAGTGTTCCCATGCTAAAATGCAGAGAGCTCCACTGATGCCCTGGAGCCTGCGGGATGAGTCTGCCTCATCTCCAAAGCAGTAGCTGCCCGAGCAGTGGTAAATCCTCGAGAGGAGCCTCGCTACCAGTGACTCCCGAGTCCTTAGGCAAGCGCAGAGGGATGGGGCCTGCAAGTGTTCGAGCTGCGCGGGAACACAAGAGCTGATCTGGGCAGTCTCTGGGCCAAAGCTGAGGGGTTTATAAGAGAAGTCTCGGCCTGCCTGGGGACTGCTTTATCTAGGACACCAGACCAGCATAACAACTTGAGAAGAAATGATGCAAAGAACCTGTTGCACTTTGATGCCTGATCCTGACCACCTCAGAGTTAAAGCCAAAAAGCTCTGTGTCAGGACTGCAGCCACAGCATCATTCTGGATACTTCATGCGAGGAGAAAAGACCCAAGTTAGCTCTAATATAGCTGGGTGCTTCCTCAGCTCAAGTTCCTTCCAAACATAACCAGAGTTAAGAAATAGAAAAGCATTGGGTGGGGAAGGAGATTCAGGAGAGTGGAGATGAAATGATGCTGACTACAGCTTGTAAGGAGGGAAGCTCAGGAGCAGAAAGACAGAAGGAAATGGGCAAAGATCTCCACTGTTATTGTGGAAGTCAACAGAGTTTTAATAGGTGCCTCTATTTGTTCCCAAGATTCAATATAAAAAGAAGAGCTATGTTGTCTCCTATAGGCCTTGTCATCTTATATACATGTATAAGCCTGACCCCTGAAGATGCTGCATCCTCATCAGAACAGATTCTCCAAGCAGAGCACGAACAAGGAGTGATCACTAAGTATGTGGCAGGCACCGATTTCTCATATCATAAAGAATCATATAGGGGGCCTGGCTGATCACAAGTGCCCTCCGGGAGATGGGCAAGGGGGTGCCCATAAGTACTTGAAGTTGTTTATACTTCAGCATAGGGAAGATGGGAATTGTGGCTGGCAAGGGGGCTTGTGACCCATGGGGACTTGCTCTGTTGGGGAACACGCTAGGCCAGAGTAGGGGCCACAGCCAAATGACTCTGCTCTCTCTGGGGCAGGCAAGGAAGTGCCGGCCATGCCGGGAGAGGGGTTTGCAGGAGGGGCTCGGTGACCCTGGCCTCCCGGGGCGGTGTGTGGGCTCCGCGCTGCACACGCCTCTCATCCCTGCCGCCGGCAGCCCCTGCCCACGCGCGGCCCGGCGGCTACTTACAGATCCGTAGAGTTTGCCTTTGCTGTTCATGGCCACGAAGAGTCCGCTCTTCACGCCGAATATGCTCACGACCCCCCTCTCCACGGGGGAGATCTCCAGCAGACCTGCGGAGCAGACGCGACAGTCAGCGCGTCCCGGCCCCGCGCGGTCCCCCGGGCAGCCCCCGCGCGTCCCCGCTCTCCTGCTGCCCGAGCAGCCGCTGCCCCGCATCCCCCCGGGCCCAAACCAGGCGCGAGGGGAGCCCCGCGGCGGCGCTTACTGTATCGGTTCTCGCTGTGCACGCCGTCGATGCGGCCGCCGGGCAGCACCTGGATGTGGAAGCCGATGCCCACGTTGCAGTAGAGGCGCCGCAGCCGCTTGATGCCCAGCAGGTAGTCGCCGTCGCGGCGCTCGGCCGGCAGGCGCGCCACGGAGCGCGCCAGGAGCGCCGCGTCCCAGCGCCGCTGGCGCGGCCCGGCGGCGGG
>JAUBOD010000589.1:2179709-2211420 GCA_032353885.1 Nothura maculosa
TCTCTTCTCTTCTCTTCTCTTCTCTTCTCTTCTCTTCTCTTCTCTTCTCTTCTCTTCTCTTCTCTTTTCTCTTCTCTCTTTTTTTCCTTTCTCTCACTTTCTCTTCTCTCTCTCTTTTCCCCTTCTCTTTCTTTTGCTCTCTCTCCTTTATAAGTGCTTACAAATGCTAATGCAGGGCACAAAAATCAAAGCATGCCCAATACACTTTCCTCCAACACAATGTATGACTTTGTGGAAATCTGAGGAATTTAGGCTTTGGCTGTATCCAGGCGACATGGTTTACTCTTTGCTGGATGCAGAAAAAAAATCCCTTCATTAAAAGCCAAAATAGTTGATGCATGGGAGGTTGAAGCAATGAAAAATGAAAGAATTTGCAAAAAAAAAAAAAAGAAAGAAAAAAGAAAAAAAGAAAAGATTAAACAATGAAAGGGCCAAATTTTTGATAAAGGGCAAAAAATTAAAGAGCCAGCTTGTGTTCAAAAGTAATAATCATGTTTCTGATTTAAATGGCCCTTTAAGAAGTCAGAAAGCTCGGCTTTGCTTTGGATGGCAGGACACGCAGAGCTCCTTGTTGCTCAGTGTACTGATAGGAGCCATAATAATAGTTTATTTCTGACCCTGAAGCTGTCCATTCACTCAAGTATTGCTGTGCTTCTTAAATGTGTGATTATTTGCTAATCTTTGTTTTGCATTCACTTTCTTATATGTTGTTTTTGCCTCTTAATGGCGCAGTTGTTCTTAAGTGATCATTTAATTCCATTTAAGCTTTTGCAAATGAAACTCAGTATTTAAAAGTAAAAGTTTTGACCACATCAGTCCAGAGTTACTTTGATCAGAACAAATGCTGTAGGTTTTGTTACCTCCCTCGTCCTGCAGCAGATTTTCATAGCCAACAGGTGAGGGAATACTAGAACAATTTTGAATAGTCCTGAATTAATATGAAATGAGGAGGAGAGGGGAAAGGAGTGAAGTGGTTTGTGACTCAAGTCCTTTATAGCCTGAGGACAGTCCAGTGTTTCACGCCAGCAAAGCACTCCTGCTGTTCTAGCAAAGGATGCGAGAGAAAAGAGAATTGCCCCGGGGCAGATGACAGCTCACCCAGGTGCGAAAATCTCTGAGCTTCGCTAAACCTAAGCAAACCCAGATGATGCACTTTTATTCCTTCTTGTGAGGGGCATGTACACAAGGTGTGCGGGCGCGCCTCTGCTTGCTGCAATGCTTCTTTCACCTCCCACCAGTGTGGAAGAGAGACTGCTGCCGTGTTGGGGAGGACTGGAATGGCCTCCCCGGTGCCCCTTTGTCTTAATGTGTCAAACAAGCAAATTTGTATGTGAAGACAACCCAGAGTTGTCTAGTTGGTGGGGTTTTTTTATGAAATCAAATGCACAGACATTTACTAGCTTTGCATCAAGCCCATTCCAACTTCTTTCCCAGGGGACCATATCAGGATGAAAGCACTATGCAGTGGTGAGAGGAAAGCAGAGCTGCTGTTCTGTGCCTAGCAGTGCTCGTGCCCTGCAGGGACTGCGCTGGGCAGCTTGTCCTTCTGGGAGGCTTCAGGAAAGCGCAATTGCAGCCTGCTCCAAAACCAGGGCTTCTTCCGTGCTCCATGAGACACGGCAGGGGAGCGGCACTCCCACACACGCTGTCAGGTGAAGCTTGCTAAGCAGCTTGGGCGGGCGAAGGTCCCTGAGCCTGAAAGCATGAAGTCCAAGGCCTGAGTCGCATGGAGGTGGGATCATATGCCTAATGGTGGGTGCGTGCTGAAACTTGAAGTTAGGGATGTGCACTTCAGGCCCGAAGGTTGTCGGGGCCAGATTCCTTTGGGACATACGGAAATGCGGTCCTAAAAGCCTGTCAGGCTCTGAGTCTGTATATTTGTAAGGTCTTAAGTGATTACACAGAGCATCCAGAACATTTAATTAAATTGCCAATTTGTTAAATTTGTTAAAGTTAAATTTGACAATTTAACAATATAAATATAACGACAGATTACGTGTCTTCATCTTTGTATTGGTTTTGATCCTTAAGAAGAAATAGATGTCACAGTTCAGACAGTTCTGCTTTCCAAATTCCTCTAGGCTTAAGGTACAACAAGTAATAAAGGATTCATAGAATTCAAGTTCATAGCCAGACTCAAATTCCATATCATGTATTCTGAAAGAAAGGAGGAAAGAGAGAATAAATCTGGATTATCTTTGCAAATTTTATGGCAATTTTTCTGCAATTGCACTGGGACAGCACTCAGGAGAATTTGTATCTGTAAAGGAGTTTAGGTCAATAATTCAGTTTATGTGTCTACTGATCCCACTAAATATATGTGAATGTCCCTGAGAGAAGGGGCAGTAGAAGACCTCATGTGCCCTCCTACTGAAGGTAAATATTGTACTGAGACCCTTTGATCTGGATGACTGGGGAGTAGACTAAAAGGGGCATGGAGAAGTGTGTTGTTAGCCAGAAATCCCTTTCACCACGTTTGTGTGCTCTGAAGTCATGGCAAGAAAGCGGGCACATACCCTACCCCCATTCCCACACGTCCCCTTCAGTTCTCATTATTTTGGAAGACCCCTGCCCAGCGACCTGCCAAAGGGACTCACCTGAGCAGCCTTTCTCATGTCCGCGTCTGGCTGCCCCTCTGCACGATCAGGACAGGGTTAGGGTTTGCCCACACATAAGCCAGCAGTCAGATACACTCTTTTTTTCTCCCTTTTTCCCAATGGTCTATTTGATTTTCCATGTGCCTTGGCTGTTTGCATGCATGTGCATGTCTTGCCATGATTAAAACGTCATTCTCTTGGGTGATGTTGGAGTGTTGGAAAGGGGCAGCGGAGGAGGACAGCAGCAGGCAGCTACAAAGCTGCACAAACATCAGAGGCACCAGTAACACTCTCCAATGTATTTGACTGGGTTCGGTGAGGAGATTGGGTACTCCTCATTGAGCGCTTTGTTTGTAATGGGTACGGGCTTTTTCACCAGCTACTTCCTTCTGTCCTGCTGAGCTTATACAGTATTATATCTCTGAATATCTCTATATAAAGCAGAGACCAGAGGGAACAAGACTGTCTGCATCTCTTTGGCCCTTCTAGGTCTCCTGTCTTTCAGCTTGTGATGGTGCTGCCCAAATACATCCATCATTGCAGAGGCCAACGAGCTCCAGCTGGAACATCAAGCCATGGTCATTTGACTTTCTGTGAATACAATCAGTGTCTTAGCAGTCTTCTCCTCAGCTTCTGCATTTGACTTTACTGCTTTTGAGCTGTGAGGTTAACTGTTCCTGCAACGTCAGCTCGATGGTGGTGTGGGGGTAGCAGCTCCCAAGCAGACTAGGGGCTGCTCCTAGTCCACCAAGCTGACATAGCCGTGGCAGAGCATCTCCTTGACCTGCCGGCCCTCATCAGCACCTCGTCAAGCTGACCTAGTCATGGCAGGCCACCTCCTTGTCCTGCTGGTCAGTGCCTGGCGCAGCAGCACCTTTCAATCTATTAGAGCCTCCAGCTCTCACCCTATCTCTGCAGCCTACAGCTTTGCCCCAAGCTTCTTTTTAAACAAGTAGTCCCCAAAATGGAAATTCCCATCCCATCCCATCCTATCCCAGCTATCACTATCACACCATTTTCCAGCAGTTTTTGTTCTGTTGACTTTGCTGTGTTATCCTCTCTTTTGCCCATTACTCTCTTGCCCTTGCCCATTACTCTGTCTTCTTTTTCTTCCTTTTTCTGTAGCTGTCACCTCCCTTGTCCATCCTCAGGACAAGCTGACAGAGTTATAAAAACAGTTGTGCTTTGTGGAAGTTGTGTTCACGGTAAAGGATGACTAAATAAAACCACACACCTTAACTGCATGTCTTTTACCTACTAGATATTCTGCAGTTGCCTCTATGGTGCCACTGCCTACTTGAATAATTATGTGTGAACTACAGCTGGCATGAAAAAGAGCTTTGAAAAACTATGGCATGAAAACCAGCTAAGGGAGGAATTTGTAGCAGAGCTAAATGGGATGTCTCTCTGATGCTGAGATTAATGTGAGTTCCTGCAAGTGGAGGTGCCAGCCTGGGATGCTTCTCCGTTGGGCAGTGGGATGAGTGCGACCAGCACGGGGGATCAGAGCTCTTCAGGACTATCATCTTTCTCAAATTCTATGTGTGACAGGATGAGTTCAGTGTTTTTTTAACAGAAGGGGAATACGTGGTTGGAGTTTGTATAATGGAAGAACAAGACTCAGTGGGGCAGGACAATGGAAACGTCCTGGGAATTTTGTCAACTGAACCAGACCATTTTTGAGGATATCAGGTTCTGGGGTCTTGTCATAGGCTCACAGCTCTCATCCTCATGCTTCAAGGAGTAGGAACCTAAGATCTGTAGGAAAATCTGCTAAGAGTCTAGTTGGAGAGAGATGTTTCAAAGGGAGTTTGTTATTAATATTGTTACTCTTTAGAAAACTTAGTTCTCTTGAAGTCTTTTTCTTATATGCTTAAAATATATGCATAAAATTCATATGCTTATACTTTCATATTCATTGCTGACATTTCTGCATATGCTATTTTGTTCTTCCTGGTCCTGTATTCTTTTTACCTATTGAAATTATAAACAGTTTCAAACTAAAAATATACCTATATTTTTTCCTTTTGTCAGATTATGAAACATACTTTTGCTGAAACACTACCTGTCACCTTGCCAAAGAAAACTGGTAAAAGGAAACATAATAGAAAATGAGTTTTGAGAATCAGTATAAGTGTTTGTTAAGCTTATTTTTATTATTATTATTGTGGGAAATAGTAGCTTAAGTTAACTTTTTGTGTGAGAATGTTTGGGCTGACTTTGAACGTAGCATAATTCTTTACACAAATCTGTTCAACATGTGGCCTCTCTTGGATGAATCATTTTCTACTGGTGGCTAATGTGAGGGAAACTGGCTGTTGTAAGCAAATGACATGTATTGCTGAATTTTAAAACTGCCCAGCAAAGCACCGCTTAAAATCTGTCAGAACATATATGGACATAGCTGTATAAATCATAACCTCACTGAACATGTAGGAGACTAACTTTTCCAGTTGACCTTTAGTGTCGCATCTGTGAAACGAGTGAATGTTTCTTTTCCTTATTTGCTCTTGGACTTTTCACAGCTCTCATCACTCCTAGGTTCAGGTCTTCTCTTGAGCTGGTGGCCGTATCCTCAGAGCACTCCTGTGAGTCCAGCACTGCTGTCGTCCTCCACAGTCCACTGCCACCATGGCTGTGAGTGGCAGGTACCTGGCGCTCAACTGAGGAGCATTCCCATACACCTGGGGTGGCAGAGTGGATATCAGGCAAGGACTGGAGCCCAGGTGTTCAGAAAACTCCTAAATATTTCTTGTACCTCCTATTGATACAGGCAATGGCTGAAGCTTTTTATTGCACTCTGACACATAAAGAGCCTTGTAAACGCTTTATAGAAGCACAACTTAACTTGTATCCTACTGCAGTGTCACAGTTTAACAACCAGCTCACTCAGCGCTGCACTGTGTTACTCCTGATGAAATCAGTCTGGAGACAGAGTACAGCCAGAAGCAACTGTTTTGTTTGCTGGGTAAGTCTTTGAAAAGTAAACTATAGGCCACAGAATGTACACAGAAGACAGTACAGCTATAGACCTTAGGACCACACCAGCGTGGAGCTTGCCTATCACATAACGTGTTGCTTGAAGTTAGTGGCAGCAATAGTAATTAGATAAATTCTTAGGTATAATAATAAGCTAACTTATTCCCCTGTTTGGAAAGGAAAACTAGGAAGCTAGATGTATAGCTAAGAAGCATATTGTGAAGCATGGAAAATACATTAATTTGTCAGGAAATCAGACATGTCTAGAGGATTTCTCTTAGGTTATGACATTTTTACTATTTTGTTATCCCCTTACACTGTTAAACAGCAGCTCCTGATAGTTATAACAATTGCCACTCAGTCCAAGTCTGGATCACATGGGATATAGCTAAGTATTGGAGATACAATCCTCATCCAGAAAAACCCACCCAATACTGAGGAACCTGCAGAGATAGCAGGGCTCACTGCAGGCTTTTTTATTTCATCTAATTCCTCTTTTTTTTTTTTTTTTTTTTTGCAAGGCCAAGAACAGCTCCAGTCTAGTCAACCATTTAGATGCTACCTTTGACTGTTTCCCTTCCATTTTTTCTGACTTTGTTAATAAAGCAACAAGAACTACAGTAACAGCAGTATTACAGCAAGGAACTAAATGGATGTAGGTAAAACAAATCGACAAGCAAATGAAAAAGAGAGACTTAGTAATTTCTTTTGGATGTGTCTTCATATGACAGTACTGCTGTAATAGTACATCTTTTGAGGTGTTTACTTCTGTTCCCGGGGAACAGGATTGGAATGAAACCACAAAGTCTCCTTAGCTCTTTACAATGAACACCTAATCAGAATGATTATTTTGATATGGATTTTTATGTACATTATTACTGGTGTTAATGGGAATGGGGGATGTACTTGTGAGCTATTGGACTGGACAGTGGGTTGCGAATGACACATAACGAGGGGAAAACTCCCTGCCCAGGGAATTCAGACAGTGCTGTGCAGTCACTGCTATGCTATTTGCCACGTGCTATATAAGTCACAAAATATTCCACTCAGTCAGAGACATGGCCAGAAAAAGCCCTGCGAACCCCAAAGTCTTGCAGTCTTATAATAACCACTGCAGCACGCCCTCCGCCACAAAAGGCATAGCAGAGCTCCTGTTGACCCACATGGGACAAGCTGCCTGCAGTTCATTCCAGCATGTGAAGAAGCTGGCAAAAACAGAGGGACTGATTTTGATACATCCACGGCCACTTAGCATTGCCCTAGAAATTCAAAGAAAGCTTTAAGTGGGAATAATGTTCATCTTTATGTACATGAATGACCTTTCATAATGCTGCAGTGAGAGATGACAAAATGATTCGAAGTTTTCAGCATAACTGCTTTCTTTTAAGGGATTAAAACTAAATATGGGTAGCAGTGTTTGGATGGAAATATCTCCTGATGTTTAAAACATTCCTTTCAAATGGATCTTGCATTCTTCTTCTCCCTTCTATCCCATTTTTTAATTTGTAAATTTATTTTACATAAGGGTTGTTAGGTCCATCATTCTGGGGTGCTAATCATCACTTGAGGATCTGATGCAGGACCTCAGAAAAGAAAAGCACTGGAATCTTTATGACTGAATTTCTTACACTGGAAAACAAAAGAACATAATGATGATACAATAGTCCTTGCTGTAAAATGCTGTTGCTATTGTCTACATGCCATTATTACCATTATTATTTTTCTGACAAAGTTTAGTCTAAGACTTCAGTTACAATGAAACTACAAACAGCGGCAAAGTAAATAAGCCGCTGGCTGACTTGTCTTCTGAAAAGCTGAGGCAACTGCTGATTTTCTACACTCTTGCTACGTGTTCTAATTACAAATTGCTCCAGGCAATCCATTTTCATTGGTCTAATTGCCCAACACTGATATAGCAACACAAGTGAATGATATCTATTTATTATGGTTTTACTTTGAGAGGAAGAAGGCACAGGTCATGCATTGTCAACCAGTGGAGCACAAGGAGTTTGCTGGTGCTGACTCTACCTTATCCTAAGAGAGTAGATCCAAAAGGCTGGCCCGGTGGGTCCCAGCAAAGTCATGCTGTTCGGAGAACAGAAATTCTCAATGTGAGAGAGCAAGGAAAACCTAGAAGCTGTGCTGGTTGTTCGCCTGGAAATCTCCAGTTAGTTGCTGCTGGAATGGTTTAATAAGAACGTGGTATTTGGTAGTAGCAACAGTTTTTTGACATCAGCATTTTTGACATCAGCAGGCAGACAGCATCATCAATTTGATGTATCACAGTTTACCTGAGGTCCCTACTGCAGAGCTCTGAGGACAGGGAGATCAGCAAGAAGAATCAGGCTGCCCAGGATTGTTCTATGCTTGGTTTCTACAAAGCACAGCAAGTGCCTTTTTATCCACCATCACCACTCGTGTATTGTAGAGGCACCTGTTTGTGGGTATGTGCTCTAAACTGGCACTGGCACAGCAGAAAAAATTCGTGATGTCAATACAAATAAACTACCCCAAAACTGCCTCTTCAAGCAGCTGTGGCTTGGGCGCAGTTATCATTTAGGACTCCAAGAGCAAACCTTGCACAGTGTTGTCATGTATTACCCCTTCAGAGCCGCAGCAGTTTGTGGGAGGGGAATATGCAGAATGGTTTTGCTCACAAGCTAGCTCTGTATTGCTGGGGGAGCCGCAGTACTTCAGCCCGGAGTTTGTAAGAAATCAGCCAGACACACTTAAACAGCAATTTGGAATCACCAAATACTAGTCAAAGACATCTAGCTGTTTTTGTGCTATAAATATTACAATTTCTATTATTAGCAGTAGTGATACTTATTATTGCAAGTTATTATTACTCATAATTTTTATTGTGGTACCACTCAGGAATTCACTTAGTAGACTGGAGTGCACCATGCACCATTTTTGCACTATGCACTGTAACACTGTTTCCATGACATTTTTTCTCTGTTTGCCAGTGTGTTTTGGCTGAAGAGCCAGCTGTTGAGTAGCTGTGCTCCAAGTTGCTGAGCAATAAATCCCAAACCAAACTCATGACCAGATTTTTGCCCCAAGTCTCAATCTTGTGATTTGCTGCGCAGGCTGCCTTGCATTTCTGCCTGACTTCAGCAAGTCACTGTGCACAAACAGCATTTTATCACTGTGAAACAAGTGGCTCCTAAGCCAAGATTATGCAAATACACATTAAATACTTATTTGAAGAGGTAAACACGTGAGGTGAGGACTGACAATGAAGAACATACTAGTGAAAGGTTCTGTGGAAAAAAGTGAAGATGAGAGTGATGGTTTGGCAAAGGTTTTAGAAGCATACTATGTACAAGCAGAATAAGACAAACTTCTAGAAATATTGGTGTTTTTCCAGAGAAAAATAGATTTCTCTGACACTTTCTGATGCCTGAGAGAACATTACTGATGTTGCTGGAATCTGCACTCTGACTATTGTGCAGCACTTTGGGCGGACCAAGGCAGAAGATCTCCTACTGTGGCTGAATCATTTGCTTCTAGGCTAGAGTGCCACAGAAAGCTCTGCAAACTCTGTCCAGAGTCGTTCATCTCTTTCTGGTTGTATTTTCTGTATGTTCCTATCAATGTGCTTCACAGCTGTTGGGAACATTCTGGGTAATCAAGTCTTGTAGTGATGAAGGGCTGATAAGGAAATACTGAAATGCTAGACATTTTTTGTTTAAAATAATAGAGAACATTTTCTCTTCTCTCCCTCCCTCCACAGCACACACGCTTGTTTAGTGTGTTTTGTAGCAAGGCAGAAGAGCAGTTTTACTTAGCAAGAGAAGAGTCTTAGTGGCTGTTAAAGCTAACACTGCAAGAGAGAGACTTCTCACCTAATGCCAGCTGTCCAGAAGTTAGATGTCCAATCTCAGCTAATTGTCTATCTTCAATGAGAAAAGCAAGCACTTCCAAAGGAATTACAGAATCACAGAATGGTTGAGGCTGGAAGGAACCAGTAGAGATCATCTAGTCCAACCAAGAAGATTCATTCCATCCTAAAAGAAGACACACTTTAGCTGGCATAAAACACCACTTTTCCACAACTTTCTCCATTGACAACAGCAGAAACCTAGATGCTTAGCTTGCTTACACTTACTTTCTGGACTACATATCTACCTTTTAGTCAACCACATGTATACATGGTGATGAAATGGCAGAGTTCAAATAGTACAGTACATTTGGTGCACTTCTGAATTTACTGTGTATCTTCTTACTGAAATGATGTGCAAGTAGTGGCATACTCAAGAATAAGAGAGACTTCCTAAACTTTCAATTAACTTTTCAGTGATGTTCTCAAGTACAAAATATGTTCTCACTTTGAAATTGTGGCTCTCCTACTTCTATAAACCAGTAATGTCTTCCTACCTCAACATCTGTGAAGACAACTGAGCCCAAGTTGGGCCAAGCCTCCCGCTCTTGTGATTGGAGAGGAATGTAGGGACAAGTGTTTCCTGCCTTTTTGCTTATATCTGCAGGCTACAGTCTGGCTTATACTTTGGTCTATTAGCAGCTCTGTCTTTATGCAGTGCCACTATATGAGTAATATCAACTTAATGGAAACTTTCCAATTATGGCTAGATTTTGTGAAGTAGGAATAGGATATCCTAGTGCAAAAGAGTGTGAACTGCCAGGTGTTTGCACATGTACTTTATCATAAGTGCACACTTGTGGTGATGATAGATACAGTGCACATTATTTTGGAAAGGATGTCTGGCTTCCTTTCTGAGAAAGCGATGCTTGCATATTTTTTTGCATTCTCCCCCTGGGAGTGAAAAGAGGGAACCCAATACTGTGTATATTGCCAATTTGATTCTTCTTTTGTTTTGTAAAAAACAGTAGCTAATTTGTAGTTGTTCAAATACTGGAGAAAAAGGATACATGCCCATAGATGAAGTAAACAAGTATGAGTCAGGATTAGTGTAGTTTTTCTTTTCATATCTGTAAGTGAAATATAAAAAATAGCCTTTGAACATACTAATGTTAATTCTTCTAAGGTGTATGGTCATTTTAATTTCTGTTGCCTACATTATAGCCACATGTGAAATTGATCTCTATGCAAAAAGAGTGGGTGGGGGTGGTTTGATAATATTTGGTTCTGATTCTTGCAGCTAGTCTTAGCTCCCTTTTTGATCTACCTTTTACATTTCCCAGCAAAGATGACAGATATCTCAACGCAGGCCCCACTCACAAGTGATGTTTCCCTTCAAACATATTTTCACAGCCTTTTGCACAAGGATGCAGGTCAGTCCCTAAGCAAAAGGAGTGTATTAATTCTCAGGGCTCTCACAAAGATCCCAAGAGATTCAGCTGCCCTCGAACCGCCAGTGTGGTTAGCTCTGTTGTCACTGGGGACTGCCAGCGATTAGCATCTGCTGGCTGGTGGCTCTGTGGGCTAATGGTCCCAAGGCATTACCTGCTGAGCTTATCACGAGATTGGTGCGGTCCTGATGTGCATCTCTCCAGAGCCTGCCTTCAATAACTCTTCCATCTGTCCTTACCAGTGATCTTCCTTTGTAATCTTTCATGTACCTCTGTGTCACCTATGCCCACACTATAGGTGATATGCCTTCCGATGGTTCACTTAGCACATTCACAAGTCTCTCACGCTCACACTTCTGTTTGATTATGTCTTTTACGTTTAAGATCTGATCAGTGTATCTACACCCTCTTCTAAAGCTAAACTGCTTTTCCTTAAGCCTACTATTCAGCAGTGCCTGCTTTCTTGTTCACAAGCACTCAAGCAAACATATTCTCAAACACAGCAAACAGGCTAATGCCTCTTGAGTTTTATATTCCTTCCTGCCACTGCCTTTTCTTCTACTTGTAATCTCATCTGAATACCAGAAGTCCTTCCGCAGCTTTGAAAAGCAAGAGGAATACCTGACACTGCCACATCTGTAACACCTTTGTTGTCAGCAGTACCAGAAGGACAAGTTTCTTCAGGATGACCTTCCATGCATCCCACTGGAGGCTTGGTACAGGGCAGGGACATCTGTGGGGTCTTTGCATTCATTTCAGTGGCTTTTGCTCCTGATTCTTACAGCTCTTCTCAGCTCCCCCGTTGATTACCTTCCACCTTCCCCAGTGCAGATGCTCTTCAACAATTTTCTACTCTCCTGTCTAGATCTCCCTTTGGTTTCCATGTCTCCCTCTCCACTGAGATAAACTTTTAAGATCTGCATCATTCTATCTGTTCATTGAGAGGTATGGACTGTGAGAGTTTTTAACCTACTGCATCTGTCAATCACCTTCCAAAATACATCTTCATGAGAGATTATATGAGAACATTTCTTTGAAAAGACTAAAGAAGTAAATGTAGAGCTTGAACCTCATGCTGAGTTTTAATTTAATGCATACTCAGCCTTTATTCAGCTGATCACAAAATGAATCAGCCTGTCAGCTCTTCTCACTTTTATTTTAAGAGGACATAGTTCTTTGTCAGAAATTTCCTCTGATTAAATACCGAGAAAGTTTTATGATGATGCCGATAAGCATATTACAGTTAAAATGAGATCAGCATTTACACTAATCTGTTGTGACCAAACAGAAATGTGAGTTTTAGTTTCCTCTTGTGGAAAGGAGGGTGGAAGTTTTTCTCAGATCTTTCTCCACAACTGGCAAACTGTCAAAACTCATATGATTAGTGACAAAACCCCCAAGAAGAAGCTGGAATTAAATAAGGCCTCCTTGAAACCCATATCTGGACACTTCTCATCGTAAATGCCAATGTGACTAATATTATGAAAAGAGATAATGTGGAGCATGAATTTAGCTTTATCAATTCTGTTATATTTTTATATCACTCAAATGCTGTAGACACCATTGTGTGAAGCATCATACATGTGCAGTAAAAGATATTGGTCTGAAGAACTAATTATCATGGTTATTGCTGTTTTAAAATGGCCATATTACACATTGATGAAATAGTACTACCCTTGCTAAAAATAAAAATAAAAAGATTCAGAACTGAATTTCACCAATCAAAAAACAATCACAAAAGTATTCATGTTTTGGACTTAATTTCAGTGAACTGAAGCAATTTGTATTACTTTTAGTAAAATATCTGAGAATGAGTAAATTCTGTGACATTTTATTTCTTCTAGAAATCACTGTAGCAATTAGGGCTGCCAGTTGCGATTCGGGGGAGATTTCATTCGTCCATTGCATTTTTCTCTATTCCTTCTGTGCCAGCTCTTATAAAACAAGATACCATAGGATTTAATTCTAAAAATCTAATATTACTGCCTTGTGGTAAACTGAATACTACAGATTCCTGCTTGATAATACTGTCTCATGGGATTCCTGTGTGGAAATAGAATCTCCTGGGATTCCTGCCTGGTAACCATATCTCACTGGACTTTGGTAGTATTTCTCCCATTGGATAACCTCAGCGCCACCAAATAAGCAGTCATAAACCTTAACATTCTCGTTATTTTACATGACATGATTTTACTGATGTCTGATCCTGCTCAGTTTAGTGAAAAAAAAATCCCACTGATTTAATGTAGTCAGAGGTGCAAGAGAAAAGAATGTTATGGAATATTTTGTTTGTTTGACAAAAATAACGAAGTATTTCTCAAATACTTTTTAGTTACACTCTTTGCTTAGTCATCTATAGCAAATTGTCAGAAGATAAAACTATTCAAAAAGGGCACATGATGATGCAGAATTTCATTCTTACAGCAGCCCAAAGATCTCCATGTTTTTTTTCAACTCTTCCTGGGATCATGGACTGTGCTGGAAAGCAGCAGATAATCCACGCACATGGCAATCCTGGTGTGAGAGGCAGGCCATGTTTTTCACAAGCTTAAGACCTGTCCTGGCAGTCTGTAAAGCTGAGAGTCATTCAGGAAAGAGTCATCTGCACTTCTTCACCCCCATAATACATTCAGGATCAAAAATTTTGGCTGGAGCTTTGCTTTGATTTGTGCTGCACTTGTGTACCCATCCCGCGACCTCATGCCCACAATTACACTGCTGCATTGGAAAAATCCCGACCCACCCTGTGGATGAGTCCTGACTCTCATCTGTAGCTTAGAGAAGTTTGCCTGGTGCGTGTGGCTTTGTTGCACATCCCTAGTCACTGGCCAGCTAAGGTGAGCTACGGAATGAGTTGTGGGCCCTGTGGGCTCAGTTGGCTGCTGTCACAGCCACTGCACCAGATCAGCTTTGAAGCCATCTCTCCCCCAGCTTGAACTTACTTCCAGTTTCTTCTGTTTTGCCATTTTCATGCAAGCTGCATACGTCCGATATTTGCTTGATAAAAGCTTTTTAGAAGATGGTAGGATCTTCATGAATGGCAGATCACACTGATGGAGGGATTACTGCTGAACTGAGAACCAGCCTGTGGCCTGAGTGCCACAGGAGGCTGGTAGAAATAGTTGTATTGCCATGATACACATCTGATACAACCTGAGGACCCAGCCATGATAAACCCTAGCTTTGGTAGGAAAAAAATAAAAGCTTTGTAGCAATAACAATAGAGCTACAAATCTGAGCTGGCCTAAGAACTGCAGGTCTTCAGTCTCCAGGAACACTTGAATCCAGAGCATGCCTTGACAGTAACTTTTTTTGGCCTTGATGAAATCATTTAAAGCTTTGAGAGACACAAGTGTCTGTGATGATAATCCCCGAGTACTTAATTTTATCTGAGAGGATATCTAAAGCTTCTGAAGCACAACTGAGGTTAAAAAATATGACTATGATGCACTTAGCTTTATTCCCAAGTCCTAGGTTTTCTAGGAACTTTAGCTGTCTAAATTATCATTGAAATAAACAGGGAGATAAGTAACTGAAAGGCAGTCAGGAGCATCACTGGCTTTGGCCCTGTGTGCTGCTTTGGTGTCCCCTGTGATACCCAGAAGGGCTCTGTATCGTGACTGTCAATGCGGGGACTTGTAAGAGAAGTAGCAATGATGCGGGGCTGGAGCCTCGGTGTCCGAGCTGTCACCCTTTAGGGTGCGGCTTGATAAAGGACAACAAATCGAGAAAACTGCGTTCGAGTCTTATGAAGATATCTGCAAGCAGCCTGGACAACGAAAACAAGAAAAAACAAAACACTTCTTAGCAGGGGCTTCGGGCAGCCCGTAAGGGGGCATTCATGACTTTCTTGTGAGTCACCACCCCAAAATACTGTAAGCGCTATTCGTTCAGCGGGGCTAGCAGTGCAAGCTGGAAACAATCTAGGGAACTCTCCTCTTCAGGTCAACGGGGGCTGGCAGCCCTGCCGCTGGGAACGAGGGGCGAGACGAGAAAGAGCACGGCTTGGAAATTGCTCTCGTGCATACTCTGGTGGGGGACCGGCATTGCCGGGAGGGAAGGGCTTGCGGGCTGCCCAGAGCAGGAGCTCGTGGGTCCGGACGGCTTTGTCTAGTCAGTAAAGTTACGTAAACTGGAGCCAGAATAAAGAGGAAAGATGCTGAGGTAGGGAGAGAAATGGGAAAATTCCTGCCATCCTGCACTGATTAGTCTTCTGCTTGGAGAGCATCTTCAGTGTGTATCCCATTTATATATAGCCTAGGGATCTTCTTAGGGCCTGGAGCCCTCCTGCTATAAAAATAGGTGAGAATCTATAAAAGCAGCCTCATCTCATATATAGCACAAATCTTTTCTTACAAGATAGGCAAGGAGCTAAATGCCTTAATTAGAAGTCTGCTGAGTTATTTTTTGTGTGTTGCAGCTAACGACACAGAACATGGGCTCCTGATCGAATACCAAGGCAGTAAATCAATGGAGGGTCTTTGCTACTGTTCATGAAATGCTCCAGCTGTGCTCCTAAGGATTATAATGTCAACAGAACTCTTGATTTGAATCACAGCCTTGCCTTCACTCAGGGGCCATATATTAGTCTTGAAAAACAAGTGTTTCATTGCGCAGAGAAAAGAAGTGCTGAGCTGAAAATAAAATGGTGATGTAGGGCAGGAACACTTCAACACAGCCAGAGGAGAGACATGGCAAACTTTGGTAGAAGCCTCTAGAAACATGAATGTTAAGATATTTCTCCATGTTTTCAGTGTCTTAATATAAATTTTACCACTTTAATTTAATTCATCCAGATACGTTTAGAAGAGCTTAGATTAAGGGCTCTGTCGGTGTGAATCATCATGGCTCTGTGGAAGACAACAGCGCAATGCCCGTTGAGTTCTGCCATGGATCTGACCCTCACACAGTGTATGCCAGCAATCCCAGGAAGCAAGACTTGCCTTTTTCGATAAAGATAAATTGTCTGAGAGGACAAATTCTTCTGAATATCTTTTGTGGTTATGCTTTTGCTTTAAAGCCTTACAATTGAGGAGAACTCGACTATAGCCCACTGAGCTGGATTCATGAAAGCAGTGTAAAAGACTTAGTTTTGCCTTAGCAAAGCACTTCAAGTTTCCCAGGAATCTTTTAACATTTAGCAGGTGTCCCTTTGCAATCTTTACAATAAATCTTAACTAACCATACACAACTAAGCAAAAAAAAAAAAAAAAAAAAAAAAAAAAATAAAAAAAAGGCTGAAGACTCTCCTATCAATGACCTTGAAGGTGTTCACTGGGTCACAGTGACAGTGTCATGCTGCAGTTTGCACATGTTTTTGCTTTTTTATGCCTACAGGAATCAGCTGTTGCCAAAGTACACATGATGCAAACTAGAACCTTGATTATCCAAAGCTCAACCACAATCTCTTTCCTGTAATACAGTTCTGTACTGGTCATTTACAGCTTACACTGAGAAGTATCTCAGATATTCAGTGACCTAATTACTCAGATTCAGTAAGTGGGCCTGTTAAATCAGTTTGCAAATAATGTAGGCCCAAATCATTTCCCTTCTTATAGCTATAGTAAATCTATACAAAAGTTCCCTTGAACATATCTGAAAAGGGAAACTTTCTTTTGAGTTCTCCTTTTGAAAGGAGAAAAGAAGAGAAATCATAGTACTAACACTCCTGGAGTTTTGCCTAGGTTTGTGTATTTGTAACTTTAAAAGATCAAGAAAGCTGGCAACCCTGCCTCTCTGAAATACAGAATTAACTGAAAATCCCACTTTTCTCTAGCACAAAGGTCAAGAAGTAGCTCGAGTACAGTGAAACTGGAGAGATGAGCCAAGTTCCTGAAACATAATGCTAGCTTATTTTGCTCTTACTCCTGCAAAGTCATGATTCCCACAGTGGCTGACAGTGGCACACTTTCTGCCTCTGCATTTTGTTTATTTTGTTCCCACATCCTCACCCTTCCTGGAGCATCTGAAGCCTGCGCAGAGCTCCGGCTCGTACTCCCTCTACCGGCAGCCGAACCAGGACCAGCTTTCACACGGGCGTCTGCTGCCACGACCCAGGCAGCGTTTTTAGACTCACCGGGCAGCTTTGCACCAATAATTCTGATTTTTCTGTTTCTGTGCTTATTGTGAGCATCTCTTCTAAAGGGGTTCCTAAGCATGAGCATGAACATGCCAAAGCTGAATACACAGTTTTACAAAGAAAGCTTAAACATGCTAACGTTTATCAACACAATCAGGCCAGACAAATTAAAAAAAAGAGAATTTTCACATTTCACGTGCAAACTAAGTGAAGTTGCCATATCACATCTGCAAGTAAATTGTGCTTCTGGTTTGTGAAAGCAAAATTTTGCCTGTCTTTTTAGTTCATCTTTAAAA
Organism: Nothura maculosa; assembly: GCA_032353885.1. Taxonomy (NCBI): domain Eukaryota; kingdom Metazoa; phylum Chordata; class Aves; order Tinamiformes; family Tinamidae; genus Nothura; species Nothura maculosa. The sequence continues at coordinate 2,196,938 of JAUBOD010000589.1, forward strand.
TCAGAAACTTGTTGCAGTAGTCTAAACCTATAATGTGTTGCACATGAGATTTATAAAACATCAATAGACACAACTGAAATACAGGAATTTTGTTGTTTTACAAATTTAAATATTTTTCACCTCTTCTAGAGTCATCATGGGAATACTGCACAAACTTGTCATGGTCTGGATAAGATTTTTTTTAACATTTTATTTTTCTATGAAAGAGAAGCATAGGGAATGCTTAATCTGTGCTATGGGACAGAATAGTGTCTTTGGAAACACTGTCTTTTGTACAGATTTTGTTATTGAGGTAGTTGTTCATTTCTGTGCTTGGTAGAGAATCCAACATTTATTAGAATTTAAAACAAGAAGCAGTAACAAGTCTGACTTAATACAACCTGAGGTACAGGGCAGAAGCTCAAAAAAAATGCTGAAAGAACATTAAGTTAGGCTCTTCCCTCTTTTCAGCATTAAATCTGACCAAATATCTTTCCTTTTGTGCACTACCCTGGAGGAGCTCTGCAGCTTTTAAAGTTACAAAAGAGAAAAAGCTGCAAAATGCAACTCAGGCCCCAAGATCCAACCCCCTCATCTCCCACTCCAGGTGAGCACAGCCAGAACAGAGATGACTTGAGAAGAGAGATGAAACTTGAGAAGTGCTCCGGTGGTGGGGTCTGCTCTGGCCCCTGGGGAGGGGGCAGCCCAGAGGTAGGTCCTCATCAAGACAAGCCCCGCAGGAGCTCAGCTTAGTGAGAAGATGGCCCACAGCTGCTTTTCTGGGGGGATTTGCAGGGAAAAGGAGCTGAGACAGCTGGGAGGAATTAATGGACCCCTGCCCTGCATGGGCTACAAGAGAGGTGTGCTGGGAACTAGAACCTTTTCTTGGAGCTTGGGCTGTTTTCTACATGCTGTTGGAGTTTCCTTGAGCATGGTCAGAGGTGGGTTTACTGGGCTGCCTAGGTACTTCAGGCTTTATAGGCTCTTATGTGACCTTTAGTCTATGCAAATATAGAACTTATAGAAGAGAAAAAAGGTGAAAGGTTTTCTGAAAGTGCAGAGAGGAATGTTGAACTAGAAGGGGAAGGAGAAGTGTGCGTAGGGTAGAAGGCTATGGCGTCGTTCCTGCTTAAAGCCGGGAATGTGCTACAGAAGAGGAAAGCAGAGAGAGCTGAATTATGTAACAGGAAAGTGAGTTAGGTCTGTGCAATGCAGAGATATGGAGAAAATAACCACTGAGTTGAGGCCTTGAAGAAGAAGTAAAGAATATATGGGTTTACTCTATGCCATTCATAGGCTCCAGAAGAGCTGCTTCACAGCAGCTGGAATCCTCAAAGAGGAAGCAGTCATTGCTTAGAATTTCTTAGGGTGCTTCTTAGAAAAGAAAAAAAGAAATCTCAGCTCCCAAGACACCCATTCTATCATCTGGGAATCTTCCTGGAGAACTGCTAGAGAAAATCAATTTCTTATCATTATTTCTGAAAATCCTTTGCAGCAAAGCAGTAGAGAGGCAATGTGGTCTTCCTTATGAACAGAGGAAGGAAGTGGTTAGTTTGACTCAGAGGGCTTCTTGTGCTTGTGTCCTGCTCAGTATGACTATTCCTTCTCCTATTATTTTTTTCAGAGCTCCGTTTAATGAAGTATCAAAAGACATGAACTTTTGTTAGGACTTAAATTATGAATGGGCCCCTTCTTTTCCTGACCATCACCTAGTGGATAGTTCTGCAGATGATAATGAATTCCAATGAAATAGAAGCTTTTGATACGTTTTTTTACATGTACTCAATTATAGAGTTGTATAATGAAACCTATAAAGAGTACTTCAGCAAAAGCTCATTTCAAAACATAAAATACCAACGTTTCACTGAGAGCCATCTCACGGGGGCAGCCGGTGGTGTTTTGCTGCTGTGGAGCTTGGTTTTCTGCGCTCCCAGCAGTGAGGGAGCCCAGGCAGCCGGAGCGGGAGGCTGCGAGGCAGCAGAGCCGCGTGCCGGAGTGGGCCCGGCTGCCGGCCTGGGCACAACCCCGCGTGCAGGCCGCGGCCCTCGGCGGGAGCGCGGGCTCCTCTGCTTCCTGGCATCTCCCCTCGTTTCCTGCACCCTCCTGGCGTTTCTAAAGCTAATGGCTGTGTCGGCACCTGGCCGCTCGTGCCTTTCTACTCTTTTATTTTTAATTTTTTTAGGAAAGCGCTACCACCTGAGGAGCTTTACACTGCCTCTCTGAGGGCTATACAATCCCAGCCCCACCAGGCCTTCAGGGGGGCTGTTGCTATTTGTGTGCGCTATAGATGTAGCCCTCTAGAGTCCTCTATTGAAAAGCCGGGCGATTCATTCATCTCTCCGGTGACTGTTTCTTTTAAAACAGTCTACCTCAAAGTTTCTTTGAATTCATGCTGCACTACATAATTACACTCTCCTCGTTACACACCAGGAGATTTATCTGGGTTGCACGCCTGAGTGTCTGAACTTTAAATTGCATTAAATAATTGAGCTGTAAAAAGTAGATTTGGTGGGAGGTCTCCACACTGCCACTCCTGTTAATGTTTATTCTCTTCAAATTTGCCTTTTCTCACTAGTGACTGGGCTGCATAGGGTAGTGCAGGGAAGTGCTGGCTCCCACACAAGCAGTCTTTTCCCTAGTTTTAAATAATTGGTATCTTCCTCTTTGGAAAATATATATATTTCTATGTTGTTCCTGCCCCTCCCTCCCCCAAGTTCTATGCATTTTGCATGATTTGTTACCTTATTACAGCCTTTTCTTTTGATTTAGCATCAAGATGTCTCTACTCTCAGATAAATAATTTTCTCAAACCGAAATGGTTCATATTGCAATAGAATCATTGCAGCTTTTGGGATTATTGTTGTAAGAAATTATAGTGTTTTCTTTAATAAGTAAAGCAAAGACTGTGAACCTCTCCTTGCGATCGAAAGGGAATGTACTCTGGATGTCAGAAGGGCTTTTCTGCTGCTATGCAATCGTGGCATCTAAACTATGGCAGAACTATAATAGGACAGGGTTTTCTTTAACCGTCTAAATTTGGAGGTGGCCTGAGAATGCTAACAAAGGAGGACAGTTACCATCAACTGTTCTTTAATTATAGTTCTGCTTGTTCACCTTTCCAAATCCTTCAAACCTTCCGAAAGGAAACAGGAGACATTTGAACTTGAGCTCCACTGAAATCTTCAAAGACACTATTTAAAGTAGCTTTTAAAAAAGCCAATGAGTTCAATACTCTTTTCCCCTCACTATGTGCAAAGCATTTAAACACTGAAAACACAGAAAGGAAGAAAACAAATTTGCTGTATTAGGAACTCTTCTGTTACAGATATGAAGTAGATATGTGGAATTAAAGAAATTGTGACCCTATCCAAGCTATTCAGTTTTGTTAAATCCTTTAGTTCTCACAAGGATACAAGTTTCCCAGATATCCCTAGGGAGTTAACATACATAATCTCTCTTTCTCCCTCTGTTTTGCTAGTTTTTGCTGCTGGAAAAAAAAAAACAAAAAAAAACCTTGTAAACATAAGTGCTGTGGGGAATAGTACGTCTGATGATAAATGCACCTTTTTTTTTCTTTTAATACAGATAACTATTTTGAACAATTGTGCTCCTAATCTATTGGTTGCATACATTTATAAGATACCCGGCATGTTCTAAATTATTGTTTAAACTTTCACAGTGTCATAAGGCCAGATAGAAAATTACTCAAGTCCACTGAGAATAATGGAGCAAGTTTCAACACCTTTGGTGAGATCGGGACTGGGCTGAAGGTGACCCAAGCAATTATAGCTGCAAAGGTGAATGTTGTTACTGGCTGAATCAAATCATTGCAATAGAATGGAGGCTTCAGTATGAATTCTGCCCAGTAGCTTCACTTTAGAGTCGTAGAATCATACAATTGTTATGATTGGGAAAGACCTTCAAGACTGAGTCCATCTGAAACCTCTCACCACCCTGCCCACTAAACTGTGTTTCTAAGTGCCTCATCTACATGTTTCTTGAACTCTGCCAGGGACAGTGACTCTGCCACTGCCCTGGACTGCCTGCTCCAAGGCTTCACCGCTCTCTCCATGTAGAAATTCTTCCTAATGTCTAACCTGAACCTCACCTCGTGCAACTTGAGGCCATTTCCTCTTGTCTTATCTCTAGTTATTTTGCAGAATATATGTAGAAGTTATTCTGGAGAATTATCTTCATGTAAAAAAAAAAAAAAGAAAATCAGGTGTCTTGATTCCAGGTTAGAAACTGGTCGTTGCTTTTTTTTTCTATCATTTTAATGGTTGTAACACATATAAAGGAACATTTGTAATTACAAACCTTTTGCTTACTGAGAGCTCTTTGCCCACAACCCAGACTTGGAGGAGAACAGTCATTTCCAGTTGCAAAGGCCGTTTTTGTCTACACACCAGTGAGATAAGACTGCCAAGAGCAGCAGTGAAGGAGGGCACCTCACACTGCTCCTCTGCGTGCTTACTGCTGAGCACGAGGGAAAGGGTTGAGTTGTAACCCCAAGAGGCCTTTCAGCTCTGCTGTTCTGTGCTGCTGCCCTGCTGGCTGCTGTTTCAAATGTATTTACTTGTCTGCTCCTCTGATCTCATATTTACTGATGAGGCTGTAAATCAAATAGTATGTGACTAATAGCAGTGTGTTGTCTGAAATGTAGGATGTGGTTACGCCCCCAGCTCTCAGAAGGTTTAGTACAATCCAGAACGGCACAGGCTGAAAAAAGAATCTAGAGAGCAAAGCTGCTGCAATTATAAGAAACAGTCAAGCTTTGTCAACCCAATAGCTCAACTAATACCAGCCTCCTTCCAAAAACAGGTCCCTACAACCACCCAAAGCAAAGTCATGTGTGGTCAGAGGGATTTCTTTGTCATTTTGCAGAGGGCTGTATAGCTGTGGAGAGAAGCAAGAAAGAGAAGAAGTATTAGGAAGCAAGGCAGAAAATCTAGTTGCTCTTAAGAGTGAAGGAAACAAGGCGCTGGGGGCTAAGTGTCCTCATTATGAAGTCTGAGGGGTATTTGCTCTTCAGGAAAAAAAAAAGGCTTGTGGTAAGCAGGGAAAACAGATTTTTTTTAACGTTATTTGAAAATAGAAATGATGTCCTCAAGAAACATCATCTGTTTCTCTCCTAAGTGTGTAATGCTGGTGTTAGAAGTGTAAAATGTTTTCTAAGAAAACGTAGTTTATTGATATTCTGCTGAAGTAAATGGGCAGTGGTAGCAGGACTTGCAGAAAAAAAAATATGAAATCCATTTCAAGTGGTGAAACAGTTGGAAATATCACAAAAAGGCTGTAATCATAGAGTGCTTAAGATTGGAAGAGACCTCAGAGGTCATCTAGTCCAACCCCCCTGCACACGCAGGGTCACCTAGAGCACGTGGCACAGGGCTATATCCAAGCGGGTTTTAAAGATGTCCAAAGAAGACGACTCCACAACCTCTCTGGGCAGCCTGTTCCAGTGCTCTGTCGCCCTCACAGTCAAGAAAATAATATGTCAGGATGATAGAGAAATGATATTCAATGGAAGATAAGATCCATGCTGCGAAAGTAGAGAGAAAGTTGCAAGTAAACTGGAAAACAGTTCATGCTTTGTAATGTAGTTATCCAAAATGGGGTAGCTATTTATGCACCTTTTTAGTGAACAGACAACTGCAAAAGCATCAGAATTAGAGACCAGAATATTTAATATCTTGCATGAAGCTCTGGGCTAGATTGGACCATGAAAGTTATGATGAGTTAAAGCAAGGATTAAAGACACTTAAAAAAAAAAAAAAATCAGGTATAAATCAGCAGGTCCCAGAGTGACTATATGTCACCTGTCTGGAACTGCATCAAATGCACAGCTAATCACCTGCAGAAGCCCAGCAAGGAAACATCATGTCATTCCAGATCAAATAATGCTGAACATCTTGGTCTCAGTGGGAGAATATCCCAGCAAAACTTATGTGGCTCTGGTCTGTGGTGCCACACAACTGAATGGCTGGAAGGGTGGCAGGAAGTGGACTTCCCAGGAAACAAAATGAAGGGGGCAGCTCTACCATATCTTTGAGAACACATTTCCACCAGGCATCACAAGCTACTAACAAGGACTTCTAAAACTAAATTGGTAATGGCTCGTTTTAGAAGCTTGGCTGGATTTCATCTTACATATCTTGATCAGTGAAAGAAGATAAATAACTCTCTCAAATGCACTAGAGTTTGCTGCAGAACTTGTATCATCTGTTGGAGTAAGGCACATAAGAAGGAAACAAGTATTTGCCAAACACCCTCAATGTACTCTTCTCATCCTCATGTTCTGAAGGAAAATGATATTCTACTGCAATTCCAGCAATTTATCCATGAATAGTAAAGTGAAGCAACACTTAGTGTACCGTGCAAAACTCAGTTAAAAGATTTTAATGCAAAGATGAAAATACCTTTACAATGTGATAGAGATGAAGGAGGTGAAGAAAGTGAAAATGTGAATCGTGTGGCCTTGGTGTGCTCAGCACTGAGAGTTTTGCTGTGCTAATCTGTTGCTCTGGGTCAGCACTGCTTGCCAATGCAAACGTCACCATGAGATGTTGATACGAGCACTGAAGCGGCCTTCAAATCTCAAAGCAACTGAAATTTTACCTGATTTATAATCAAAAGATTGTAGCAGATTCATTTTTATGAGGTTTGGCTCCCTCAATGATGCCTTTTGTGGGATGGAATAGGGATGCTGAGGCAGCTCTGGAGATTCTGGTCCAAATAAAATGATTTATAGGATACAACTGGGATAATTATCAGTGATAGGATTTCAGCATGTCTATATCTGGGGACTGTGAATTGCTAAAAGAATATTAAGTAATGAATATATTTGAAAAGTATTTCAACAGAAACAGTAATATTTCTGAGAAGGACAAATCCCAAAGCCATCTCTTTCAAATTGCTTCAATGAAGCTGAGCAAAGAAAAAAATCTAAGAATGTTAAAAAAATGTTGATATGAAAATTATAGCTTACCTACAGTAGTTAAAATACCACTTCCTAAATGAGTTAATGGTTTTTACTTTTGTTCCCTTTTCCTCCTTTTTCTGAGCATTATTATTTTAAACTGTATTGGGATGAAAAGTAAAACTGCTAATACAGTCCGTGTATTAAATTTAATTGCAATTCCCTATGGGAAGGTGGTTAAAATATGAAGCACATGATAGAGCTCAAAACAAAAGAATGTGTAAGCAGTTGTTTTTTGTCATTTATGCTGTTGCTATGTTGTCTTTAATATGGGAACAGTTTTATCTACCATCGCATCGTGGTAATAGTTTAAGCCTCTGCAAAAGAGGTGGAAGGACAAAAGAATGAGCAGAAAACTTGAGGGGAAAAAAGGATGAGGGAACTAAATCAGTAAACTCTTATCTCTGAGAAAAGCAGAGACAAGTTTAAATGTTGACAGAAAAGGGACCTGGAGCTGTAGTGAGGGTGCTGTCTTGTCTTGAGGAACAGAGTCTGTCCACTCTCTTTGACAAGCAGAATTATGCCCCCAAAATACCTGACATCCTCAGATTTTCTTCCTGACAAGAAAAGCTCCATGGCATCAGTTTGGGTTGGGGAAAGAAGCTGAGAACAGACCTTAGCTTTCAATTGCGATGAAGAATGTCTGAAACTGGCCAAAAACAAAAAGGTCCCACCCAGCACTAGAGATGTGGTGTGAGGGAAAGGGTGCTCGTGGTCTTTGGCCCCATGGTGGCTCTCCTGCCAGGCCGTTGTGGCCACCCTTTCCTTGCCTGGTGTTTGCCCCGAGGTTGTGAGCTGAGCAGGCAGCCCGGCCGCCCTCTTTGTCCTGCCCGGTCAACTCACTCAACTCTCGCCTATGACTTGGAGGGGAAGTGTGGGTTTGCAGCAGCGTAGCTTGGAGGAATCAACCATGGCTGCCCAAAAGGCTCTGCCACCCCTGAACATCAATAGGCAAAGTCTTACTCTCATTGCTGGTAGAACCAGTTGCAGCAGATACCTTGAATGCTGCAGAAGTTTGGACCCTGCAAGGCTCGCAGGACAGTGAGCAAAACGGAGAAAAAAAATAATAATTTGTTTCTTTTTTAGTCCTTAATTTTGATCTTTTCAGCCTGTTCAATTGCTTCTGACACAGAGGACATGATACTGCCAGATTGCTTCTGTTCCATTCCCTACTAATGTTTTCAATTATTTTTTAAAAGAAGTGAATTTGGAGATAGGAATTTATCCTGTTTTTAACGTAGGTCCATTCCATGCTCTAGATGACATTATTTAATGTGCTTCATTTCAGTATATGTGGTTTTGAATTAATGTAAAACAAAACTCAAAGAATTTTGACTTTCTTATTCAAACATTGTATCTTTAATAGAATATAACAAAAAAAAGGTATAAGGGTGGAAGTAATAGAGCATACATTTTTGTAGGAAAATACCATTATGTTCTCACCTTTGTGTGCATGTGAGCATCGCTTAACCTATTATTACTGGGCTTACTGAACTTGTTTTATAAACTCTTACTTCTCCTTCTCATAAATACCTCCCTGCTAATGATGAAAGATTTTTACTGATTGTTTTTAAATGACCATACTGCCATTCGATAGCCCATAATTTTTTGTATCAAGATGGCTTTGAATGGAGTTTGCACCTGTGTTTTTACATAATATTTAAGTTTGCAGATCTTTGGTTAAATTTAGCTCAAATGTTTATTTTGGTGCAGTCTCTCTTTTCTCCAGCTCTTTGTTATCTTCACAGTGAAGAGAGCAAGGCCAGCTCCCACTTAGATTATTGTTTTTACTTGTTGAACATTTCTGTAGCTTTGAATTGCTTCGTCATCTTCCTGGGTGTGAAGAGAAATTTTAAAAATTTAATGCTTACCTCAAAATAAACTTACAATGTGGATTCCTCTCAACTTTGCAAAATTTCACTTTCAGGTTCAGATTAGAAAAAAACATATAGCAGCATATTGTTTTACATTGAATCAAATCTCAAGATTATTGATCCTGGTCTGGTTTTGCAGTTTTAATTTTAGAACTGCTTCATCAACATAACAAATACTTAAAAAGATAATAAAATTGGAACATAGGAGCCACTTTAAATCACCATAGGTTTTGTATGGCCAATATGGCTGAGCTTTTTTTCCCTAAAATAGTTAAAATATATTTGTGCTAGAACTAAGGGTTTGTGTAGAAAACTTAGTTAAAGAAAAGTATCTGATAAAGATTCCTATCTCCAGTGCTGAACTTTCATATATTACAAGTTCCATCAACACCACAAATACAACTTTCACAACATGTTCTGGGTCCTATTCTAGAAGAGGATTTGTCAACCGGTGAACAGATTTGTATTACTGAGCCTGCCTCTTCCAAGATTCATTTAACTTAACCAAAAGATCGGGTGTCTCTTTTAGTTAAACAAATTCAAGAATACTCTAGTAATGCATAGGTCTACTGAAATGATGTTCAAAGTAACTTACAATTTCAGGTTACCTGAATATCATGAGAGAAGTTACAACTGAAACTGACTGATCATAAAATAATTGTGTACATGTTACAAATAAGTGAGTTCTACAATTTTTGTACTCCTTAAAAATAGGAATGTAGTACTTTAGGAAGATTGGAAGAACTGTCCAAAAAAAAAAAAAAAAAAAAAAAAAGGTGTGAGAGGACAACTTCACTGAAGGAATATCCTAAGGCAAGTTAGAATGAAAAGAATAATAATAAAAATGTACTTTTTTTCAGGAAAGAAAATCATTAAAGGCCATTGACAAAATTATTACATCAAACTAATTTACATTTGAATGTGCCTGACTTTATCTCACATCTCCTTTACCAAAAGTAATAATTCTAAAATAGCTAAGTTAAGTGATGTGGCTTCCAACTGTAATATGCAGTATATAAAAAGTGTCCACCTTTATGTCTGTTGTACAATCACAGATCTTAGTCTTTTCGGAAGTATTTTGAAGACACTTGCTCACTTCTGGTCCCCATGCCAGCTCCATGTGCCCCTAGTGCCCCCTTCTCCTTCTCTGGTTCTTGCTCAGAGGCTTCAGGAGACTCTCTCGGTATTTCGCGTTTGTGTGGAAAAGTCGGACCATTTCATGGTCCTTGTTATCCAAAACTCTGGGCAGAAAGAGAGATGACTTCTGTGTCCTGCGAGTTTTAAAGCCCCGCCTGGGTCGTCCTTTCCCGTTGACTGAGACGTACCAGAGTCTCTCCGCGCTGGCTTTGCGCTTGGTGTTGCCTCCGTTGGGCACAGTCTGGTACAGGCGGGATGCGTAAGTGTTATAGCCCAGCTCGTGGATCCTTTCCACAAACTCGCACTCTGCATTATAATTTTCCTGTAAAACAAACATGAGAAAATCTAAGACATGTGAATAAGAATTATATTTTTGTTCAGCTGTAAGTTTAATCTGTTTTGTGCTTACAGGTCTAAAGATGCCTGTGAACTGGAGGAATCATCTAATTGCTGCCTGTTAACTCTTGATGTCTGATAAAAAGGTAAAATCATATAGTTTTTGAATAAGTACATAGCTAGATACGGCTGCGGTCTGAGATGTGAGCTGTGAACGGCAGTTATCTTTAGGGAAAATCTTTGTGTGCCTGAGGTGCCGAAAGGAACGTGTCCCCTGCCACCGAGCTCCTCTAGGATGTGCGCGACTCCTCTGTTCCTGCCGGCTCCCTGTTCGTGTGCTTCCAAACGGACACATGCTCCTTCCTCCTGCCTTCTCTGTCCGTGGGTTAGACTCTTTTCCTCAGTGCTTGCCCTCAAAACAACAGTCCCACTCTAAGGAAAAACAAATTTCCTTCCCGGATGTTCACATTTTATCTATCAAAATGTGTCCCTTCCATCTGCTCCTGAGGCAAAAGGCTCTGCTCTGTATCTCTCTCTCCCCTGGTTTTACCTGCGTTGCTGCCTTTGCCCCGGCTCGGGGTGCACGTGAGGCACAGCGGGATGGGGGAGCGGCTGCGGTGCCCATCCCAGAGGATTTGCTTGTCCGCTGCATCGCTGGTGAGGACCGCGGTGCCGGGGCAGCCATGGGCTCAGCGGGAGCCCTGCAGCGTCCCACCAGCAACACGTGGCTGGTGCTGTTTGCTCACCAGAGATGCTGATAGGCGTTTAACACGGTTTTAAAAGGCTCCACATGTCTCAGTTTCGCAGCTGTAAAGTGGAAGGTCCCTCCCTTGCGAGGACAAGGTTTTCCTATGCTGCGGTGCTGGAGCCCATGCTGCTGCCATATGGAGGCAGCTTTTTCTTGCTGTTGCCTCGGCCCTAGATCTAGAGGGTAGATTAGCACAGGCTGCTAAGGACACACAAGCTCTGCAGGCTCAACTAACTGATTATATTGCCACGGAGAAATGGGTGGACCCAAGGATACTGAGAATGGTTATTCCAGCACAATTCTGTAAAATTATTGCCGCATAGCTATTCCCAAAGAAGCCATTCTCATCTGGAGAAGGGGCCTAGCGTGGGTTTCTGGCACAGTAGCATCACTGAAGGAGCCTGTCAGCTTTTCTAGGCAGGCAACTCAGGGAGGTTTCTCCAGACTGGAGCCTTCAGCCCCCACTGCCCTTGTGAAAGGAGAAGCTGCGGTGGGAAAGCTTTTCCCCAGCAGTCTCTCTAGCCCTGAAACCACAAGTCTCTCTAACTTGAGCTGGATCTGCAAAATTTCCCTTTCCTAGTTGTGCAGGAGCTTTTCCCAGGTGATGCTCCCTGGACCTCTGCAAGCTGCAGCAGCTGCAGTCTTGCTCCCGCCATGGCTTGTGCTGGAGAGGGGTGTCCAAGAAAAAAGACTCCCTGGGCTATCCCCAGCTTTTCTCCTCTGTAGGAGAGGGGAGGGGAGACTTTTTCACTAAGATTTTTTTTGGTCTTATTTTAATTCAGTGTAAATAATTTGGAGTTTTTTTAAAAAAGGGGATATCTATTTTGAACAATAGAGATAAGGGCAAGAAAGAATTCCCTTTAAAGTTCAGCCTCTCCATTCATTCCTGTAGGGCAAACTCTGACTTTGAGCTAATAGAAGAGCCCTGGTGAAAAGGATGCCCAGATGTAATGAGCATATTTACTGGAGGAATAGACATAGCCCAGCCTTTGCCGTGGCACAGCAGAGCTATTATGTTGCATTTTCCATTGTCAAAGTTATTTGTGGTTCAGTTTTCTGCACCAGCAATGAACCATCGTCTTGGTACATGGCTCCTTCCATCAGTGGACATCACATGGAATACACTAAAGAAGCTGGGTTGAGAGTGTTATCTATAAAACACTCTTGAGAAGGTGGAGTAAAATACACTGAAACGGGGAGGTAACTGAGAGCTGCTCTTGTTGATTGTGTTACCCAGGCTTCATCCATATGGAAAAAGCTCACCTAGCTCAAGAAAGTTTGAACACTATGGCACAAACAGTGCTGTCTCGTTGTTGAAGGAACCAAATTTTACATAGCTCTCTTTTACTCTCTCCAAATCTACCCTCCGAGCACAGGGTTCTTGGACCAGAGGAGATGCACAGAATGGTTGTTAGACCAAAACATCTTGTGTAATAGATCACAAGTTGCTAGGGATGTAATCAGAGACACCAGAAGAAATTCAAGTAGCTAGATAATGCATATAGTGTATACAGTGCTAAATACAGACTTATCTGCCCGAGTGTAAAGCAGGTTAAGCTAAACTGGTTTACTCACTAGGAGGATAGGGGAGCTGCACGGTAGAGCAAGACCACTGCTACCGATAGAGCAGGGATTTTGCCTCAAAGGTCAGGAGGAAAGCATTAAAAAGCATTTACTCTAAGAAGCAAAGTAAGGTAACTTTGTCACATCATTTTTCCTGGCTGCCACTCTGCCTTTTAGGTCCTCTTAATTCCCCCACTGCCTAAGCCAGTGCTCTGTGCAGAGAAGCTCCTGTTAATGTCAGTAGGCTGCTTTTCGGCAGCATTTGTCCTCGACGGCTCCTAGGAGCTCTTTGCCTGACGTTTATAGCCCCGAGCAGTGTCCCCCGAGCAAACATGAACATGGATCATATGGGATAGAGAGAGCCCGTCTGCACCACCAGGGCCGGAGTAGCGGGTACAGCTGCCCGGGGCTTGGACTATGAGAAATCCTTCAGCTGCCCAGGCTACCGAAGAGTAAGAGCCCAGCCTCTTTCCTCTGAGAATCTCAAGTATTTTAAGAATATACTTATCACTTGCCAAATCCAGAGAGACATCTAAATGTTTTCTCTGTAAACGATTGCTTGTAAGAAATCAGTGCTCCCTGTTGGACCTTCTGTGTCCGTAGCGAGTACCCATCCCAGAGGATGACGGAGTCTGGAATAACTTACTGATGCGTAGAGTCTGCCCCGTTTGTTCATGGCCAGGTATCTTCCCGAGAACAAGCCCTTGATGGCAACAATTCCCACATCAACCGCAGTTATTTCCAGGATACCTAGGAACAGAAACAGTTGTGAGATGTTATTGCTCCCTGCCACATGTGAGGTCTTAAGATGCATTTGACTGGCGCTTACCTGCAGAGGGGATTTCACAGCTGCTGCTAGCACACCCCAAAATCATACTGTAACCACGTGAGCAAAACAAGGCTGTTGGAGGCCATATAAAACAGCAAGGGCACTGCTTGAGACGAACTGGGCAGTAAATCCCTAGATGTCTGATTGAGATTGCACTCTTTCAAAAATGGAAAATAATTTGACACAATCTGAGACAAATTAAGCGAACTAGAGGTTCGCGTAATGCTATACGTATATAAAAAAAAGTTTAAATCCTCTTTAATACTTAGACCTTCGAGAGCTCTTGACTTATTGAGATGAGCCATAAAGCTGTCCGTTCCAGGCCAAGATCTGGCTGGGGTCTCCAGAGGGTACCACAGAGCGAGTCGGCTGCATTTTAGAGCCACGTAGGTAACCACGAAAGGAACTTGTCACTGAGGAGGCCGTGTAGCCCTCCAGACCAGGACAAGGACTGACCGAGTCGCATTAAAAGACGGGGATGTTTCAAGCGCTCAGAAGAGGTCTCGGCTGCCAGGCAGTGTCGGAGTGGGAGCTGCTGGGCTGCGGCAGGAGGCCGAGGGAGTCCGGGCGAGATGCCTCGTGGCCGCACAGCTCTCGGCCTCCCTGCTCCCGCCTCGGCAGCTCCCGCCTGGCCACTCGCCGCTCCCCGCCTGTGTCCCGGCCCATCTCTGCTGCGGCGGCCGGAGCGGAGCGGAGCGGGGCTGCGCGCGGGGCCGCTGCCCCGAATCCCGCCGCGCTTCCCCTCGGCAGCAGCGCGTTTCCTTTGCGCCCCTCAGACACCTCGCCGGGATGTCCCTGTCGCTGCGGGCTGGCCGCTCGCGGGGTCCCCCGGGGGCCGCAGGGCGCTCCCCGCCGTCGCGCCATACCCCCGCTCCGCCGTGCCCCGTTTCACGCCGTCCGGGCGCATCCCGCGGGACGCGGGGAGGCCGCCGGGGATGCGGCCGCCGCGCGGGCAGTGACAGGTCGGCGACGCCGGGCCCCGCGGCGCCCGTCGGGGCGCAAGGCAGCCGCGGAGCGGGGCAGCAGGAGCCCCGGCGG
>JAUBOD010000589.1:2226624-2256977 GCA_032353885.1 Nothura maculosa
CCTTTATTGACTACAGCTTTGGAAAACCTTTGAAAAACTAATCTCACCAATAGAACAGCAATGTATAATTCATACTGCAGGAGCAGCCGCTCACCACTCAGTGCATTAGGGTTCAGCAGGAAAAAGAAGCACAGAAGGCCACTTCATGTAAGTTAATCCATACGCCCAAGGGAGGGAGACTTTGTGCATGCTTGAGCAGCAAACTGCCTCTTACATAGTCAGTCCCATATATATTATACAGGCCGGCTTCCTGCAGGTCTGAATCGCTGCACATTTGATCCACAGCGGCTCAGCTTTCAGAAATGCAGCATCCTGGGAGATACCTTTCAATATAAATATGGATACATGTCAAAATAGATATTTATATGAACATAAACGTGTGTGCACGTGTGCCTGTGCGTGCTCGCCTGGTGCTCGGAGGCTGCTTGCGGAGGTCGGGCTGCCGCATCTCAGACCAACCCCTCGTGCAGCCACTTACATCCTGTGAACTGACACATTCGGATGGATCTGGCATTCAGCTCGGCAAAAGCAAATCCAGCATGGCACACATATGGCACACAGGCACATCTGAAAGCGGGGAACCAGATGTGCTCGCCCAAATAGGAAGTTGTCCAATCTCTGATACCCTCCGGGCTGTGTTTGTTTGGGTCATCAGCAGTCCTCACCACGGGAAGACGCTGTGTTCACGTTGTAGGCAGCTGCTGTTGGAAGCCCCACATGCTGGATGGGCGCAGCTCAAGTGTGACGCAGGTGCTCTCAGGCCATCCCTTTGCTCACAGTGTGCACAGGTTTGAAAATGGCAGCAGGGCCAGGGCTTTGGGCAGCTTCCACACGCGCATCCATCGCCACTGAAAGCTCAGGCTGAGTGTCTGCTGTGAAGAGAAACTGGTTGATGGGCTCCTGCCAGCAGCTCACACAGCGCGACATGCCCAAGGGCCTCTCAGTAATGACCTGGCATTCGCTTTTGTTCTTAATTTTAAAATAATTACTTAAAAGTAAGACTTAAGTGCCAAGGGTTTTGTTGCAGAGTGAACAGTATTCCACACATATTTGACACTAAAAATGGACGTAAACAACATTATAATTAGGCAAAGTCTATTTTGAGAATGTCAGAAAGAATCTCAAGAGTCTGCTGGGCTGGTGCCCAATGTCATCATTTGGTCTAATGACTCTATTCAGTCATTTAAATCCAAGATCACAACATTTTCCTTAACTGCAGCACAAAAGACAGTCAACTCTTTTTCTCATTCTCTTCTCCTCACATTTGGTAATAATCTTCCTTGTTAAAATATACTCTTCCCTTGCCTTTACATGTCTTCTGCTCTCTTTCTTTACTCAGATGCAGAGAAACCAAATTGCAAACCTAAATACAAGTGTGAAAGTGTAGACCAAAAGCCATTGATATCTATTTTACTGTCAAAGAAAAAAAAAGAGCAGATAGGAAGTGAAAAAAAGAGAGGAGAAAAAGAGGAAAGTAAGAAAAAGAGAAACTACTTATCAATCCTCAAAACTGCCTATCAAATAAGACATCATTGCTATTTGCATTTTCGTTTGCATTGTGATAAATGGCAGCTTAATGATTTTGAAAATCTTTTCAGTTTTCCATCCAGAATGAATGATTCTGGAGATTTTCTTTTAGGTTTCATATTTAACACCTCAAACCACAATTAGATCATTTAATCCTGAGTCTCGTATGTTAATGAAGATTTCTTTTTACCATATTGTCAAAAAATCAAGAAGGTGATCCAAAGAGGTTATATAATCTCCATCCCAGGATATATTTAAAACTGAATGAAAACCTGAGCAGCTAGGCCCGCTTTGAGCTAGGGTTGGACTGGATGGCCTCTGGAGGGTGCTTTCAACCCAAATTATGCTGTGATTCCCATTTGTAAGAAGGTGAATAAAAAGACATAGCCCTTTTGCATCATATGTCTGTGAAACATTAGAAAAACACAATATTTTCTTCTCTACAAGTCTTTTGAAAATGATGGTGAATGATTTGCTTTGTGATGTAAATTAAGGAAACAATAAGTATTAAAAGGAGAACTTAAAAAGAACACATCCAGCTGCTAAATAAATGTATTGGACAACCGAAGCCACCACAGTGACATCTATCTACTAACACGGCACACTCCAAGGCTCTAGGAACATAGTCTCACATGTAACATGTAGATCAGATTTTATAGAGATGTTAGGACAAGCTAAGTGTTGTTAGCAAAGAAAATGATACCTTGTTATGATCATGTGTTTGGAAGACTAGTAAATGAAGAGCTAACTTATCAGCTAAAGGTCCCATCAGGAAACAAAATGTTGTCCCCCAATCCAGTCCACTGACCCATTTCTGACTGGTGATGAATGTGGTGCAGAGTGAGATGGACAACACGGTCCTGCGCTGTATATGGACTCATCACCTAATGTTGTTCAGGCAGCGAAGGCATCTGCGTGTCACGGCCTAGCTAGTGTGCCCTAAATGGGTACTCTGCTCCACAGGGCACCAACGTCCCCATCTGGACAAGCCCTTCACCAAGGGAATTTGGTTCCGGGCTGCTCGGTTTGTTGCAGACATTGCTATGTGAAATAACAGTTCTGGTTGTGAATTTGGTGGTCCACGAGCAGGGATGATGGAGATGGAGCAGTGCTCTCCCGACCAGCAGCTCTCCACTGACAGGAACCGGAGAAGTGGAAAGTCTATGCTCAATTACATTAACAAGATAAATCATTTATGCACCTTGAATCATATTTGCTGCATGATTTAAAGGCATCATCACTGCATGCAGAGCTGTCATTCCTTGTTAGTTGCTATTTCCTTGTTGTTAATTCTAATTCTTATTGCTTTTCCACTGACCAAGTTCCGCAAGAGAAGTGCTTGGCTTTTTTGTACTTTGTTGCTATGTAATGTGATATAAAACAACTTTGGAGTGTCTCCCTGAGTGCATGCCACCAAAACTAGGCCAGAAATCTCTTCCACTGCAGCTGCTAATCATTAAATCATGAACCTGTTCAAGAAGCCCTATATTCATACACCAAACTGCATGAGAACCTATATGAAAGTATTCATTGAAGAGTTAGAAATCCCCTGAAACATAGAATATGTGCATCTTGTTCATATTTGTATAAACACTGAGAGCAAGCAAGTGAGCTGGTATTAGTTTATTAGATCTGATTAGAAAGTTTTAGTAGAAGTGAGAATTCTAAGAAAAAATGCAGGGTGGAGAAAAATAGCCAAAACTTCATAAATGTTTGCTATTTTCAGACTAAGCTTTCTGCAGACAAAGCAGACGTTATTTTTCTCAAATATTTATTTTATGTTGTATTTTTAGAATAAATGGGGAAAAATAATTGTGGACATCATGTTTTCAATTTCAGACAGTGTAATTTTAGGCATACTATTTATGTGGTTCTTGTTTGTACTTTAGTCAGCATGTTTTTCTTGAGATGTTAGCTCCAGGAATAAGCAAAATGGTTGAATTAAAGGAAAAATAATAGCCCCAATCTGTAATGAGATCTGGCTTGGTGTTAATTAGGAACTCTTTTTAAGATTCCAAAACATTTGCGAAGGTTCTAGGATATTTTTGCTGGACTTCAGTGCTTGAGTACAGAATTCGAAGTTTTGAGATGGGAGCACTTATTCAAGCACAGTTCACTCTTGCTTACTCAATAATCGTTCATAGATATTTTAATATTAAATAATCCTAAATGTTCTACTTTTTTTTTAAAGGAATGAATTTTTAACAATCCTGGAATAACAATAATAAAAAAGATCCTGCAGTACTTTATGGAAAGGCACTCAAAATGGAAAGGACGTTCTGCTGTCAGTGGATATTGCGCTCATTACTATTACTTGAAAATTGGAGGGGATGGAGCCCTTCAGAGGTGCACCTAAGTGCTACATGGTAAAAGCGCATTCCGTGGCCAATAAGCCAGTGGATGTGTGTGTGTGCATGGTTAGTGTGTTACCTCCCCATTCTCGTCCCTAGGGCTGCACCCAGGCTTTGGGAGCTGCGCAATGGGCCCGGGCGTGAAGCGATGCTGCAGCGGGATGGGGCTGCTGCCCCGCTCCAGCGCTGCCACCATGGGGATTTGGCCACTCACTTCCATGGGGAGCAGATTTTGTTGGGCAACAGGAAGAGCAGGGCAGATTTTCCTGGAACTCAGAGTTTAGCAAAACCGACACCACTCTGAGCTCTCTCTACTGCTGAGCGGCATCGACTGGCGCTTGCTGCAAGCCGAGCGGTTGCGGAAAGGCTGTCTGTTCTCCCGCAGATCAAAGACAGGCAACAAGAGAGATCTCCCCGAAAGCGGGGCCGGTGCTGAGGTTGGCTCCCTCGCCCCCCAGGTCCCCAGCACACACCATGGCTTGTGTTGTGCATGGCAGCCCCGCTGCCGGTCCATGGTGCAAGGGTCCGGCTCGCTGTGGGCCGTATGGGATGAGCCACATGGCCCGAATGTGAGGGGCAGAGCTGCAGCCTAACGTGGGGAATTCCTCAGGTGCCTTCCCATTGCAAGGGCTGCTGGCAGCCAGGAAGAGAGGGAGATGGGTGCTCTGACAGCCACCCAGGTCTTTGATTCGTTTTCTTTCTGTCTACCTGGAGGTGCAAGACGCACTGATAGGGCCCCTCCTCCCCAACCTCCAGCAAAAATCCCTCTTGGGGCACATGGACATAGGACCACATTGTCAACATGGACTAGGTGTGGAAATCAACGTGGCTGTCACAATGTGCACCAGCTGCGGGGCCTTCCCTGGCTCCCTGCTAATTCTCAGCACCTGTGATGCTGGCTTTAAAGCTCCAGCAGATGCAGGGCTTTCCTTTCCACTGTGGAGGGAAGGAAGGTCTGAAATGAGGCTGCCCTTTCTCCTTTCCCTCACTGCTGTGCGGATGTGGTTGTGCAGAGGTGGTTGGCTCTGCTTGGAGCTCCTCATCTGAGCCCCTCCGGTGGATCCTGCACGACCTCTAGCCTCTCTCATCACACAGAGGCCAAAGGTATGGGAATCAGTGCATTTAGCTTTATTTTTTTTCTTTTACTTTCTTCCCTTTTACTCAAACACTGAATAGCATATTTGTTAATGTTTTAACTACACTGAAGAGGAAAGCACTTGGAGATATTTTCTGATGCTTTTGAAAAGAACATTTTTGTATAATAGCAAACACATATCTTTTAAAGAGATTTGGGATAGCTTTTACAAAAAAAAAAAAAAAAAAAAAAACTGTATATGTTCATAACAGTCATTCTGGGAGGGTGGGCCACAATCTCTACACTTCTTTCCAGAAAGCGGACCCTGAGTTTTATACAGAAGCATTGCTGTTTTATTTTGACTGTACCAACATTTCAGTTGGAAGCAGATAAGGTTTTATTTTGCTTCTACAAATATTTTTATTTTCTGGGCTACCCTGTAGAATGTAGGCAGAAATGAATACACCGTGTCCTGGTGTTACGGGGTAGTAGGAGTTTCTGTGGTTTCAGTCTAACATCTGTATTCAATCCCTATTTATTGTTGGTGCCAGCTGCCACTGGTGGCCATGTTGTTGTCAGTGAATGATATGGTGATGCTCTTTGTTGGGAAGGCTGCAACAGAATGAATGAAAAGAAAATAGAAAAAGGGAAGCTTGCCAATAGGTGAAAAGAGGAAAACTATTTTCTTGTTGAAAAAACTGCTCCTGAGGCCTTGTTAAAGGTGAAGGCATTAGTTCTGTTGAAAGTGCTTGCAGATCTGCATGAGGTCAATGGCCTTTTCTTAAATTTTCACTTATGCTCTTGCTGTGCTTGAGGTTTTAGCCCAGCTTTGTATTGGAGATGGGGACTAGAGTACATGGGATGCTGCAGGCCACCTGCAAGGTTGGGATAACAGGAAGGGTAAAAGGAGTGATGGGATATGTGGCTGCCGGGGTATTTGAGCAAAGGTAGCTCTAAAAAGAGTGATAAAGAGTGGAATTGCAACAAGTAACTAGAGAGGGAGAAGTTCAGCAAAGCTTCAAAAACCTTGCACTGACCTAGAGTGTACAGCAGGTCCCTAGTAAGGGCTGGCATCTGTGCACTGATTATATTGCTGGCTTACAAAGTGCTTTTGCATTTGCAGATCTACAAGTGCATGGCACACCTTGGCGCTAAAGTTGCTGAGCTGGCTGGCTCTGGAATGCCATTAAAAGCAAATGTGTCTAATGTTCGACTTCTTAAGCACAAATATCAAAGCAAGTGCGGGGGGAGAGTTGGAAGGATGAGGAGGAGGGAAGGAAGAGTCAATTGCTTTTGCAGAAACTGCAGTTTCTTTCAAAAAACCTGTCATTGACATCTTTCTCCTGAAAACATTTTGTCATGCACATGAGTGTATCTGTTTAAGGAGATCAATCTCAAGCAGGAGTCACACTAACAATCCTCACGTGACAGACATTTTCAGATGGTGTTCTCATCAATCACGCTGATAATGAGGTGGCAAATTGCTGTCTTATAGCAAAACTAGAAAGACAACTACCTCGGTAGGTGTCAATGAATATGTCAAAGGGTTGTCCCTGGGGGAGCCTGAGGAGGTTCTCAGAAACCTTTTTGTGAAGCATGAATGCAGAATACTTTATTGATCACTAAAGAATTTGCACTGACATGCTATTTCCCCATGACATTTGAACCACCAATTTCCTAGCTCATGGCGAGTACCTATCTGGTGAATGCTGTTTGGGAGTTTTCTTTCACCTTAAGATAATATTAAAACAGGAATTCATAGTATATCCAAGTCTTTCATCTCCTAAAAAACAGCCCAAGAAAACTTTATAATTCAGAAGCATGTAAAATGCCTGAAAATAATCCCTGTGACTCATTCATGATCATTCAGTTAGCTTGGTTGCTTAATTGTGAAGAAAGGTGAGAGCTATACACCTACTGCTTTTGATTGCTCTTAGCACAAATGTAAGCTCAACTTTGAGATTTTTCTGATTATTTATATTGAAAAAGTATCCAAACTGCTTCTAAAACCACTTCAGTAATCTTTGACATTGCTGCTTTTAGGTGGAAAACAATATAATGTGGACAGATAAAGTTTGTTTAAATTGGTTTTAAAGTAGTTAGGTGAAACATTTCATGGAAAAAAGTTGGTGCAAAACAATAGGTGTGTAAGGTTTCATGTTGAAAAGACTATTTTTCAATAACAAATATCTTTGTATGAGACTTCCAATTACATTTGGGTTTACATAGTGCATAATGCAAGAAGACTGTTTCTAGCCTTCAGATTAGTAGTGCAGAAGAGTAATTGGAATAACACTTTCCTAATATCCATTTGGGCTTGTATGTCAGATCAGTTGCATTGGAGGCAGTCACTGCAAAAATAAACATAATTGCAAATGAAAATAGCACAATTACAGAGAACATCTGTGGAGTTTGGGTCATCTTGGCATCGCTTTTGCCCGCTCATTGGTGCGTTTTGTCTGAAATATAATCAGGCATCAGCCTAAATTCACTTCCATCTTCTATCAGAAGATGGTTGTGAAAGCCTGGGAAAACAGTCCAAAAGACAGCTTCAGAGGATGTCCAGACATTAAGTTGTCCCAACCTCTAGTGTATTGTTTCTGTCTGAGCTTATTCCTGATTCTGACCATTGCCAGTTCTTGGGACATTCAATGACCCCAGGGTAAGGAACCAGAGCAGAGTACAAAGTGAATGGCATCTTACTATAACATGTAATTGAATCATATCAACGTTCATTCATCTGATTTATACAGTTGGCATTGGAGACTTGAACCAAATCTCACCTGGTTGCCTCTAAACTGGACTAAACTGGACTGGTTTGAATTTCAATCACATTTGGGACTTGATTTCTATTCCTTTAGCTGCTTATCTAGAAGCTTGAGAGCAATGAAGGAGTCAAACCAAGGTAGCAAGGATAATTTTCAAAGGCAAGGGACTGTTAGAGCCTGAGGAAGCATTATAGCATTACAGGATCTAGATAATTCTAGATCCTTATGGTTTGGCCTACAAGAGAGTTGCTTTCCAGTGTCCTTTGGAAGCTTGCGGGTAGTCAGCTCCAAGCAGATGAGCTGGTTTTATTGCACATGTATTACAAATGTGCTGTGCACCAGTCTCCTTAAGTCATTCCTTTCCTTAAAGGCTGGGATGGCTAGAAGACAGTAAGCAGGCATTTAAGAGACTGCTATTCTCAGCTGCTGTTAAAACCCCTCCAGATTCTTAGTCATGTTGTCCCAGTCTGAAGATTTGTAAGAATTTTGATGCACTATAAGCAGTGAAAATCCACAGCTGCTTTGCACCCTGAAATTAGTCTCTGCTAAGAAGGCTCCACTGCAGATTATGCGAGCCTGTCTTGCCACCCACTCCCTCTGTCACTTCCTAGCCTCTGATGTGTTTTTACAGCATCTCTGGCTGTTAAAAGAACATATATATGTGTACATCCCCGGAGCAGACTGCAAACACGCATTTTAGAAGTATGCAAGAAGACCTCTATTTCATAGGTCAAACCAAAAGAATCTGTTCTTATTGTGAAAGGGCTCAAGGGAGCACATGTAGCACTGTTGGTTTCTCTCCACACCCACTTGCTATGGGATGATGGCCGAATCATTTTATTCAAGAGTGAAGGCTGCAAAGTTGAAGCAACAGAGTCAAAAGTCTTGTGTTTACAGGAAAAGTGCATTGGTTTAACTTCAGTCAGTTTTTGAAGTCAACACTATTAAGGTTTGGCTAAACAGAGTAGATTAATATCACCTCTAATTTACTTCAAACCTAAGCTAATTTAAGACAATAGTTACTGTTTATAAGATAAAATAAATATATCTCCAGAAGAGTTTGTACTGAATTATCTAAATCAATTAAATTCATATCCTATATCCAACTAGTATACATGGAAGTAAGTCCTTAAATAGGATTTTAAAGCTAAATATCTCACTTAAGTGGTTAAGCTGGAGCCTGAATCCTGCTGAAGTTAGAGGAGACCAGTTAGCCACACTAAAGTGTTTCTGAAATGGGGATCACTTCTGCTCTTGTGCCAACCTTCACTGCAGTGGAGCAGCCTTAGGAGCATGGCATGTGACAGACAGCAACTAATTCTAGCTGCTTTTGTGCTCACCGGGATGTGTCACTTGTACCCGTGTAGCAACAGCCTCACGGAGCCCAGCACTCGGGTTGGACCAAGGAGCTACCTCCGTGTCTCAGGTGATGGCTGAGCAGCTCTGCGCGAGTCCAACTCCATCGTCCAATCTGCTGCTGTGTTTCCTATGGGGAGACATGTGCTGTTTTGTAGCCATGGGTCCAGCTGACCCCGTGGGCTCCTCCGAATCCATGACACTGATGGAGTGGTGCTCCGATATCTGTTCTTGAGGTTTTTCCTGTCTCTGAGCCCTGAACATGGGAGGAGTGTTTATCATTGGGTAGCTCAGAATCATCTTTCTCTCTGCCTAGCCCCTGCCTGATGGGTCTGTGTGTCTTGCTGGTGTGGTGCTGTTTGCCCAGCTCAGGTTGGTGTTGGGCAGGGCGCTTCCCATGCAGGTCTCTTGGTACACATGACCTGCCTGGTCACAGCACCTGCAATTGCTGAGCACTTGGTGCAACCTGCTGCTGTGAACATCAATGTGAACATTGGTATGAGTCTGAATTGGCTGTGTTGCAGCTCCTTGTGAGTGCTCATTGGCAGGAATATGTGAAATTTAAGCAAATGCTGAAAATAGCTGCAGACTGTGACATCTAAATTGCTAAATGTGCTTTTTTCTCCACCAGAAAGATGCTTATGGATAACTGGGATATGAAGAAGGTCAAAGAAACTCTGCTTGAATAGTAGTGCTCAATTATTATTGAGATATAGCTTAAGAGTTATTTACTGGTCGCTTCCTAATCTGATGAACAACAAAACTGATGATCTAGAGCAAGGCAGCACTTGCTGAAAAAGTAATGATGTGCAAATTATTTACCCTGCTCCAACTAACACAAATAACCCATTACCTTTTTTTTGAGCAGAGTGTATTTTGTACTTGTTTAAAAACTTTGTAGAAAAGCGCACTGCTAATGAAACAAACCTTTTATGACTCAAAGGAGTGGAGCTATGAAACCTGATCTGTAGCACATATGTTTAGGTAACTCCTTGGGAGTGGACAAGTAATTTCATTTTATGTAATGGAATTGGCAAGAGGAAGAGCAACTGCCAGTGAAATTGCTTCCACTCTGTCTTTCTGGGGGGAAAAAGAGCATATTGAAAGTGATGCTGTTGTCCCTTATACTCAGTTTATAGTGGAGCAAGTCCACAGGTTTAAAACACACTTACACAAATGAGAACATAAGTAAGCCCATTCATTCTGCCTTTAAAAATGATTTATTTCATTAGGACTAAATGCTGATGACTGCACACTGGATGAGCTAAGGATTTTTGGAGTGTGAGTGAAAATTTAAGTATGTGTAGCAATATTTGTCTGAATAACTATACCTAAATTTGTACTTTAGAGTGCAAATTGATTGCAGAGATGCAGAAGACTACAGGTTTGCAAAAAAGCAACATGCTCTAAAGGCAAGTAATTTCATGAATGTATGGGACTGATAAATAAGTTGAGAAAGAAGTGTAAGAACTCTATTTACATCCCAGACAAGTTGGTATATCCATAGCTTATGTCTGATTTCCTGCAGAAGAAATTGTGTTGCAGGAGAAGGAATCTCCATCTCCACATAAAGATCCCTCAAAAAACTATTAAAGGGAAAAAAGTCCTAAACATAGATTTAGATTCCTTTGTCAATATCTGTGTGTCTGTTACTCTAAGTCTTCCTCCATCTACAGAAATGAACAACAAATCAAATCTGTTAAAAGTCTAGTTGTCTATAGGGAATCAAAATAATGCAATAAATTAGGAGCTGACAGGTACTGTCATAAAGTTATTCCATAATTCTTAGGAAGGTACTTGGAGGCCTTGGTTTCCTCACCTGTTTAACTGCAAACTGCTTGCTTGTAGTTGAGGGGAGCGGCAGGAGGTTTTACTGATAATAAAATGCAGCTGACTTTTGTACTGGAAATTAGTTGGCAATTTTGTGCTTTCTTCATCCTACTTTAGTGCTGATGTATGTCAACTGTTATTGCCACTAATTTGTTATAATAAATATGTTTACTTTGGAGGAATCATGAGAAATCGTTATCTCCCACTAGTATGAGACAAGCCAGTTAGTGCATTTCCAATGTAGCTTTTCCAGCATGGCCTGTGCTGAGCATGGGAGCAATCCAAGTATTCCCACTTAAATGTACCTTGTGAAAAATTATTGATGGAGGATAAGTGAGCTTTAAGTGTACAAGAAAGTAATCTGATACTGGATCTTTCAACTTGCTTGGCTCTTGTGGCAAAAAAAGAGCTTGCAGATGGTGCTGGCACTTCTCCTCACGTAGATTGCTAATATTTCAAACTGAGTTTTAGAAAAGAATCAAAAGAAAATGAATGCAAACAATAGAATGGGCTAGAAACCTAAATAAAAATATGTGGAGTCTAGAGGTAATGGTGGAAATCTTGTCTTATGATTTCAGAGGATTTTTCTCATGGGAAAAGTAACACTTTGCTTTAATAAAAGATAATAAATAGTTGCAAGCACTTGCTGTTTGATGTAATGATGTTATCTGTTCTTTAGGCTCTTTTTGTTTCTGTTCAAGGCATAAAATAATTATTGAAGAGGGCCGTTTCATCTCGGCAGAGTACAAAAGTCCTCTTGCTAATTGCCACATCAAATGGCCAGAGGACCCCAATGGCAACCTTCAAATGGCTGTGAAAATATTCAGGCCCTCACTAAACACTGGGCACTTTTTTTGTGTGCGTGTGATTTCCCATTGCAGATTAGGTTACTTGGGCTGGGCTTATCGCACAGGAAAGGCCCGGCCGCAGATTAGTTCTGCACGGCTGCAGGTCTGTTATGCCAGCTCCATCCTTGACCAAAGCGCTGGCCAGCACCTCCATTGTAGTCTGGTGCTACACGAGAACACTGCACTGTCTGGGCAACAAAGGGGGCTGCCGAAGGGCCGCTGTGGCTCTAAAGTGTTGCTCCTCCGCCGTTTGTCATGCACCAGTGACATGAGTGCCAGGGCCAGACTTTAACCTCACACAGAGGCAGAAAAAAAGCTGTCAGTCTCGGCTTGTTCAAAGACAGCCCCTTTGTGAAGATCAGACTGAAGTGGCATGGTCCGTGTCCTCGCTAAAGCATGCCAAGGAGGTGGAAAGTCATAATCTGCCTTTGTGCTTATTGCCATTCATGTTTTCTTCCATAGCTGGTGCCCAATTACCAGTGCTGTAATTTTTTTCTGCTCTTAGGAAGCCATAAGAGTTTAGCTACCACTTATCCAATCAGGGTCATGACCTGATGTATTTAGGCTTTGCAAATATAAGCAACAGTTTCCTTATCAATGTCACCAGGACTCTTTAACACTTAGCAAGCAGAAAGATAAATATACTTGGCAGATACAATTTGATCCATTGCTAAGCCTTCCATTTTACCAATGACCCATGGTGCTCTGTCATTCAAGGGTATGTTAACTGCTATAACCTTATACCCTTCAGCACCAGCTCAGGAACTGGCCAACTCATTCTGCCAGGAAAGGCTCATGTATGGCTATGGATAAAATAAATCTATAACAAGGGGTTTGTATAATTCACCATGCAATCTTTTATGCATTGGAAAATCAATGGTGATTCTAAATTTGCCTGTACTTGTTCAGTGTTGGCCCAGTTTTAGCCAAATTCCTCCTGACTTACACCAGAATGAGAGCTGGGCTCTGCCTCTGTCCAGAGTCACTTCCAAAAGGAAGCCAAAGCCAGCAGACTTTCATGTCCTATTAGAAATAACACTTTGTACTTCTTGCTTTGATTAACTAGCCAACTTAAATATTGCTTAAATGCTCAGATCTATCCACCTGAAATTCTGACCTTTTCTTTCTTCTTTCAGATCCTTTCCAAGACCTCCAACAGCCAAAATGCCTACGAGAGCTGGGGAGTGCTATAATGGCCTCACTAAAGAACCTGGAGCAATAAGCTGTGTTTTCAGGTACAAAGTAACGCAGGTATACACTTTCATATAGATAGGCACACAAAATACCTCAAGTGGAGTATAGGCGAGTATCTTTATATACTTAGTCTCACTTATCTCTAGCCTCTGTTCTTTTTTTTTTAGTTCATTCCAGTGTATATTACCCTGCAGTAAAGCTTATTTCTCTGTTTAGTATTAATATATAATAGCTGGTTTTCTCTTGCATTTATGTCATGTAGGAAACCACAGTAGACTTTTAATCAGCATAGTCATCCAAATCATCTAAGATTTTCAAAATCATAACAGCATTTTATAGTATGAGCTTAAAAACAGTGTATGCCAATCAGTTTCAGTTATTTACTTTGTCCTTTAAAATCCTTAAGATATTGATCTCTCCAGCAGATATTGAAATAAGTATTCTTAGCAGGGTCTTACTTGATAGGAACTTAGAGCTGGGCTGAAGATGCAGCATGAGATCTAGAGGAGAAATCTCTTTTAAGCAGAATAGGGGAAGAACTCAGGTGTAACTCCTTGCAAACATCCCATAATAAAATGATCAAGATAGGCTTGCTGCTGTCTTGAAAGCTTATCTTGATTGACTAGGGGTTTAAAAGTTTGAGATGTCCAGTTACTGCCTCTTCAACAGCAGCTTGAGAAACATCTATCACAGAAAGAATCTTCCAGATGATGTTTTGAAGCACAGAGGCATTGACTAGCCAGATTCCCTGTTTGCATTGAAAATATGTACCCAAGTTTTCCTTATTTGTTCCCAGTGTACTTTCTTTGAGGCTCACATACAGTTTTTAAGCTTAAACTGCATGGATGTATGCATAGGAAGAATACTTTTCTATCAGTTCTATCAGAAAAGGCACTTTTCTATCAGTTCCTGTCTTATGAAATATTTGTCAGGGAGGCAGTGTCTTAACCCATAGGCAATATCCTAAGGCATCTCTCACTGTATGAGAGCTGCCCAGTTCAGAGGCCACCAGAGAGGGTCTCTTCCCACTTTGAGCAGCAGGCACTGAAAGACACAGCTCGGTGGGTGACAGATTTAGAGCCCCATGAGCTGAACAGAGATTTGCAAGCAGGGGGAAGGATAGCATAAATTTTGTATGCCTTCTAATATACTTTTCTGCATTCTTATGTAGTACTGACTCTCTAATGTGAAGAGATTGGGTAAGCCCTGTTGTCCACCATGCTCTGAGATATAAAGCAGCACTGGGAAACATGAGAGACCTTGCACTGACCATGAAGACTTTACATCTTTATTTATTTAATTGAAAAGACTTCAAAGTAATTTTTGACTATTTTCATCATCTTGGCAGTTTTTATGGTCACTACAAACATCTATCAGAACAGCATTATTGAACAGCTTGTAATACTTTAATTCTTAAGTGCCTAAATGCTTGCTAGCTAATAGGAAAGGATAACTTATTTTATTAAAATCAGAAACTACTTAGCACTTCCATGGAATCCAAACCAGAGGAAAAAATGGCTAAAGTTATTTAGTTTCATATTAAAATGGCTTAACCAAAATTAATGGTTGAGTAGCTGCACCAGCTCATCTCATATGAAGCTGCATGATGATGACAACATGTTAGTTATCATGAAAGCACAGAGTCAAACTTTCCACTTAAACACATATTCACACACATAAAGGATTGCTTGGTCTTTAGCTCCAGGTCTGGAACTTGGAAATGAACATGCTCCTTAATAGACCAAACATCCCATTCCTTCTCCTATTGTGGAGTTAAAACCTTCAGATGAAGGAAAAACTACTAGGTCATTTGTACAGTCTGAGTTAGCACAGAAATATTAGTTGGATGTGTTTAGGATTTAGTGTAACACTTCACCATTAACTGTGCAGTATCGGTGCTATAATTTTAAGGCAGAGACTGCAAGAGGTCTTATGTCTTTGAGAGTTTCCTGAACAAGATGAAAGAGGCAAGGGAACAAAATTTCATTTAATGTTTGTATGGCAACATCACTTTAGGCAGACAATGCTATAATCTTCATTAAGTACAGTTTATCTCCCCTTTTTCCTCTAAAGTGATCTGATAAACTCTGCACATTCTTGGAGCTCTGGAGGGGAGAGCAGGATCCAGTGGTCCAGAAGGACACCAAGCTGATGCTTTGTTGAGCCAGTATGAGCTTTGCAAGCATGACCATACTGCTGGCTGCACTGCCAGATTCAAACTTTGTAGGTCTAGTCCCACATTACAATATTGCCATGACTCAACTAAACTTGGAATTTAATTTCCTTAGAGTTCATAACCTTTGGAAGCACTTCAAAGTTGTCTGTTTCAGTGGTAGCTATATGGGACTTAAGGCAGATGATATATTTTAAACTATCCTGTTTATCTAGGGTTGAGATGCTCAGGAGAATAAGGAATTCTTTTTGTTTTTTTAATGATGTGTTAGGGCATGGAGTTTCCTGAACGTTTAGCAAAGGGATGTCAGGGTGGAACAGCTGCACTTATTAAACCAGCAGTGAAATCCAACTCCATTTCATCTCCTCAGTTATACAACTCTCTGAAATTATTCCACAGGGCAATGTGTGAATAACTGCTAACTAATGTATGATCAGACCCATTTCATGGTGATACAAATGGGACTGCCCATGTAGTGCTAGCATAGGTGATTGACCCTGCACTGAGACAACAAGGGTGTCACAAATTGATGCAGGTTAAATGGCTTAATTCCTAGCTAATTATTTATTCCTGGCTAATTATTTTATAGTTCATTGACATTCGGCAAATGTGGGAAGTGCAAACCTTGTAGCCACAAGGTGCCATGAGATAGCTGTAAACACAAGGTCTTTGATGTGACAAATGGTGCTTAGGGGAGCCCTGTACAGGGAGCTCACTTGCAGGGCTACTGCCAAAATAAAAAAATAAATTAAACCATAGTAGCTGTTTTGATCCTGCCTGGAAAAGTCTGACATATGAAAGAAGCTAATGTTCTGACCTTACCTTTCTCTATCAATTCTTTGTCCCTACTCTACAGTTCAGATGATGTTTACAGAAAGTATAAAGAGAAATCACCCTGTAATTTATGTCAGGATAAAACTAAAGCACTCATGGGAACAGATATTGTAATCAAATATCACTTTGTAATTTAAAAGAAAGATTAGAAATCTTCAAGCATCTTGTAAAAACAAGAATACAGCTAAAATAACACAACACATTTGCAAATACCCTCTGCTATCCTTCAAAATCAGGCAGGGTGCCTGAAGTGATAGTACATGCAACCAGGGTGGAGATGGGAGGACTGATTAAAATAGTTGATTTTAATGGGGTTTTAAATCAACAAGCAAGATGCCTTGATTTAAAAGACTGACTTTAGTCTTTGGTATTTCTTCATTGTTTTCCTATTAAAAACTGTTTTTTCAGTGACTGACAAACTCTCTCCTTTTCACTTAGCAGAACGTTTCCCTGTGTATATTCGTACTTATTTTAGAGTTTGCCTTGCCTAGTGTGTCTTACTCATGCATTACTCAGATCCATCAGCTGCATTTAGATGAGAACTGAAAATGAATTGAATTCATAAAACAGTAATTTACTAAAATAAAGCTAACTCTAAATATACATCAGAGCAAAAGATGATTTTAACCAGAAGGGATAGGGATAGGTTTCTTAATGGAATATGAGCTGTAGGTATTAAACGTAATGTCTTCTGATCAGAATTTGGAATTTATTAGGTATTATCTTGTAGCCTGACTCCATTTGTATGTTGGAAGGCAAACATCCTCCTCCAACCCAGAGAAATTTCAGAAGTTACAGATAAATAGCCAGTGCGAGAACCTTAGCAAATAGGAAGAGGTGCCAAAATTTAATAGGGCCACAAGCTCTGGCAGATGAAACCTGGCCAAAAAATATCAAAATCACACTGTTGGTCACAGATTACAGGGTCTGACTGGGGATTGAAAAGACTGAGATCTATTCAGGTATGATTATGTTTTTTTTATCAAAGGCCAAGGATGATGTAGCCTTTGTTTTTTTTCCTTGCCCCAACCTGGAACAAGTCAAGGTGGTTGGGCATGTGTTTTAGGACATCCCTAGAAGCAAGCATCTCTTTTAAGAAATTCCAGTTGTAAAGCACTTCAAAAACTTCAAAAACTTCAATTAACAGTGATTTTGACAAGCCAGCCAGGTACTGTTTTTCTAGGACCACCAAGATTCCAAACTCAAGTTCATTCTTGCTCTTTGGAGCAGACATTTCCCTCCTGGAAATCTTAGGGCTGTTTTCTTCTATGCCATATTAAAGTTGCATATCAATTTGCTTATGCTGGACACTAAGAGACAAAGAGATAACAATGCATGTTAAATTGGGAGTCATAGCCAGTGTTCATTCATCTATACTTTATAATTCAGAAAAAATGTCACAATGAGAAAAGATAGAGAAAAGATCCAAGTGAAAAAAAAGGTATTTAGAGGAACAAACCTGTATTTTGTATCTGGGTTCTCAAGTCAAAATCCTCTAATACATGCAAATTGATAATTTTACCGAATTAGAAGCATTGGAAAAATATCCCACAAAATTGCCAATGGATAAATTATATTTTGAAACTTTAAAGATTGTTTTAGTTAGAAATATTTTTTCTCTTCTTTTTTTTTTTTTCCCTAGTGGGAAATGAAGTGTGGGAGGGGAGGGAGTAAAACATGCTTATTTTAAAACAGTTAATGTGAGAAACTAAACACATCTTCATTGTCAGCATTGCCTTCCAAACAAACAAAAGCAAAAATAAAAGTAAAATGCAAAGTATAGAAAACTTGCTTTGCTTCTGATTTCAGCTTTCTCATTAGTTTCCTAGAAAATCTGTTCTGAATTATATTTCAAAGGGAAGGATAGCAGTTTTGAAATTCTGTTTGTTCAAATTTAGTCAAATATTTTTGAATAGTAAATCATGTTTCAAAAATCAGCTACACTACAAATAAGGGGCCTGATTCCACTCCTAGCTTTGACTGTGGATAAATATTTCAGAGGTTCTTGTGTTCAGGTACTTCATTAAATATAACTTTCTGGGAACCTATGTGGGTAACGATATCAATGCTGAGATTGATTTCATTTAGATCATACATAATTGCCAGATTAAATGCTGGCAATTGTAAAGATACTCCAGGGAGTGCTCAGTTGTGTGTTGCTAAGTATGTGAGAACATGATTTCTTTCTATATGGAGTTTCACACTGTTCAGGCTACTGACTTTACCTATGCTAGTAGGGATTTTGCTTTCTCTTGGGTTTGACTAAATTGGAATATTCTGTGTCTAAGAGCTATTAATCAGAGATACTTACATTTGTCCATGGCTTTGGTTGTGCAGTGAACCACGTCTTTGTTACTCATCACTGTATTTTATGGGGAAAAATTGCAGTAATGCTTTAAGTTTATTTGTTTATTTTTTTGAGATCATCCTCTCACTTTTTTAATTTCTCTTAAAGACATAGTCTCCTCAGTCAGCAAAAACCAGCTGTCTGGTAATCACAAATAAATGCTACTTCCTATTCCTAGGCCTGTGGGCCACAAATCCCACAAATCCAAGAATAATGCTTAAAAAGCCCTGAAAATGAGTAAATTAATGTTTAATACAGACACAGTGGTAATTTTCATGCAAAGCAAATATTCTTTCTGAAAGGTTGTGTCTCAATATGAAACAGATTTCAAATTATCACTTTTGGAATAGAGTTTGTGAGATAAGATAGCTGCTTTCCATTATTAACCTATCACTAGGCCCATTTTCTAAGATGTCCTTTATCAAGAGCACAGTGTTTCAAATATAAGATTCTCATTTATTTTTAAAAGTATAATTATATAGCAAATAAGCAGCCATGCATTTTTCAGTGAAAAAGATCTTTAATACCTAGCTATCTAGGTTGTACATACTGCTGTGCTA
The DNA here is from genome assembly GCA_032353885.1 of Nothura maculosa. Lineage (NCBI taxonomy): Eukaryota > Metazoa > Chordata > Aves > Tinamiformes > Tinamidae > Nothura > Nothura maculosa. The sequence continues at coordinate 2,245,488 of JAUBOD010000589.1, forward strand.
ACAGCCATTGATGTATGGGGAGGATGATTTTCTACATATTTTTCACATCAGTGAAAATGATTCACATTGAGATCAGTTGCAAGTGGTTTTTTTCCTAAGCTCTTCTCTTCAAACACTTGGTCTTGAAACTTAGTTTTCAGAAGTCACATGAGCCCAGTTTCTTATGAGATTCTAGGTCTGGAGAAGAAACCTCCTTTTATGAAAATAGTTTGATAACGGTCATGCTGTCTGTCCTCTATTTTTACAGCAGAACAATAGAAAATTGATTAAACTGAACCTCCTTCTGTCCTGTATTTCAAGGTGAAACCTTGCAAGCTTCCTCAGCAGGCATAGCAGATGTCTCTTGAAGCCAAATTTCTGAGACCCAGTTCTCAAAGTAGGAAAATCAGGCCTCTTTTCACAAATATTATGTTTTCATTTGCTCAAGTACAAATCATTCTGCATTTCTAAAAGTGGTGGACTTTGTTGCTCAGACACCTGCTATACACTGGGCCAAAGTATTTGCATGTGGGCTACCAAGCACCCTGGCAAAAATCTCAGTGAATTGGATCTGCCTAGCTAAAAGTGCTTATCCCATTGCCTTTCCCACCATGCCATCTTTCCTCTTTTGCATTATTACATCTAGAGCAAAAAATTGTTGATTCCTAATACTTATTTAAAGGTTGGCAATAGCACAGGGTAGCTCCAAGAATGTTATATAACTTATAGAGTGCCTATTAAAAGAGAGGCTTTGCCACTTAAAAAAAAAGAGGAGAGGAGTGGGGGAAAAAAAAAGCCTGTGAGATTCCCACCATCTGGATAGAGTCTTTTTTCTTCCCAGATGAATTAGTTGTCAGGGGAGGAATTATTTTAGGCATCAAGTAACCCCTGATAGTGAGTGACAGACTAACACAAGAGCAGATGCAAGGTTACTGCTGACCCTCCATTATGCGGGAGGGAGCCCCATGCGTGTCCTACTTACGGTGTCTGCTCACGCGGGTTATTAAAAGAGTAACTGGAGGTGGGTCGGACCCAGGAGCAGCTCATACCCCTTGCAACAGATGTTCTTTCACAAGGGAGAAAGCAAACACTGGATACTTCTGGGGATACTGGAGAAGGAAGGGTCTTCACTGCCTTACAGCAAGCCACTACTAGTTCAGATTTGACTAATGGCTGATTCACTCAGTTTGCTAAACTTTTTTTTCTTTAATTTCTGTGAAAGTTGCATCTTAAGTCCTGGGGCAACACCTTTGCATGTAATAGCTTCCTCTGCAGACCAGTACCTCAATAAATCCATTAATAATTGGAGTAACTGGTGATATTTTTGAATGCACTCTAAAGAAAAAATAGTTTTTCATCACATTCTACTTGAGCTTCTGGAAAGCCTTTATTTCCATAAATATGGATGCGTGTAAATCTTTCTGTGTCTGCAGATGCTGCAAGTCTTTTATGGGGATCTTTAACAGTGCCTCCTTAGCCACTTTATACATAGAGATGTATATGAGCAATATGCAGTTCTATAGCTGATGGGACATTATTAATAGCAGAACTGTGTGAAATGCTGTTTAAAACATTTTGTCACTTATCTGCTTTCTCTGAAATTTAAACTCTGATCTTATTCCTTTAAATCTTCACCAAAGTTGCTGAATGTTATTAATATGTCTGGGTAAGTCTTGCACCTGAAGCAGGTTTTGGATCAAAGGACCCCAAGGAAACTGGAGCTGGTCTGAGCCCCAGAAACCAAAGTGAGATGTAAGTCTATGAAACCACTTGCAGTCCAAGAGGAAAATAGTCTGTGGTGAATAAACACTGCAAGGCACAGTCCCATGTTTCTCAATTCTGATACAAAGAGAGCAAGTGGTTAAAACAAACAGGTATATGAAGTAAATTCATGTTAAATACTAATGAAAACTGCTTGTTCTGTCTTTAGGGAGTGTGATGCAAGGCTGGAGGAGTGTGTCATGTGGCAATAAGTACAAAACAGTGCCATCTTGTGGCAAATGCGGCGGTTAGGAGAGAGGAGAGGAGAGGAGCTCTTGCAAGGTCCTCTGAGCTGCAGAGCTTGGGATGGAGCTCTCCTGGAGCTCAGGTGGTACCTGCTCCCCTGCTCTGCTTGGCCTCAGGAGCCTGTAAGCTGCTGGCAGACAAACAGAATTACCCCCTAAAAAAGTCCAGTTTTGGCAATGTGATGAGCAACAGCAGCATGGTCCAAATCAGATGGACATGGTGTTTACCCCATGCGCTTCCCCGGCTCTCACTGGGGGTTGGTGTCCATGTCCTGCGGGCTGAGCACCCAAGGGTGCTCCCGGAGCGGGACTGAGAGGTGCACAGCAAGGTGCTATCTGTGCCTGGCTCCCATGCCTGATAGCGACACTGATATTGCTAAAAGCAAACATTTATCAGGTGCAGCGGCTTTGGCAAAATGTTTTGAAGGCCTGACTAAGACTCCTGTAATCAGCAGGATTTTTTGTCTTTGACCTAAGTGGAACAAGGCTTCAATCTAAGGCACATGCCCTTCTAGCACTACCCAGCATTTTCTGTCTTGCCCCAAGTCTTTTTTTCTAAGTCATGTGCCCTGTTTACCACGGCAGTTGGTAGCAATAATATAATAAAAGTCTGATAATTATATTAGGAGCCATGGACTGTCTGGTACAGTATCTCCAAATGAGTAATAAATACTCAGAAGTTACTCCATTAATTTGTTCCATTTTATTGCTGTGGAGATAAGAAGTTGTACAGATGTTGTTACTAGAATTTGATTTCAAATACTCAGAAGGAAAAACCCTCAGATTTTTTTTAGACTTACCAACTCTTGAAAATTAGAAAATGGTAAAGAGGAAGATGATTTTTGTGGAGCATCTTCAAAGGTTTTGAATGAATTTTCTTTGAAATTGTCAAAATCAGTCTTCAGGTTAATGTACTAATGGTTATTTTAGCCCTTGGCTCTTAGCCAAGGGTCTTAGACCTAAAGGATTTCACATCTTTAGATAAGGTATGTTAATCATCTTAAGCAGTAAACATAACTATTTGCCATAAATGTAAGGGCTACAACATTCTGAGCACTGCCAAGAGGAAAGAATAAAACATAGGTAACTCCTGGGCAACCTAGAGTAACCTTCTTGCCATTCAGGCTCATTTCTTGAATGTAATATCATATATAGCATGACTTAAGTAAACCGTTAATTTTTAAAACAGTGCATGTTTTAATGACTTGTTTTTAGGGCAGTCTATGTTTTCTTTAAATGGATTAATCATCTTTCCCATTACTGCTGAAGAGTTTGGCAGTTCCTATGTTCATCTGTGAAAATCATCTTCAAGGTGTCTCAGATTCAGGCACCTGATAAGTGAAGTCTGCAAAATCACTTGGAAAATGAAGATCGAAATTTTTTTGTTGTTGTTGTTCTTTTTGTTATATGCAAAAAGACAAAGTTGTATCTGTCAGATATACTTTTATTATTATTAGAATCTATGGAAAAATGAGCAAAGTCACTCAGGAATTAAAATGCTGTTATCCTACAATAGGCTTTTGTGGAGCATCATTCTTTGAGACTTCAACGTAGCCCATGGAAAGCATCAGGTTGTGATGACGCAGCACGGTAGCACATTGAACTCTACCACTTTGAGACCAGATCTGTGACGGGCGCTATCAAGCTTCCCAGGCAATCATGCTGTCTATATAAAGAATAAGGTCTTGAATTATCAGATTTTGGCAAGGTGTGTTGAAGTTCTCTAGCACCTAACGTGGCAAGAGTGCTTAGATTAGTACAATCATGTTCAAGGGAGTCCCTGATGTTGGTTTCTCCACACTGTCCTGCCTGATGGGCCCAAATGGAGCTCTTGCTGTAGGAAGCATGGTGACTCTGCTCCTGGCCATACCCAAACCAGTCCTTGTGAGCTGGCAGGGGCCTGCAGAGTAGATAGGACATGCAGTGCAGAAGAGGAGCTGAGGAATATGCTGGACTATGACGGAGCCTGCTAGCTGCAGATCTTTGTTCACCTGGGGTTTCCCAGACACAAGGAAGAGTATGTGAAGGGTAAAGAACAAATTGGCTGGTTTTCTGGGAAAGGTAGCACTGTGCTATTTGAGGGATGCAATAATTGATGCAATAATCTATTGCAGAAAAAGGTGCTTGTGCACTTTTAAAAGTGGGCCCTGCTTCTTAATGGTGCAATGTTGACATATATTTCCAGCCAAAATGATTCATACCTAAGCTATCTTTACCCTTGGCTCTCTAATGTATGTTTAAAGTGTCTTGTAAGATTCAGCCTTAAAAATATATATACATATAAAAGATCATATCAGGCTAACTATTTTTGATCCTTCTAATTCAATAAAATTACCTTTTTTTTCTTTGAGAAATACAATGGTATTTCCCAGGTGGCTAACCAGGAAAGCTAAGCCATACTTTTTCCTAAGTACTTCCTCACTGGCTGAGATAAGGAGATGCTTTCCTGTTCACTGAGGTTAATGAAGTCGTACACTGAGACATGGAGCTTAGCTGATAGAGCATTGGGCTGCTGCTATTCTAAAATACCAGAAATGAATCATTATTATTTCTGATATCTGCTTTGAAAATATGCCCCAGGCCTTAAAATACAACAGAGGAATTTATTCCAGACCTTGACAGCCCTGACACTATGAAATTACTGACCACGCCATCACGGGAGGAACTGACGCTACACTGTGACTATAGCAGGTACGTGAATATTATCAACACACGTAAGTCAAAGCAGAGATTTAAAAAGCATTTTAGGTCATAATTGTCCAGTAGATGGTGTTATGAGTCACAAAAGATTGGAAGTTTCTCAAGAAAACTGAAGTGACCCGAGTGTTGCAAGGTGTTCAGGGTGTGAGGGGAGAAGAAAGAGGCTTGATTGGTTGAGTTTTAAAGTGTAGAATTTGTTGTCTAACATTTAGGAAGCACTTGCATAGGCCCAATGTGCTAAATTAGTAATAAACTTAGACACAGGGAAACAAATCCCTAGTCTGTGATTTGCTCTCCTTGTAGGACTGAGGATCTGCACAAATTACTGTAGAGGCCATGAAAAGAATATTTGTCACCTGGACTATTTAATCTGATTTTTATTCCTAGAGATGAATTTGAGTGAAATATTCAAAGTCAGGATAATTTAAACCTAATACTTTGATCTGATAATTTCTTTTCTAAGAAATGCTACTTTCTGCAAATAAATTACCATGTTGCTGATTGCAACTGGATTTTTTGCCTTTTTAAGATATAGGAAGGTAGATGAGATAAGAGAAAGGGCACGGAGAGTTTCCTTTGCAAGTGAAAAGGGACTTCAGGCTGCTCTAACCTGCTTTGGGAAGGTAATACTCTATGGGGCTCTGTCCTGATGGCTGCAGTTGCCAGATCACATCACACTTTGGCCCCAATCCCATTTTATAGATGTAACAGCCATTCGCCAGGTCGTTGGCTGCCTTGCGGAGGCAGAAGATTTGCATTTCACTGCTGTATCAAAGAAGTGCAAAGAGGCTGAGAATCAGTAGCAAAGGCTGTAGGAGAACCATTCTTATGGTAACATCGGTGCCTTTCCATGCAGAAATTGTGTTAGAGCAATGGCTAAGTGAATGGAAGACCTGACTTCAAATTCCTACTCCGGGGGGTGCCCTAACCTCTGTGCTTTATGTGCTCCTTTTTCCCCCCACCCCAGCACTGTTTAATGCTGAAGAAAAACAAACAAACAACCAAAACCAAAACAGAATTGTTAGGCTGGGGGAAGAACGTTTGGTAAGTGGCTTACTTCGATAAGTAGAAAGATAAGAGGATAAGTCAATCCGTTTTTTTCCTTTATTTGTGTATTTTACATTAAACAGATGTTGTGTAAAATGCACTGGCCATGTTGCAGGGTACACCAGGACCCAAACCTCTCCCCTGTACAGGAGTTCCCAAGTCATCCTCTGGTAACAGGAGACACAGCTTCTCTCCTTGTGAGAATTTTCAATTCTCTTCTGCAGAGTCTTTGTAGCTGCTACTGCTTAGGTGCATTTCAGTAGTCTTTAGAAAGGCATGTTAACTTACAAAGCACAAGAGGAGCAAGGCCTGTTCTTTAAGTGTCATTTAATTATAGTGAAAATAGTACATCAATCAGATTTAAACACTTGCTATTTTTCTGAGCATAAGCTCAAAGAACACAAAAACACCTGAAATGTGTAGCACAAGTTCTTGTGCTTTCAGACACTGTCACTGCACATGTGCTACTATAGAAATTTGCAGGATACACAATGCCTACCTAACCATATGCCTTTAGTCCCTGCATGTTGCAAGATGGGAAGCAAGGTAGAAGTTACTAATAAGAAAAGTAAACAAAAAGATGACCTTTTATGTAGATAATGAGTTCAGAGTTGCACAGTTGTGCTTTAATTGCTTTAGCTGGAACACAAGCTACCCATCTCTGTGCTTGCCTAGCCATGCCCAAAGTCTCATTGCTAACCTCCTACTCATTTAGAGAGGAATTTTAGCAGATAAGTCTGTAACAGAAAGAAATTAAATTTACTAAAAACCAAATCATTGATTCAATAGCTATTCATAAATTATAAACTTTTAATTGTAGGGTTTATCTTCTTTTTGCCTTTCACCACCAGTTACAGATTTGATAGTTTATGGTAGTTATCTTGTTTATTACTGATATCCCAGGTGAGTAATATGTGACAGGGAGCGTTCCAGGAGTAGCTATTTATTGGGATTAATGAGTGCAGGGTTAACGATACGCACAAGGTAGTGTATCAAAGCTGTTGAAAATTGTCTCATTCTGCAGGATTATGACAATTAAAAATAAAAAAAAAAAAAACAACCATGTAATAGACATCCACACTTTTAGCTTAACTTGACATGCCTTTTAACCCCTTTCTCCCCACAGTGTGTATTTTTACATTTTGTAAAATCAAACCCAGTGCAATAGAATTGCCCCCTTTTCTGTTTTTCCTGAAATGCAACAACTAATAGCTAGCAAAAGTTTCCAAATGCTAAATAGTAATGATTTAGGTAGGTAGTGAAATTTTCAAAGAAGGTTCATCTGGTTTGGCTTTGCAAGCTTTGCTTGGGTGAAAAAACATGCTTACCAGGAATACTAGCTTAAAAGGAAGAAAGCCAAAATCTATTTTATTCTGCACCTGCCTACCTAACTCAAAAGAAAAGAAAATCTTCAGTTTAGGACAAGCCTTCCAAACAAAAGCAGCATCTATCTGGCAAATGCAGAAGTGAGAAGAAAAATGTAATTCCAACAAGACTTCCTGCTTCCTCTTACACATATGTTTAACTTATCAAAACACCATCTTTAGTGCATTATGGATTGGGGTTGCAAGTTGAGCCTGTGAATGTCTACATTGCTTATTTGCTATGTTTCTGGTGGTGCGCTGCAGTTGGGGATGGCAGAAAACTACCATGGACTTTCCTTGTCCTCTTTCCATCAAACTGTCTAGCTGGAGTCTTGAGCAAATCAAGGGTCCTATCCTCCTAATACTCAAAACTGCCTGTTACTTAAGGGAAGTAAACTCCTCTAAATTTGTCTGACCTAATCTGTGCTTTCTTTTTTTTTTAAATGCACAGGAGATGTTCCTTTTCCTCTGCAAATTCACAGATAATTCTTTAGAATTAGGCAGCTACTTCATAAGTCATGTACAGAATTTATATAATGAACCTGAGATTTTTGTAAGAGTTTTAAGTTTAAATCACCACAGATTAGTAATGGAAACTGAGCACTTTCTATACAGGTCCTTTGGAAAAGCTGTCCTGTACAGGTCCTTTGATCTGTAAGAATGTTATTTGCAAATATATATATTCTTCAATTACAATTTAAAAAAAAATAATAAACTAAATGACACATGAAAATTCTAAGACATTTGTGGCAGGATGTTCCATTAGAGCTTTTGTAAGGAATTGAAGATTTGGCACCTGAGACCCAATATTCATTCATAGCTGGGAGTCCATGCTGGAAGTGTGGATGAGGGGTAAATATCTGCTTCTACTCTCTGGAGCCAGACTTTCACTTCCAGAAGCTGTCAGGACTTTTGAAGATATCCAGGGTGGATATACACAAAAGTACATTCTGAATACCTGAGAAAGCGATGTCTTGGGTAGTGCTGAAGTGGAGCACCAATACAGCAGAGTTTGTGGAATGGGCTCAAAAATTTTTAACATTTCTGCAATTGTTTCACTCTCTTCTGCTCTGGGCACCTTTCTCTTGCAATCTAAACAAAACTGCCAGGGATTAGGTTGAATCAACTAGCTGCTAATAATTTAATCCTTTTGCAGTTCACTGACCATAGCTGAACTAAGCGCTGGTCAAGTGCCATGTCACTAGTTCAATGGAATTCAGACTTTGGCACTCTGAAAAAGGCAACAGATGTGCTTTAATGATTATCTAATAACTCCTATTTTTTTTTCAGTTTGCTGTGCTAATGAAATCTAATCTCATTGACCCAGCAGACATAACCGTAGCAGTGAGAACTTTAATGGCAAGACAAAGGACCTGAACAATACCACACTTTGGCAAGAGGCCAGGAATCAAAGCTCTGCAGAATGGATTGGGAGCAACAGACAGGTTGACCTCTGTTCTGCGAGCTCTTAAAAAAAATCAGCAATGCAGTATGCGAATGAACACAACATGCCTTCAAGTAAGCATCCTGAAATACCATGGCTTTCCTTGGGACTAGAGAAGACCAGGGTAGAATCTCCATTAGGAAGCAGTAATAATTCTGGATGGAATCCAAAATGTGCAATTTCCCTCTGACCATTTAAGGGAGGTCAGTAGAATTGTGCTAAAAGTGAATTCAGTTTATGGTATCTAATAAACAAGCACCAGCAAGTATCAGTGCACTGAGCAGTTTGAAGTACTGATGTTTTTTCACTTTGTTTGGTACTGACTCCTACTGTTCCCCTTATAGGTTTCAATGGGACTGAGAGAGTGTTTGCCGGTGTGGCCCTGGTGCAAACCTTTTAAATGCCAGAATGAAATCTCTGCAGCCTCACACTCCAGGACCGTTAGAAACGCTGCTGCAGACCTGCCCCTTCGCTTGTGCTATCGCTCTGTGCTCCTGGAAGAAGCTTAAAGAGAGCTTTAAAAGCAGCACTCAACTATCTCGCACATGCCATAGGGTAGGGTATTTGTAATGTTGTTTTTCTCACACTCTTGTCTTAAGCTGCTGTGGAGTTGAACTATTTGCTCTGTTCTGCCTGCCATATTTTAGTAAAGATATAATTGTAATGATGTAATTATAGTTATAAAGTTGCATAAGTATATAGCTTAACAAAATAGTGAAGATAGTGAAGTATTTTTCTGGCCCTACATGGCTGAAGTGACTTAAACTTGATGGACCTTTTTGCATTAACTAATAATGGCAACAACCTGGGAAGCGAATGGAAGCAGATATATTGGTCCTAAAGTTTAGAGGCCCTCTCTGAATCAAGAAAAAAGAAAAACAAAAAAAAACTCTAGCAACTTTGAGCCTGTTCATCTGCAGAGCTTGTGCTGTGTGTGTACCTATCACTAGGCCATTTTCCTAGTGATTCCTTCTATCTAGCTGTATTTTTTTTTTGCCTTACTCATGTTGAATTTGATCTAGCTACCTCTGTGTGGCAACTACTCTTTTGCAGGCATTATGATACTCTATTTATATCACTGGTGACATTAATGGCAAATGGGACACATTAGTAAGTGTCACAAGTGACTTGTCAGATGCTGGGGCCATGACTTCTCTCTATCTCTTCAAATGACAGCAAGTAAATATTTTGAGGTAGGGGACTTAGATAGAAGTCTTTGATCTTCTTGTGTGCCCTCCTGAAGCTCCTGGATGCTAGCAGGGAAGAGCAGACATCACTCATGGTAATCTGCAGCTGTCAGCTGTGCCATGTCACCTATAATTGGCAGCAGCTTTCTTTTTTGAGTGTTGAAATTTGTCGAAGAAGCTGAAAGTCATCATTCTGTCTTCGGCAAGCTTCAAGCACGTGAGAGGTATAGGCAAATTCAACTTATTGGCATCCTTGAGCCTTTTTACTGTCTGTTGGTTGTCAGAGGGGACTGACCGAAAGATCAGGCATGACCCGATTGACCAGATGTAGGTTGTTGTTTTAGCTTTAGCTTCTGTGAATGCTATGTGCTTTTGCTGGAGTTGCTGGAGATAAGAGGAGGAAAATGCACAGGAGGGAAATGACCTACCTTGTTGGACATAACAGTCTCTCCTGCAGGAAGTTTTGTTGTTGCAAAGTTATAAACCTTTAGTCCCATTCAGCATAGCTTCTGCCCTTGGCATTAAGTGGAAGTTCTCTCACTAAATGAAGAACTAGGAAATGACTGAGATGGCTCCAGCAAGCAACACTATTATGTTCCTCTTTTCGTATTTCTGAGTGGCAAAACCATCTTCCCGGGTACTCTCTGTTTTCACATGGTGAAGAATTCTGTGGATGAGAAGTCTTAAAATGGCTGGCAAGTGCAGCCACTCTGATAAACGCAAGTAATTCTGCTGGCCAAAGATGAATCGAGCTGCAGGTACCTCTGTAGGGAAGGGCTGGGGAAGCCCAGTTTTGCCTCAGTCTCACAGGTGGCCTGCGGTGGGTTAAATTTCCGTTCTCCATAAAGTTTAGATAAAGCTTTTAATGGGGAATTATTCAGAATTTGCTTCAAAACAGATATGAACAGAACAAGTCCCTCCTTTTAAATTAACTCCATGCTGTGTGTCATGTTAGCAGCTCCTGGTTTAAGATTCTTGTATCAGCTAGCAGTAGTCAGGCTGCTCCAAACCTCCACAAAGGCCTCAGAGCTTCCAAATTTCACTTCATTCCCCAGACTAAATGTATTTAGTATGTCAAAACTATCAGAGTCATACTGCAATAAAATGTCCTTTGCTCTAAATTGGATCCTTGAAGGTATTGTTGGCTCTCAGTGAATTGAGTTGGTTTTAACAGATTCTCCTCATGTTTTTCTGTCAATTTCTATTTCTTCTGTCAAGTTCTGGTTTCCCATCTCTCCATCTCTGTGGCTATGAAGCTTATCCCCCATAAAAAGCAGCACTTATGTCAAAATACACTAGTGTCATTTTGACACACAAGTGCACAGCCTGGAAGCCATTTTGCTTGGCAGGGTTATCTCCTTTGGCAGCCTCACCACAGCTGAGTTAAGCTGCTGGTCATTCATGTGTATTTGTCCCATCCTTTCTGTCAAAGGAAAAGCCTTGGGACTTTCAACAGCTTACCCGAAATAAACACCAGTGCAAATAGTGCTGAAAAAACTTACTGGTCTGAGACTGTTTTCCGAGAAACAGTTTCATATTAGTTTTGAGCATTTATCCTAGGGCAATCTAAGGAAATGAGCATGGATTAGAATTAGAATTGAGCCTAGCAAGGGATGTTAAGAGTAATAAGAAGAACTTTTTCAAATATATTAACAACAAAAGGAAGGTCAGGGAGAACGTGAGTCCACTAGTGAATGGGGTGGGTACCCTGGTCATGAAAAACACGGAGAAAGCAGAGCTGCTCAATGCTGCCTTTGCTTCAG
>JAUBOD010000589.1:2264853-2302458 GCA_032353885.1 Nothura maculosa
ATTCTCTGAACCCTAACCCTAACCCTAGCTTTTCAGGGCCAGGCTGGCACTAGGACCCATTTTGTGGCCTAAACCAACCACACACTGCAATCTACCCAGAAATGCACTATAGCCATTGAAGATGCCCACCAGCAGCTTGCCCAGTAGAATGTATCACAAAATATACATAAACTCTGCATTATGCATGTATTTTACTGTTCTAAATATTGCTCCAAGAATCCTTGTTTTTCAAATAAGAAAAGGAAAAACATATTAGAATGAAAAGAATAAATTATTTGGGCTCATATTTTTCTCACTAGACTGTAGGGCTTTTGGCTGAGCTTTCATGGCTATTGTAGATGCCCATATTCAGTCTTAGTATCCAGTTGTGCAGATGGGAATTTTGCATAGGAAGTACTGTGGTTATGCACTTATTCTCCCATGCCTTGTGAGGCAGGAGAGGGGAGGGAGGTTCCACAGTTATGTGTCATCTTCCATTTCAGAAATAATAAGATATTGCCCCCATTTTTGTTTAGGCAGAGGGTCTGCTTTCTTATCAGATGCCTTTAGGCCCAGATTCTCCAAATAGTTGGGCCTCTATCTCATGCAGATTGCTCTGAAGAGAAATATCTGCTCATGACAAGTTGGCAAGACGAAAAAAACGCATAATGTTGTTTGGATATTAGAGCACTACTGCTCCCCATATTTGACTTATGAGCTTTCTTCTTCTGAAATTATCAGTGCCATAGGCTCCTCCTGGAAATGTTAAAGGAGAATTTTGCTCTTAGCAAAGACAGATTATGTGATTGGAAATACTAGCATTTCCCAGTGAGCACTCTGAGAAAAATGACTGGAATACTATTTCCGTACTATGAAACTACCAAAATAAGTTCCTTTTATTTAATTTTTTCACATTCTGACTATTTAAGGATTTCACTGTTAAACTGAGGAGTCCTGGCTGATTATTCACATTTTCTGTTTGGAAGGTTACCTTCAACTGAACAGTTGAATAAATGTTTACAAATCTTCTAGGATACTTAACACAGTTGAAGGCAACAGGTAAATCTTTTATACTTCAGAATTTCAATGAAGTTGTTGAGTGAGAGGGTAGATTCTACTTAATGAGAAAAGAAGAAAAAAAAGTGAAGGGCTGGAATGTAAAATTGTATAAACATATACAATACTATTTTTTTTCATTTTTTATCAAGAATGAACATTTTTATAAGGCTTAAAGCTATGATAGAATTAATTCCTCTCCTGTATTTACATCTACCACCAACTTTTTAAAGTGCTTATGTCTGCTATCTCTTCTCTAGATATCACCTGAAAGTTTCTAATTTCCATTCATTTAGTTGGTCTCTACCATTTATTTTCAGGGCAGGATTTTGCCCTCAAAACAGAACCTCAAATGTGAACCAAGGACCTGGGGCCCACGAAACCATGCAGCTTGAGAGAGACATTTTATTTCAAGTCACTACCTTTCTAACTTGACTTACAGGAAAGGATTCTATTTCCTATGGCTTCTTGACAGTTTGGTGCATTGCTTAAATACAGCAATGTCCAGAATCTGATTCTTATAGAAATCTATTTCAAATACCTACTTCATACTTTCACTTCCATCTTTCAAAAGATGGCCAGAAGATAAGGCTATTCAGTTAAAACTTACGTTTCATTCTCAGTTTGTTGTTCACCTGTTGACAAAAATACATGAAATAATTAAGACTCCAATGAGCTCAGGACTGTTTTCTATAGGTAAACCTATAGGCTAGAGTTCTTTGCAAAAGCAACATCACCAGCATACATTTCAGTGATTTTTTAAATTATTATTTTATTTTAATCTCATTGAAACCTGTTAGGGTAGGGATAGAATTCCGCTATGTATCATATATAAATAAAAAGACAGTCTTTTTCCCAAACAGCTTTCCAATGGAGTAACAAATAGCAAAATAGATAATGCAAATGATTAGAAAGGATAATATATTTTTCAAATAACAAGGACAAACTTAGGTAAAACCTAAAGGCAACTTAGCTTCTTTCCTAAATGCTTTGTTGTGTAGGATTGTCCTAGAGGAGGGGCTACGTGTGGAAATCTTCTCACAAGACCGAGGAACAGTCATGGGAAAAAAAGGGAAAAAATGATTGGGATGATTCCATTCACAGATGCAAAGGATATCATTATAAAATGCAGCTAGTGCAGGAAAAACTAGTGCACTGAAAAATAGGCAATGATGTTCCTTCAATGACAACGAGTTGGAACTGGCCTGAATAACAGGGAGAATAAGGACATCACAGGAGTGACATGAGCTGTATCTATATCCAGGTGTATGACTTGCCAAGGATTTTAGAACAGATAAGGCTGACAGGATAGCAGCTGCCAAGACTGGAGCTGGCCAAAATATATTTAAACATTAGTTTAAACATTTAAACATTTAAACTCTGTGTTTAAAACAAAAGAAAAAGAGAAATCAGGCCAAAAAAGAAAAAAGAAAAAGAAAAAGAAAAGAAAAGAAAAGAAAAAAGAAAAGAAAAGAAAAAAAAGATTCTTCTGTCAATGATTTCCCAACCTCATCAATCAGTACTTTTATTAAGCTTCCTCATGAGATTGTTGAAGCGATGACATTTCAAAATACTCATGGAGCATTCGTCCCAGCGCCGAGAGGCGTCAAGGTGAGGAACCATCCCTCCACATATAACTCCACATATAACTCAGTTAAGGGCTTCTGGTTTCTGAGCCGTGTTCAAGCCATCAGAATGGGGCTTTTAGACACCATTAAAAAAATCATGCTCATGAGAAAAATAGGTCTCAGTGTCAGAAAATACTTTGCTGTTGGGCATGAGGGAAGAGAAAAGAAAACAGGGGATATGAGACCATGCTTGGAAATGGGTTTTCCCACAGAAGAATTATAAAGCTGTTAGAAAAATAGTGGATACATTACTGCTATATTCCAGCCTTTTCGAAAGACAGTAACTTGGAGGCATTTCTAGTGACTACACACATTTAAATGCCTAAGTCTGATGAGGGAGGAAAAAAAGAGGAAAAAGTAAGAGAGGAAAGATGGGACGAAAAGAGACTTTGTGAGATTTCCTTTGACATCTGCATCAGGGAGGAGAGAGAGTAGCCAGGAGAGGGCAGAATCTTAAAAGCTGCCGGAGGAGAAGGTCAGGAGGAGGAGAGGATGGCCAAAGTGAAGACAGGTTGCGGCGTTGGCCGGGGAGGGGCCTCTGTCCTCAGGTTTTGCCCAGGAAAGGTTTGCAGAGCCCCAGGATGGAGGCAGCCCAGAACAGCCCTTGGGACAGGCCCAGAGGAGCGAGGTCCAGGCGGAGCCTCTGCGCTCGCGGGCTTGACACATGATGCAGATTGATGTGGTGCTGCAGACCTACTTTCTTAATCTTAGTAAACGAGGGACTTCAGCATAGCAGCTTGCTTTTTTTTTTTTTCTTTTTTGAGACAGGATGCAATTTAAGGCAAGAATGTTCCCTCAAAAGTAAATAAACACAAAACGGATGGGATGTTATGTTCTATTAACACTAATCACATCCTTTTCTGATTGTTGAGTTTTCTGAACACCAAATTCCTGGCAGGGCTGCTCCTGCTCTCTCCGTTTCTTTTTTCTTCCTTTTTTTTTTTTTTTTGGCACCATGAGATTGAAAATCTGTGATATTTATTTTACCCCATTCAGGTAGTAATGCACTGTAAGTGTTATATGTCCTTGGAATCTTGAAGACAATATGAATTTGCGTGAAAACTATTGCATAGACTTCATTGGCCTTTTCTTTAATTGAATAATTTTATTTTGTCACAAATGCAAGCAATCGAAATGCTGAACAATTTACTGCCACGACTTTAGTTTGTTGTGTTGTTATCTTTAATTCATCAGAAGTCCCACTTGACATAAGAAATGAAGGCACACTTACCTTTCTTCAAAATTGTTATTGAGTTTATTCCTTAATGAGACTTTGTATTTAAAAATAAGGTGAGTGCATATGCAAGGTCATTTTAAAATTTATGGCTTGATACAAAGGATACCAGTGGAAAACATATTCCTTTGCCTGCTTAGCCAGAGGGTGAGACATCTCCTTTATTTATTTATATAGGCCATATTTCCTCAGCACTGTTGTTGTGCACTGCTATGTCTGTTTATTACATTACAGTCATTGATAGGAGATTTCTGCTACCTATTCAGTAGGTTTCAGAAACTATTTGCAGATGTGAGTACCTTCTGGCCTCCCTCAGTGCCTTTGGGGACTGAATTAGGTACGAACTGGGCAGGTTAAAGCCTCATGGCAAATCTGTCTTTGGGATGTCAGTACCATTAGAAACGAGAGAATATTCCTTTCTCTATTTTAGCTTTAGAGAGAGGTTACTTATGTATAGTCTAGCGATATAGTAGTTTGAAAAGGCATCAGATATTTAAATGAGAGATTAACATGCAACAGAGATGAACTGAATGCAATGGAGATTAACTGAAATTCTGCAAAGACAATGGGTCTACCTATTTGTTTTATGTAGATAGACCTAAAACTCTGCATGCTGAGTTCATTTTAATAGCCAGTAGATGGGGCTTGACACCTCTTGGCAGTATTCATTCAATTCATTATAGCATGTGGAATCTTCTTACTTGAAACAGAGAAATAAAAGCCCTTACGTTGCCTTGCCTTCTCAAGTTTTGTTTTATTTGATATTTTGCCTTTTTTGTGGATTAGATTTGCAATGGAAAAAAATACTTCAAAAAACATTACTTCAGATACTATTGCAATGTGGAAAGAGAATAGGGAAACTCATTAATGCAAATTGTCTCTTCTAAGTTGTTCTGGACTTTGTTTATCTTGGTGCAATTTTCTCAGAAAGCATCAACACAAGTCTTACATGTGTGTGAACTGAGAGCAAAAAGAGTTAGCAAGGGACTAAAGAAAGCTTGATGAGTAAGGAATTAAACAAGATTTTATAAACTTTACTGAGTCTTGACCTCAATTCACTTAATTCTTTCTGACAAACAGGAGATGGCAAGTGAATGTTTCTGCCTTGTGAAGGTAGAAAATGCAGTTCTTAGATTTTAAACAGATCCTAGTCAGGAAGGAATGGGAAGCCGTCTGTCTCATTTTCCTTTTTGCAAGAAGATTTTACAAATTTGATCTTCAACCAAAGAATTCACTCATTCTCTTTCCAAAAGTAGGAAGATATCATGTAGGTTCACTCACCTTAGTGTTACAAGTATGGCAAACTGCTTATTTTCATCATTAGAGGTATTTTTTCCTACTGGGCAGATAATGTTTGCAGTGCTCTAAGTACATAAAACCCTGTTTCACAAGAGTGACTGTTTTAGCCCCTTGGACAAGAAAAAATCAATTCCAATCTATATTGGGATTGCAATTGGGATGTGGCCAAGAAATTGTAATTTGGGATGTTTCTCACTCCTAAAACCCTGCTGTGACCTTCTCATCCAGGTACCTTTCTCCACTGAAGTGTTTGTAAATGGCCTCAGGGTGAGAGAAGCATCAGGTATTCTGATGCAGGCTATGATTCACCCACTAGTACAGTCTTTAATGTGCAAATCTGGGTACTCATATGTCCATGTACTCCATGTAAATCCTTAGCAAACAGGTCTATGAAGTGTTCTGCAGGTAAAAATAAAAACAGCTACTGAGAAATAATCATACATCTGAGAAAAACTCACACAATTAACTTTTAGAAAATGAAAATGATTAAGAAGGTCTTTAGGACATGATTTTGCACATTTTCTTATGAACATTACAGGTCCATAATCTTCTGGGCTCCCCCTTTTCCAGCTACCAGACCACAGATCTTCTTCTTGAATAACTTGGTTCACACTGTTTTGAATTATTGCCAGATGTAAAAATTCTCAACAAAACATACTTAAGGAATTGTGAGAACTGGGGGATATTGTGGGAAGTTGAGAGCTAAAATGGAAACTGTATTTCAGCTTTAACTAGAGCAAATGCCATTGCAATTACAGTAATAGCAACAGAAACAGAGCTGAACTAGAAAAATGACAGATGATGGGCAGTAGGAGGGGGTGTCCGCATTCAGGATGAGTCACAGAGAGTGCAGATAAAATGCAGTAAAATAGTTTGGCCAGGACAGTGTGAACAGAGCCTAGAAGAGATAAAGTCAAGTGATTCTTTGAAGGTGGTCTGATCTTTAAATATGCTGCAGATTAGAGGGGTTGTGAGAGGACTGAGGCCTTGCTGAGTAGGTGGTGGATAGTTATTCCCAACCTTTTCTCAGGGTGAGGAAATGAAGGAGTCATGCTCCTCCAGATACTGCAGCACTGCTGCCTTGGCCCTTCTGCCAAGGTCATGCGCTCTCACTTGATGTGAATCAGCAGCAGCGATAGCACGGCATGACACAGGAGCAATCAGACTGTGCAGGAGGACCTAGTTTATTGAACCGAAGAGATTTATTTAAAATTCTTTCAAATGGGCTTCTGTAAACAGGAGTAAAACAATACGAAGAAATCCCAGCTGCTACTAAAACTCATTCTATTAGTCTTAGTGTGCTCAGCAACTGGCTACAGTCAGATATTCAGTGAAAGTGAGTCCTGTCCTTACACGTGCCACAGATTTGTTCTATAATAGGAAATAGTCATAATTAATGACAATTAGGAGCATGTAAATGTGCCTACAAAGTGTTTTCAGATTCCAAAATATTTGAGACACATATAAATCTGTGTTATCTCAAACTCTGTCCCCCAAATAATGATGCCTGGACGCAACATCTCACCTTTACAGTGACCCCCACTAATCTACCATGGCTATCCCTGCTACAAGTCTCCTCTGCTTCATTTGTGAGCAGCTCCGCTCTTTCTCATGCCTCATCCTTCACATTTGCAAAACTCATTTTGGACCAAGCCTCTGCCAATTTGATACTCCAAAGAGTTATTTTCTGCCTTGACAAAAACATGAGAATTGTCAGTGATACAGGCAAATACGCAGAAATACATGTTTTAAAATAGATTGATAATAAATGAATGTGTCTAATTGCTTACTCATGTAGCGTTATTGACATGAGATCGTGCCCTTGCTTAGGAACCACATTGTCCCACTGCTGTCTTTGCCATTTGTCTACCTTTCACCATCCTGTCCATTTTCCATTGCTCGCCTACTCTGTGCTATTACATATCTTTTAGTCTGGTGATGGCAGATTGTATGTTCTCTGGCAATAAATTTGTTAGTTATTTTCTGAAGTAGTTAGCACATCTTTGAGCTCTGTAATAATAGTAAATATTGAGTATTTTCTGATACAGAGGAATGTTACAATATAGTCCATTACCAGTTGATTAGAAGAGCAGAAATAAACCTTGAACATGAAGCTGTAGTTCCTGGCTCAAATGACACTAAACCTATTAATAGATACAGAGTAGGCAGAAAGTAGATGAGGAACCAAAACACTGAGGAAAATACTTTCCTTGGCATTACCAGGCAATGACAAGTTTATCTTGCTAGTATTTAATTTTTGATATTGCAGAGCAGAAAGTGTGTGAAGAGTTCCTGGACCTGGGCATGAGACTTTCTCCCCAGCTTGGTGAAGGGGATGGTGGTGTGGAAAGACTGAATATTTGTAGGTGAACAAATATCTGAACAGAATGTGCAGCGTCCGAGTTTCCAAGGAAGTGACTGAAATTAATGGCATCCTTCCTGATATTTTTAGAAATTTGCTAACCTCTTATTCTTGAGCACCAAATGATGAGTACAGTGGAAATGATAGAAATGGGAGAATTGCCAGCAATCAAAGCTGACGCTAAGACTGGTAGCATTGAAATGGTGATGACTGATGCCACATTTTAAAAGATTTTAATTTTTTGGATGAACGTATTGAAAGGATGACACACTGAACTGAGAGCAAGTGATTTTATTCAATGTCTCTGTTCAAATGACACAGTTGCTTAAAACATTGACTGTGAATGCTGGTTATCTCTGTAAGCTCTTTAACAATGAAGATGAAACTTGCTTGCTGTGCCTAGCTCTGGGAGGTACAAACTGTTGCACACCCTGACAGCTGCCTACTGAAAAGGGGAACAAGAACGCAACCATGACCTGTTGTCTCACATTTGGACCATGACAGATTGTCCAGGTCTTTCTTTGATGACACTCACTCCAGGACTACAGGCAATCCTACATTGATTTTGATGGATTCAGCCTCTTCAGCCATGCTGGGATTAGAGGAGGCAAATGAGGCAATGGCCTGCAGCTGAGCAGAGTGCATTTCAGGGCCAATTCCTGCATCCTGCTTTTCTCCTTGCTGCTGCAGACAAGTGGCTCCTTTCTGTTGAGTTCCTTCCTTGGCCTCCTTCTGATGAGAGGCCCCCTGCATGTCAGCTAGGACAGTCTAGCAGGCTGAATGTGAGGTAAGCCATTTTAAAATTAATTTCTTTTTGTTTCTATGTGTTTATTTAGGGTTTTCCATGCTCATAGATGTCAAGGAATATGCGGCATGGCTATAGTGCTTCTTTGATATAGCTAAGTAAGAGTTAACCTTTGTTGGGAGTTCTTGCTTGCTTCAAATCAGAAAAATCTCTCTGAAATAAATGTCATGATCTTCTGAAGAGAGAGGACAGGAATGTAGAAGGGAAAGGAATTGGATGGTTTATTTGAAGAAGTCAAACTAATTCATTGAGAGGGTGCAGTTTTACAAGTGCTGAAAATGTGTCAAGGATGGTCATAAAACTGAACAGGAAACTATGCTGAGAATGGCACTAGGAAAATGAAGGTGGAAAAATAAGACTAGCCTGCAAATTCAAACTTGAATTCAAACTTGGAGATTTTACTGAAGTAATAAACACGGGAGTAATATTCCAAGTAAGGTCATGAAAGAAAAAAGAGTTTAATTACTTGTGGGAAGACTAACTTTTTTTTTTTCACTTGAGAGAGTGGATTTAAGAATTTAGTAGCACAGCAGGAACACATAGGAGAGATAAACAAACAAGCCTTGCTGGACTGGGCAACCTTTTCCTGCTTGGTATTTCTGTATGCCTTGGTAAGAGCTCCCTCTGCTCCACTGTTGTGAGCCAAGCTGATGAGAGGCCGTAGGAGACCAGTAGGAGAAACACAGCCAAACGAGCTCCCCGAGTAAATGTACTGAAATTTAGAGAAATTAACAGGTTGCACCAGGGAGGAGTTTGACCGGATTTGTCCCCTCCTTAGTGATAGGTTGTGTCCTATGCAGATTAAGAGAGATCAATATGAAAAATAGCAGCTCCTGACCAAGCCCCTTGGACCTTTGCTGTGGCCCTGTTGGGACCAGCCCTGAAAGGGCTCATGTGGGATGTGTCCAGCTGAAGGATGCCAAGGAAATGTCAAGCAGGGAGAGTAGAGCACCTGAGGACGTCCCAGTGCCCCTCTGTGCTGCAGAGAGGATGATGAGGGTTCTGAAGGTGCAGAGCTGGCAGGGAAGCCCAGTGTGCCCAGTTCAAACTGATGGGGGGCGGCTTCCGATTCTAGCTGGGAGTTTTATGTTGCTGCAGACTTTGAACTAAGCAGATTCCTAAAGCCTGCAAATTCAAAAGCCTTGTCCCAGGGCAGTAGTGATGAGCTACAAGGCACTATGGAAGCAGAGACTCAAAGTCCAGGGGAAGAGAAACATGATGACGAAAGCTAAGGCAGATATGTCTGTGTGTGTGTTTTACAGAAACTCTTGTACATAGTGGCTTAGGAAAGGGAAACTTGAAGGGTCTAGAGGTCATCCTCACTACCCGAGTCCTTACATATTTTGGATGTTATTATTAATGAAAAATCACTGCATGTCTTTTGCATTTGACTGTTCCCTAATTTCCTCCTCCCACTATTTGAAACTTAAAAAAGTTATCAGTATTGTCCTAAAACTACAAATTCACCCTCTTTCAGTTATCAGTTGCTCTGATGACTACAAGACTTCTGCAGGAATCTCTAAGTGAGGTTTGAGCACTCAGCCATCTCCATGCAGCCCAAAGTTGATGTCTGACAATAACTTCTGGTTAAAGCTGTTTCTTTCCACAATGTTTGTTTTCCTCACAAAGTAGAGGGTTGTATTTGCTAGTTTCTCTATGACACATATTCTTCCTGTCCTCTTTGGCCCAGGACAATGCCCATTTTATTTCCTCTTTTTCTTCCTCCCCACATTGCTCTGTTTTCAGGGAGTCAGTACATCATTCAGTACTGTCCTGGTCTCCTTGAGCCACCAGATATGAGAAGTGGGCACTCTGTCACTTCTTTTTTTTAACTTGATCTGTTATCCTTGCTACAGTCTTCTAGCTGACATGAAAATTACCCTGTAAAAAATGGAATGATCACGCTTTCCTTTTAGCTTTATCCTCATAATCTGGAAGCCCAGGACTGCAGGCCTCTGGTTTTTAGGCTGCTCTTTTTCCACATCAAAACAGTCAGCGTTGAGACTCAGTAGATGACATGTAAAATGCCTGCCCGTCCCTTGCAAATTTACTGGTGAATTTCACCATGCAGATCTATCTTTTCCCAGGTTGTGTTCCTGTTCACTTTCTCATCCATCCCTAATACTATGATAAGAATCATTCTAGTTTCTTGCCGTTTTCAGTTTTTTATTTGGATTCTTCCTCTGATTTCTCAGCCCTTACAAATCAGTTTTAATTTTTTGTCTCCAACTCAAAGGACCAATAAATCTACTATTTCATGATTCCATCTCTCATTTCTCAGGAGCTTTCTTACTATTTTTGCTCCATGTTAAGTTTCCCATCACAAATGTTCCCATTCTCTTCTCCCTTCTGTCAGCATGCCCTTCCTCCAGGTTTCTCCATTTCATGCTCACTTAAAAAATATTCCTCTATAAAATACTTCTAAAGAAACTTTCAGTGGTAACACCACTCAAATGCAAATGCCAAGTGGAGTCATCATGAGTCTTTAGCAAGCAATGAAGCAAGTTATCAAACTGTAGCAAGCCCTGCATGTGGACTGAAGGGTAAATCATACTCAAGAATTAGCACACTGGCCCTCTCACTTTGTATAGCGCAATCATCCTTTCTCCTCATTTTCTTTAGTTTTGAAAAACACTTTCAATAATGTGAAATATGCCGTATACTCTAAGCAAGCTGTGACTACTTGGCTGTTTCCATGTAGCCCCATGGCCAGCAGTTTGCTGGTTTCCCAGCCTGCTTGGGCAAACCTGTTGAAAGCATTTGTGGGCATTACCCACACCTGCAGGTGACAGGCACTTACTTAGGGTTGTTTCACTACTTGATCTGTTGTACAGGTCTGTTTTCAAGGAACGTGGAAAGGATAGCATCAATGCTAAATTGTTTTAGGAATTCACAGTCAGTTGCGTCCCCTTGCACTCCAAATCACCTGTCGATAAATGGATTGGCATAAATGGTTAGGACTATGAGTTAGCTGAGCTGACACACTTTTCACACTGCTCTGTTGCCTGCTACTTCCAAGTGATCTGCAATGGAGTCTGGAATGAATGTCTTTGCAAGCTTGCAACTGGGAAGCATAAAATGAGAATGATGATAAGGTCTTAATCAAAGCCTATTGAAGATGGGGGGAAGACTTTAATGGACTTCTAATTAGTCACTTAATGTGATAGTCCCCATGGCTGTTTTGCATTCTAGTCTGCAATACAAACTTCAGGAAGATTTAGTGGATCCAACTTAGCTTGCTTCCTGGAAACTAAGATTTTGTTATGTTTAAAGTATACTAGTTATTTTATTCAGTGTAACTGGAAGTATTTGTAAATTTAATCTGAAGAGGAATAAATCTTGGATAATCTTCAAACCCAGGGATTGTCTAAATAAGGAAAGGATTGAAAAGAAAGGAAAACAACAGGAAAGTAATGGACTGAGAGCTTCCTGGAGACAAGAAGCAGGTATAGCCAAATGCTGGAGTTGAGGATTATTTAAAATTCCTTTGACCAGTGTACTACTTTGTGAGATGGATCAAATACTGTTTCTATTAGATGACAGAGGTTCATTTCCTTTCCTTAGATAAACACTTTAAGGTGCCAGACTCCTCTGTGAGATGATAAATGACTTCCTAGACGTCATCATAAAGGAAGTTGTTCCTTATAACTGTTTTAAATCTGCTACATATCAAATTTCCTGTGCATGGCTGCCATTCTGCAATGCTTCCCAGTGTATTTCACAAATTCTCGCTGTGTCTTGTAACACTAAGGCACTTGTTTTCCAGCTACATCTCTGGCACACATCTCAAAACACAGGAGGTCATGGATGGGATTTGTAAGTTAGCATAGCACATCCTATCTACCTTCAATTACCAAAAAAAAAAAAAAAACCAAAAAAACCACACAATTTGGATGAATGATTTATGAATTTATAATTAGGGATGGGACTCTTCTGTTTCAGTTCAGCCTAGCGAAGCTGAGAACATGTGAAATCTGCTTATATCAGTGATAGGAAATTCAAGAGGAGGAACATTGTCCTCCTTGTTGGGGAAAATTTGTATTGTGGGCTGTGTGTCACTCTGAGAATGACAATAAAATCTGAGGTTGTGCTTGTACTACTGTACTTTGAGAGCATTGTAAGCTCCTATATATCATGCCTTATCTTTTGGTCTCCACTCTTTCCTTTGCAAATAAATTGTTAAAGTAAGTCTTTCCGCAGTTCTTATGACACTTGACATTTGGGAAGTGTTTATTGCTGGAGCACTTACTGCAGCTTAATTAGTCTGCATGTTATCAAGTTCATGTCCCCACAGGCATAAGAGAAAGTTGCAAAGTCACAGAGAAGTAACAAATATATTCACAAGTTCACAGACTTCCTTAGTGCAATTTTATTAACAGAAAGTAGAAGGAGTGAGGTCAAACTCTGGTTTTCGATCACTGAATCTGGCTGCTGCTTTATGTTGAGGTTTGTTTCTCTGAAAACAAGTTTTCTAAGTGTATGTGTGGAGGGATTATTTGTTTGTTTATTTGGTGAATTTGGTGTTTGTTTATTTGGTGTTGAGGTACATAAGAATCTTGTTTCCTGTGTATCCTAGTCTGCTTTTCAGGTCCCTGAATCTGTATGTGCACCTGACAATGTTCTCCAATATTGCTTGCACTCAGTGTCATGTGAGGACTTCGGGATTCTTAAAAGACTTTTTGGTTGATAACATTTAAGAAGAGTACATTATTTAAATATTTCAATGTGACTTTTTCATCTAGAAAATCATTTTTGTTTTCAAACACTTCTACTTGCGATATGATTCTGCACTGGTGTCATTAAATGACACAAAATTTTAGACTAGTTTTCTTGATTGAAGTGTTCACATGCAATTAATTTGAGCCACTGTGAAATATGCATGTGGTAACCTGGGGCACAGGTGCAGTCGCATCAAAGTCAGAAACCATAATTACTTGATTTGCATAAATGTTGGGAAAATGTTGTGGAGGAGAAAAGCTGGGCTGTAAAGAAATGTGTGTGGGAGGGATAAAGCAATGGTAAAAACCAAAACTTCTTCACATGTATATATGTGGGGATTTTTTAATCTACTTAATGCAGTTTTAGTTCTGCTACTTTCTCTTTTTCAGTGACAAATATGAAGGGCTCAGAAAATACTAGTTTAGATCATTCCAGCCTGGTGTTTGCCAAGCAATCTTTCCAAATGCAGAATTTATTAAAACTCAAGCTGATACAGGAGGGAAAAACTGAGTAAAGTAAAATGTGGGTTAGTTGAGAGAAAGAAAATAGTAGTAATATAGTCTACTCCAGGCTATTATAAACCAATCATTAAAAAGGAGGATTGAAAAGCACCAGCCTTTGAATTAAAATGATACTGTCAAAGCACTTGTTTTTGTGCTGTAAGGACCAGATTATTCTAACATAAACGATGTAGTTTGGGTATGCACAGGTATTTATCTGGGATGTGTTTAGGCTTCGCAGGCTGCTTAAGTGCACTCAGAAGCAGTTACTGAAGTTCTAGACCCATTGGCCCCCTCATATACAGAAATAATACCTGAAAATAACAATAGGGGCCAACTCTACCAGATTTTTCTTAAAGGGAGACATGTGTCCCCGTATCTCCTCAAAGTGGTAGGAATGAGGATAACCTTATTATTTTGCGTGAGGTTGATCAAGGGATCAGTGCTGCAGTTTCTGCCCTTTTTCTCTGGTAAAGAGCAACTCCCCAATCACTCCTCATACTGGAAAGTGGGAGATAAGTGCATAGGCTCATGTCATAATACGCCCAGAGGACTATTAATTTTTATTTGCATTTTTATAACATGTAGAGCCTCCATCACAGACTTTGATATTCAGAAGTTGTAAATCTGGTCTCCAAGTATTGAAAATGCAGAAAAAAAGTTTTAATATTTTCCACAAGAAAGGTGGAAAGCGTGTGAGATATGGTCTTGCATTTGTGATAATGAAAGCTGCCCTAGCCTGAAGCAACATGCCACCTCCACCCAGAGAGGAGAGGTGTTAAGTAAGGATCACTCAATGCCTTGACATGGATTCAATAAAAACATCCTCTGATGCGTCCATGAGGACTCCAACCAGTTTTGCACCTGGAGTTTCTATATGCCTCCAAATAAAAGCTTTCTCAGTTTAAATCAGTGCATTTAGAAGGTATCAAAAGGAGATTAAAAAAAATCAACAGAACATTTTCTTCATTTTTAGCTGAACTTATTAATTGGCCTATCTTATGGACTGCAAAATACATCAAGGATTCCCCATTCAAAAATGATGCAGATAATGGGTAACTCTAAAACTGAGCCTACCTTGATATGTCTGAGAACCTAAAAATGAGTGAAAGAACAGTCAAGAAAAGATGAGAAATGACCACAACAACTGATTTAATGATACATTAACGCATCTATAAAACTCTACTTTCAGCTGGAAGACACCTCTCATGGCTTTGATTTGTTACCAAGAAGAGTAAAGGACGTGAGTTGTTCATTGCTTTTGTATTTTCTTAGTTATCTTCATAATCAAGTTCCTAAAAACAAAATAAAATTAAAAAGTAATTCAAGGTTTAAAAAAAAAAGTACATTGATTTGAATATTGCTGTATGGAGAGAAAGGAAGGAGTAATTATTTTTTCATGCATGTTAGAGCTATCAATTACATAATTGAAAAATATGTGATTAAAATAATATAACGAAAACTAGAAATGATTTCAAAAATTGCAACTACAGACCTGAAAAAGTACATTGAAGAAAAATGATTTATTTGGCAATGGCATGCTGCTTCAAATTTTAGCTTAATTTTGTGACTGTTCAATACTCACTTAATTTTTCATAAAAAGAAAAAAATGTGTTGATCCAGATGATAGTGCTCCAGGAAATAACTTACGAAATTAATTTTAAGCTACCTGAACCAGCATGTCTAATACAGATTTATTTGTTGTTTTTCCTCTAATTTCATTCACTGAAGTCCTTATCTGAAATTTACATATTATTTCCACTTCTAGTAGTGGTATCTGGCATTGTAAGTATCCAAAAGAAAATTGGATAATATCTGGAAAAGGAAGATTTGTCCTCTTCCTTTTCTAAAGACCTCCTTTGATTTACTACCTCCTGTAGGCCTAAATGTAAATAGTGTCACAGCAAATAAGTGTTTAGTGTCTGTAGAGTTTATTCTATTGGTCTATTTAGGTTCTTAACTCTGAGTTATAATGCATATAAATTAGTGGCCAGTGAGTGTTGTTTAATTATCTAGAAGCCTTGTCATTGACAAGGTGACCTATGCTGGCTTTCTTGCCAGGAAGAGTTGAAGCTGTTATACTAAACTCTGAACAATTTGATGTAAATATTTACCCACCCAATAAAGAGGTGCTAAAACTAATTCAGCCTCAGGATGTTAACTCCTGAAGATCACACAATATCTCATAGGAAGCCAAGCTTGTGTTACACAGGGAAACCTCAGATCTTGCCTATAGTAAATGAACATTTGTGCTGACAAGGTTATGATAAAGAGAAGTTTGGACTTGGTCATAAGCATGCCTGAGGAAAAATTATATACATGCAGAGAGATATGCTCCTCACTGTCTGCACTCCCATATGGTGCCCATCACTGCGTGCTGTCTGCTGTGCTGGAGTATTTTCAGTTTGGAGGGAGAAGGTCAATGCAAAGGCAGATCTCGATGCCTACAGTCATCTAGTGCCATCTGAGATGATTTCAAGTATCTGGCTTTTCCTCTATCTGGAGCTCCAGAAGGGTCCTGCAAATTGTCTACCATATAGATGTCTTTATATAGGCCAGACTTTGTCAAATGTCACAGGATATCTGTGTTTGAGCAACCAAATCCGTCTTGTAGCGTCAGTGAGTCAGAACTGCAATCTGTGCTCAAAGCCTGGTTCCTTGGTCACAATTTCTGTCCAAGCCAATGTCACGAGTAGCTGGTGACTTCTGTGTTAGCGGTTTGTTTCTGAGTGCCTTCAGTGAGAAACACTTGTCATGATATTTGGCAGAGAAATTATTTATTATCTTTTTCTATCAAATCTGGATAGGATTTGCTGCTCAGAGCAGTATTGGATTCAAGGGCTTTGCATTACTAGAGGCTACTGCTTGAGAACCCAAACCCTGGTTTACGTTGCTTGTGATCACTGAAATAACTCATGTGTTTCTTGGCATGAGCTAGCCAAGTGTTGGCCAGCAAACCCTTGCACAGGACCATCTAGCTTTGTGGACCTTGGAGAGCAGGACATCTATTTGTGACCCAGGAGTGGTGAGGCATCATCCCCGATCTCGTTCCCACGTGGTGTAGAGCAGCTCCTCAGCACTTGTGAGCCTGGGGGCTGCTGTTGGACAAGGCTCTTTGAACTTGCGCACCCTGCACTCAACTCCCAGGGCCACCAGCTGCGATGTCCCAGGCAACACTGCTGTGCTCAAGGCAGAAAGCCTACAAAGCTGGGGTCATCCTCGTCCCTTGGGGAGGGAGCAGTTACTGTGTTTGGTTTCCATCTGCTCTTTGCCCTCCTTGGGCAGTGAACTCCATAGAGATGGACCTGCCCCATGTGGCCTTTCTAAAATTGCTTTCCCACAAATGTGGTGTAAAGGGCTTGGTGCTGCTGCTCCACCCACCACTACCAAGGGCCGGCTGAGCTCTGCTGACTCACGTTTGTGAAAATCTTGTTGTGAACAGGAGAACCACAGAGGGACAGATGGGGCAACAACTCTGTTGGCAGCCTTGGGTCTGATGTGTGCTGACACCCTGCACCCACATTGCCTCTGGGGCCATAGGAGAGCTCAGGCTGCAAGGGACCAGGAGGTCACTGGTTCAAGCTCCTGCTCAAAATGGGATCAGCTCCAGGGTCAGGCCAGGTTGCTCAGGGCTTTATCCTTGAAGGTCTTGAAATCTTCTCTGAGCAGCATGTTCATCTTCACTTCCACCCCTTATCATCCGTGTTTGACAGGTTAAAGCCGATGTGGATACACCTGTCTGCCTGCTGAGCTCACTCCTTTGCCTTGTCCTGAAAGCACTCATTTTTCAGCTAAATAAATTGAGGAACACAGAAGTTTTCTTGGTCCACAGCAGCTTGCAAAAGTTCTCTGTAAATTTGCTGCCTGCTTCAAATCAAGTACCAGCGATGTCCAAGATTTTAGAGAAAAGAGCCTTTTCTCTTTTGTGGGGGAAATTTGTAGGCAGATCTCACGGACTTAATCTTGCTTCTGACTTTTTTCCAAGACAGCAAATTCCTAGTTCTAACTTCCAGTTTTATCTTAACTCTTCCCAAAATAGTGATAGTTGCAGAGTCATATAGCAGCCTGTTTAGGAGTTTTTGTTAGAAGCCAGTACTTATCTGGAAAAAGAACTGATCTGACAATGAGCCATGCGTATGCATCCTCACAACTTGCCTTAGCCTGTTGAGCTATATTTAAAAGTGCTGTGTGAGGATGATCACCCCAGCACTGCTCTTTGCTGGTCACAGAGAGCCTGGGCGCATCTGTTCTGCTCTTTGATAAATATTGCAAACAGTAATAAAGGGATAGGGATAGATTAATTTTTCTCAATGGAAGTGAAAGTTTAGGATGAAGTATATTTTCAAAGGTATTTTGCTTTCAGGGATTAACTATGCGCCTTCACTATTCACAACACACTACCTACTTTTAAATGACATGAAAATCATGGGCTGGCATCACCAGAGGCAAGTTAATTTATATCTCCTGTGAATCTGGCTCCGTGCGTCTTGGAGCGGCGCTCCCGCTCTGCGCCACTCTCCTTTCTCCCGTGCCCTTATCTCCCTCGCTGTCTCCGTCCAAATCAGAAGAGAAGCCGGTGGCTCCGGCCACCCACGGCGTGTGCTCGGCAGCTGTAAAACCTGCCAAGGTGCCAAGAGCCCGAGTGCTTTGTCTCCAGTAGTGGGATCTCCCAAGGCTGGTGTTAGGAGCAAGAGTCTGACAAGTACCAGGAAGTTTCCTTTAAAATTCGGAAGGAAAATATCCTTGTAACTTTTGCCCGGGTCTCAGTGTTTCCCCTGGGGAGTTTGCTGCCTTGGTACGTATGAAAAGAGGTTCTTACTGGGGTGGGAAGGTGTGTTCCCCCCGTTGAAGGTCCTAATGGCTCGGGCTGAGCCTTCTCAGCACTTTATGGGAAAGCGGCTGTGGCCCACCTTGGCTTTTATGGGAGGAGAGGAATGTGAATCAAAAATTAAATTCACATAACTTTGTGGGTGGCCGTCTCTGCTATGCGGAGTATCTTTGTGTATGCTCATGTCTGCCATGACTTTGAGAAAAGAGCCTTGTGCTTGTATAGCAACAAACTGTCATAAGGCAGAGTGTTTATGTTCCTAAGTACTATATCATATTTCCTGACTAAGTTAATGAAACAAATTAGACAAAACTGCACACAGAATCTTGTGTTCACATAAAGCTTGCAAAATCTTACAGATACAGGTTATGGTAGTAGCCAAGTATGCTAAACTTTTTATTTTTTTATTTGGTAGAAAACATAAGCTGACTTGTCTGCTCTTTGCTTCTGCATCTCAAAGAAGAGAGGACTAGTTTTTAACATTCTTTACAATTGCTTCCTCTTTATTTTTATTTATCCTAGAGTCAATTTGTGAAGTAATAGATGAATCAAATTCACAGGGGCCTGACCCACACTTAAAGTTAAGAATGTGATTGATTACCCAGTACTTTGAATACACATCTTTCTGACTTGGGTCATTAAGCAAATGAGTAATATTATTCATACAATGAGAATGCTGTAAAAGTCTAAAAATATTTATCATGCTGGATTCTTAATGCAGTATCTTCCACAAAGGAGATGTCATCAGATCTTGGGAATACTCTAGTTATAGTCGGTAAAATGTATGGTAGAGAGTTCATCCAGGGTACAGTGGGGCTATATTTATCTCTTCTGACCGGTTTGGAAACACAAAGAAAATAATGAAATATCTGTATCTGCATCTAAACTTAACTATTGCACAAAAGGCAAATGGACCTTGAATTTCATACTGGTTTTGCATATCCGTTTAATGTAGCTTTAAAGGCTAAGCGCAAAACTGTCTACATACTCCAAGGCACTGTGGAGACAAACAAATGGATGTTATCTGGGAGATACTTGGACTTTTACCCTCTTTGGCATCTTCAGTAGATGGTGAAGAACCTCCTTAGATCTTCAGCAATACAATTCCCTTGACTATAACAGAGTAGATCATACAAGTATCTAATGCCTGAGCATACAGGGAGATTCAGATGCTGGCCTTTTGTTATCATCCTTGTTTAGTTTATCTTTTGAGAGTTGGAAATTCATTCAGATTTTCTGCAGTTAGCACATTTAAAATTTGTATGTAAATTAGGAATATATGATTATAATGTAAGTTAAGGTATTCTTCTTAAACACTTTTCTGGATACATTAAAATTTCGATATTTGGATATTTAAATGTTTTTCAGTTTTTAACTGTCAGCTTTATGATGTCTTGTGTCAACTTTTTGTTGATTTTTGGTCTTGCAGCTATTCAAGACTTAATTTCCTTAAGAAATGTTAAACTCTACGGTATTGCTAGTCTTTATCTAACCCTTCTGATCTTTCTCTAACAAAAGCACTATTGGGGAAAATGTATTGAAAATGCTAACTAGCATATAATGATATTAATACCATGTCCATTAAGTATTCCTCTACGTTCAGTAGTGCATCTAATATGAAAAGAAACAATTGGATTCCAAATTATGCATACTTTCAAGGGCTTGCTCTTGGTATCCATTTTTAGAAATACAGAGCAATTCCTCCAACTTTTTTAAATAGCTGAGACTTAATGTGCAATAAAAACATACTGTAAATATTTCTGTTGCTGCAATGGTGTTTCAGTTACCACTAAGAGTTGCTAGGATATTATCTTTGTCAGGAAGTTTGTTGTGCCTTTGTGAAGGAAAACCAACAGTCATTTTGATACATTATGCAAATAATATCCTGTTTTCTCAACAGATTCCTTTGGAGTAATCAAAAAGGCTCCCAGCCTCTGAACATCTAAATTACTATATTCTGCTGTTAGTATTGCTGAAGGTAACACTTTTTCTGCAAAAGTAAATAAATTTGTGATTAATCAAATATAGTTCTAGAGATCATAATGTTCAAGTCTGACAGATGACTTAATGGATTAATCTTTGTACTAAGCAAATTAGGAAGAGGGATTAGACAATTTTGTAGAGCTTTAATGGCATACTTTTCTTTGTATTTATACAGCAGTGATCTATGAAAACTTTATTAGCTCGATATCTTAAAGAAATATTTCATATGTTTTTTGAATTAACATTAGGTATAGAATATTGTTCCCAATTGTTGGCATTAAACTGACTAATACCAATTGGTTAATCTGAATTAGCTGATTTTCAGTGCCAGGGCACTGGAAATGCTTTAGGAATAATAGGAGACCAGCACAAAATAGCCATGAGCTGGCAATTTAGACAAAAATTCTGCTCTTAAGATGTACAACATATATGATGGAAAGATATGCTGGATGTATTTATCAGCTAAATTTGTTTTGCTCCTTTTAAGAATACATTACATGTATGCATTTTTACCATCAGGTCAATACATAAAAAATTAATTATGAAGTATTAAATTTAAAAAATGCATGGGATAGATATAGATCTGTAGTGTATCCAAATATATGTAAGCATATTTCTTACCTAATCTCATTGTGGCTAAACTAGCAGTGGAGTGGTAGCAGGATGGGATAAAGTATGTCTATTACTGCCTTTACTCAAAAGAAATCAGTATAGGAACTTTGTATTAAAAAACAAATGAAGCTCATGTTCTAGATACATGACACTGATGTGCATTCTTATTGTAGCATGATTAATATGATATAACAGTAAAGTCATGAATATAGAAGAACAATAGTATTTCTAAACCCAAAATATTTTAGCAAAATCATTTAATATGAAAAGCTGTTATCCTGTCATCTTCAGTGAACTTAGATTAGCATGAATATAGGTACATTTCTGCTGCTTATGTTTATCTGCTCCCAGCTGTTACCATGTCCCAGACTCCTGCCCTCTTTCCTTGGCAGCATTCCTTGTTTACCCCATAGCCCATCTAGCACCAGTAAAACTCTCATTTACACTAATGGGCTAAGGTTTCATCAAATCTCCACATTTGGCATGGGGTCCCAGCTTTTCTTGAAACCAATTCCCATTAAGATTGAAGGCAGCCCAGCTGGAGTGAGGGCTGGAGTGCACCTTTCTGCAGAGGAAACTGTTTCGGTCCTTTTGGGAAATGGTCTGGTTGAGTGGAATAGGAAGTAATTACATGACAATGCAAGAATTGTTTTATCTGATTCTTACAGAAAGAAATTATTCTGTTTTCATGGCGAGCTTAATTGAACGATGACCTTTAGTTCCCTTTTGAGCCTAAAGTCAGCAGCAATTTACAAGAAGGAGATAGAAGATGAGGTACTAATGAGCAGGCAGGGTGGTAGGCTGGATCTAGGAAGATCTCTATAAAAACTCAGATTTCTCTTTTTATTTTTTTTTTTTTTTAACACTCTGCTACTTACTGCAAAGAGTGAAAGTGGTAGTGTGGAGCTATCCATGTGGGAAATAAGGAAAGCAAAAAATTTGCCCTTCTGCCAACCCACAGGCGCCCAGCATTGCTGCTTGCAGAACCTACAAAGTTCCTGGGAATCTCAGAGTCTCAGAGTAGTAAATGAGCTACTTAGCAAGGGAAAGGAGCTAAAAATACCAGGGCAAGTTTATTCCTGGTGTGACTCAGCTGAAATCTGTTGTTTTACACCAAAGATGTCTGCAACATCTGTTTATACCTTCTGCTTTATCGCATTAGCCCTCTAAAGTGAGCAAATTCGCTTGGACAGTAAAGAGTGTTACCAAATATTTTCTCTGTTTTGGTGTGGTGTCAGCAGCATAGCAAGGACTGCAGCTCGTCATCGGACTAAAAAAATTCCAAAACAAAGTTATGTTCAGTCTTTTAAAATTAAGCAGATAAACATTTTTTTACTTCTGTAGGGAAATGCATTTTAAAGCAGATCACTTTGCGGTGCGAGGTGAAAAGTGATTTCTAATGAAGCACAGTAAATATATATGAGGGAACAATATGTGCTACCTAAACTTCTAACTTAATATTCCTATGCAGCACTTTTCTGTAAGATTTGCTGAATCTCAAATTCTGCTTCTGAGCATTAGGATTGACTTGAGGGATAAATATTTCCACATTTAGAGGATGTATTTCTTAAACCACACAATGTCAGCATCTCTTTCCGGCTACAGTGGCACATGTATAACAGCGATGATGCCAACTTGAATTAAGACTCAACAACAGGATCAAATGCAGGAATCTATACTTGGGCAAAAGCCCTGACCACACTAATACTTCAGTAAGGATTTCAGTTTGGGCTTTGGGAATTATTGACTTAAAACAGAAACACGTTTTATCTGTAATAGACATAAAGCAAAATTCTGTATCAAAATACAAAAATAGATCAAGCTTATCTAGTTTTAGGTTTTTATCACTAGCTAAAAAGGTGGACTTGCCTAAAAGCGTGAGCTAGTGAACCTCAGAGCAATTTAAATTGTTGTGAACTTAACAGCTGATTTATCTCCTGGGCTTGCAAAACAACTTGAATCATTGAATGTGTAGCAGCTCTTTGACGCTGGGACAAAATTTGGTCGGAACCAGTAGACATGGTATTAGTTTATACCAGCACATAAAGAAAAATCCATTGTCCCATAGAGCTCAGCACTTTATGTGGAGATGTTCTCAGACATGTGCATGTGTTTCAGAATCCAAAATTCATGTCCGTGAGACAGAGAAAGGAAGCAAGCCTAGTTTTACAGGTAGAGTATGGAATTATAGAGAAAGCATGAAACTTGCTTAAAATCACATCAACTGCAGTAGAACTAAGGAATGGGCTCAGTTTTGATGGGTCCAGGTCTAAAGCTTGGAATTCCCCAGCTCTTTATTTATTTATTTAAGTGTTGTAATGATAGTCAAATATAATGAGGTTTCTAATAAGAAAGGCAGACGAAGACTGAAAAAGGAAATAGGCACAGAGAAATGCCAAAGGTCAAACATTACGTGAATAACACACTTGGTCCAAGAGTAACACACTTGGTACTCCAAGAGTACCATCCTGCTCTCCCTTTTCCTGCAAATTTTGCTGTACTTGTGAATCCTTGGAGACTCACAATGTGGAAACTCCCATGGACTAGCACTAAGAGACCAGCATAAGAATCTTACTTTGTGAAGCAGAACAGACCAGCTTTATTAGTTTCATTCACAATATAATCATATTTTAGAATTACTTCATAGAAATTCATTTCTAAAATTTAGACCTAATCATACCATATGTGTTGTTTACTGTGGGTGTTTTCAAAGGATAAACCACCTTACAATGATAAAATTCATGAAAACTGATAAGCAAGTTTTTAATGTCCTTGGTGAAATGTCTCAAGTCAGTCAAATCCATGGCTTTGAGTGCCTATTAAAGTGTTCCTTGTCTCTCAAGAGCAGCTCTTACATAACAGCAGCTCAAAATAACATGCAGCAATGTCTTTGCTAGAATGAACCTAGTGGTCCTCCCCTGGGATGGGGTTTCCTATAGTGAGGGTAAAATTCCCCCATTGTATCCAGGGAACCCTACTTGCTCATCAGCCTGAGTTTCTGAAGTGATTTTTCCCCTGGTGGCCATCTGAAATATCACAATCTTCCAGGTAACGTATAAGGAAAGGATGTTGGATGTCGCTCTAGCTTGTGTACATACCTGTGTGCCTGTGAGAGTGTGTGTGTGTATATTGTAAAAATAAATACCACTCTACACCCTTCTCCTCCTGGGGAGACAATGAAAGAGAGAATGTGTAGTTAACATTAATCATGTTGCTTAATCGCTACTGATGGGCAATTGGACGAAGCAGGAATGAACAGGGTAAAGATACACTAAAAAAGAAGAATTTGTGTGTGCTGGATCAGGGTCCAGGAGAGGCTGAGCCCACCGCTGCCACCAGCTCTGGCTCCCAGGCAGAAGCTCTCCACGAGGAAAATGAGAAAGAGGAGATCTTAAAGAAATGTCAGTGCAGTCATTTTCTCATAGGACTCTTCTTGGCAGCTGGAGGCGGTAACTCTGTAATAACATGTTAAAGTTCTGAAGGGGGATTCCTCCACAGCGGAAATATCCTTAGAAGGACCATTTCCCTAACTATATTCAAGTCTGTGGGAAACTGTTACCCTATGACGAGTTCTTCTAAACTAGATAGGATTTATATTTATTCGTAAATGATGTTTTATTTTTGGCAACTCCCCCACTGTGACTTGACATCCCAGGAACAAGACCCTTTGGATTCTCAGAAGTTAAAAAAAAACTGCTAACAAAATGTATTCAGAATTGTTTCCTCTAATATTTTCTTTCCATTCAACTATTCTCTTTTATACTAGTTTTGGACCTGATGAGGATATGCAGCTTGTTGCAGGCATACAATACAAATAAAGGAAGAAAATGAGCTCTCTATCTGCTTAATAGGATTATATATCTATTTTATGAGGTTTGAGTTTTGTAGAGTGACATTTGGAATTATAGGTAGGTGCTGAATAAATAGTGATCTTGGCAAATATGCCCAAAGCATTCTGTTTGTAGATGTAAATCTGTGTGTGTGATATGAGATTTGTGGTTCCTGCTTTTTGTGTTGAGCAGGTTTTATTCACTCTACTAAATTCCAATTGTGATTTTATACAGCTACAAGAGAGTAACCATGCATAATTCATGGAATTAGTAGTTATATTTTTTTCTTTTTCTCTTCAAACATTACAATCTTAATCTGAGATTTTAAATAAAACTGGATTATTTCCTAATCGCAGAGCTGCACAAGAAGCCATAGATTTGCCAGTTTGCCACATTATGCCTTCAGTGATATTCTTGAACACATTAGCCCCTGGGACGCTGTTAATGCAAGGCATAGTCGTGCAGCAAACCACACTGCTCATCATGTGCGATACAAGAGCAGACTCCGGTTCAAAGATTTCATGGTACTGGTTGTGCAGACTTGGCAGCAGCAGGAATGGTGAAAGCTGCTGCTATTAGATGACGAATGCATGCACAGCAAGAAGCTGATGCTCTTCCAGCCTTTCAGAGCAGGGCCATGGTTTAATGTGGTGTTCAGTACTTTCCCCATTACTCTTCCCATTTTCTCCCAGGGTGAGAATTCAGTGTCTGCTGTTGGTACAGTTCTCAGTAAACTCTTGTAGATCTTTCCAAGGCGAATTGACAAAGTGAACTCTGATAGATAAAGTGAAACCTGCTTGCAAGCAATGGGCCACACTGTGTAGGGACCACTCTGTGCCTCTATGAGGGCTGAGCAGCACCACCAGGAGAGCTCCTTTGCCAATTGCTCTGTCCAAGTGACAGGGAACATCCCTGTCATTATTCCATGGATAATGTGCTCAGGCCACTTGCTCTGGAGCAAGAAAGCCAGAGGCTGCAGTAGCTTTAGATGAGCAATTTGGATTGAATCTCATATGCATTTACCACAAGCAAATCCAGAAGAAAATGCTCCCACATTTCATTTTTTTTCTCCTCACCCCAAATATTCCTGTCATTATTTATGTCAGAATTTAGCAAAGGCAGAATAAGCTTTTGTATTATGTGCTGTTATGTCAAGTAATTTCATTTCAGTGACAGCAATTTTCAGCAATAAAATGGCAAATGTCTCAAATGGTGCCAACCCAAATGCTTTAGTGCCTGTGCTCAGCTCAGAATTTAGAGTTCAAATTTACACTAACAGCCAGGCAAGCTGAAGGTTTATTTGAGTACAGCATCAGGAAGCAAACAAGAATAACTCAAAATCTGTGAACTCTATTTGTTATTGGAATTGAATTTTGAAAAACAAATCAAAAAACAAAATCTGATTTTTTTTAATAAGGTAAAGAGCATTTCTATTTCACTTTCAAGGATATTTGAACAGGTAGTTTTTCACAACTATCTTGAATGACTTGATAAAAACACTGGTGATTATGGAGCCAAGTAACCTTGAGTATTAACAGTCCCTCACAGTCTTTGTCCCAAGCCCAAACCAGCAAAATACCCATGAATTTCAAGTGAAGAGAATTGGAGCCTTTCACTTGGTCAGCGTGCATCACTATGGCTCTTCTCTATCTGTAACTTTCAAGATCCCACATCTCTTGTGAGAAAAGAGGGAGTAAAGTTCAGATGCTTTAGGGCAGGAGGCTAAGACAGTGAACTTCCTCCTTAGCTATTTGTACAGACAGAGACCCTATTTTTGAATGAGATAGCTGATTGTGCTATAAACTTCAGGGATCGTTGTGCTGGTGAATTTTTACTATTGGAATCTCCAACACTTGTGATTTATGTGAACTTTGGCTGATCAATGTCCTAATGAATCTTGTCTCCTCAAGCTTCTATGTTTCTTTTATTCCATTTTCATTTTTAAAGCCTATTTATCATGCATAAAGTTATTCATACTTGTGTGATTCAACAGCTTGAGAATCCAGACCTGCCACTCTACACTTGGGCAAGCACTGACAAGTGTCTTGCACGGTCGGCTCCTGCCCTGTGTAAATGGGATCAGGGTGCTGGGAAGCTCCGTAGTGATTCACGCCTGAGCACTGTAGAGCAGGACAGAGCTCTTGAAAGCTACATCTATCCTTAGGCATTGATTGCACCAGGTAGCTAACCTGGAAAATGAGGTGTAAAACAATGTGAAAACCCTTTCCCAGTCACTGGAGGTGATGTAATTGGAGATAAATAGAAATTTTAGTTACAAAGCTCAAAAATAATTCCCTGGGATGGCATGTATGCTGAACATAATACTATCTGTCCCACTCCTCCTGTCAGCTGTAAAATCCATCTCTTCATTAAAAAAAAATTCAAATAAACTGAAGTTTATGAAATGTATGTTTGTATTTAAAACTGTTTTGCTGTTCATTTGCAGATGACTCTGGAGACATGGCCTGTGTTTTAATACCGCTTCCATTAAACATTGGAAGCCCGGCTTTTTGCAAAAAAAATTCACACAAACATTCTGCTCTTAATCCAAACATAGGGGTTATGAACTGAACCTTCAAACAGAAACTTTCAATATTTGGCTTCTCAGCTCAGTAGCACCAATGTGGTTTGCCAGCTATCATGTGCTGTAATTAATAATTATTTTTAAAAAAAGTCTTTAAGGCAGAATACCCACTGCATATAGCCTGTCTGCTTTTTTAACCAAATAAGGTAATAGGGCATTACACTGTTTATAATAGCAACATGAAATACGATGTTTCAAACTGTTAAAGAAAACACATTTAAACTTTTCCTGCCCATTTCCAAGTTTCTTTAACTTCTAAAAAACTGGCTGTGAGTCTCTGGCAGATTTATAGAAACCTCTATTTTTCACTTCTCAAAACACTTGAACAAAGCTTCAGGGGTGAACAGCATATCACCCAAGTTCTGGCGTTTATATAAGGATTGCACACACAGTTTAGAAAGAGTAAACTTGCAAAATTCAATTCCAGGGACTGACAGAAAGCGGAACTAATTAAAGAGGCCGAAGCAACAGAGATCATTTTCTAACGTAAACATGCCAATATTTGTCGCATAAATAAGGCCGGTGTTATAGTGAATCTGCTGATATTTATAAAAGCACGTTTTGTCCCATAGCATTTTTTTAATTAGGAAATGAATATTAATGAGTGGGCTCCATCTCTAATGCTAGCTAGCACTGTGTGAGCCCAATGTCTAAATCAGTGATTTTCTGCTTTCCGGTGGTGAGACAATGAGGTGCATTTGGGATAGAATGGTGTCCTTCTCAATCCTGTAAAAAATTCCCAAGAGTTGTAATATTTTTAAAAGTTTTTTGCTGCTAAAGCTGATGTTGGTATATCTGTCCTTCAGATGGTTCTTCTCATTTAAGTGTTTGTTGTTCAAAACCAACAAAGCAACGTTCCACCAGAAACTAACCCCGGCGCTGCCTTTGTTTTTGTTTTTTCTCATATCTTGGTATTTGTCTTTTAAAGAAAGATGTAGAAATATTTTACTATTTCAGTTTGCTTTTAACATGATGGATCACTAAAATGGAGCCACTTGAAGAGGCAGCACCTGCTACATCTGCCATAGGAGAACGGACTCTCCGTGCTGGTCCCAAACTCAAAAGGTGAGAAAGGGAGGTGAGTGTATGTATCTGTTGGTGAATTCTTAAAGTTCTGGGCATTTCTGTGTTCAATTTCATTATCTCTCCTAGATTTCCTGGTTTTGTTACTCACTTTATCTGAGAGTTTAAGTTGCTTCTGAGTTTTGCACATATGAAAAGATTTCAGAAAATGCTTTAACTAATTTTAAACTATGAAATTAATAGGGTAATAAAATTCTATTCTGCAGATCAAAAGTTCCTTTAGTGATGAATACAAAATCAGCGTACAAAGCACAAGGGCAATCTGCAGCAGACCTGCACACCACAGATGGTAAAGGGTGTTGTGTTGGAGAGGTTCCCTTCTGAGTGTGAGATTTCGAGTCTGGCAAGGTTTAGGCCACTATAGGTCCTGTGGCAGCATTGCCCTAATATGAGAGAAAATCTCTTTCTAGTCTTTCCATTCTCTCAGGTAGAATTAAAAATACAACAGA
This sequence comes from Nothura maculosa, assembly GCA_032353885.1. Taxonomy (NCBI): domain Eukaryota; kingdom Metazoa; phylum Chordata; class Aves; order Tinamiformes; family Tinamidae; genus Nothura; species Nothura maculosa. The sequence continues at coordinate 2,293,805 of JAUBOD010000589.1, forward strand.
AAGCAAACCAGGTTGTACTCATCATTTGACTCTATTTCTGCTTGGTTGGATAGTAATAGAATTTCCTGTCTGCAGGAAAGTTCTGTGTTTTGGAAAGAATGCTGTATTTCAGGTTGATTGAAACAATATATGGCATTGCTGACATTTTAATTTATATTATAAATCAAGTGAATAAAATAAAGTTCAGAACGTTTGCATTTTTGCCTGAAATGAAATTTTATCAACTCTGACATCCATGATGTTGGAAGTTTCAGTATGCACAGAATACTGTGAAAATTCCCAACAGGACAACTTCTAACTTTTCTGTGCGGCTCTAGTTCCACATTCAGCAGCGGGATTATTTGGGGTGTCATAAATAGCCTCCTGCTCTTCCCCCTTCCCCGAGCTGCCTCCTCATCAGCAGCATGTGTGCTGTCGTGTTGTGGTCCAAGGAACAGGAAACAAAATGAAACAACATTTTTTTCTTCATTCAGTGCAATTTCCTGGCATAGAGAGACATGATGGCTAAAGCCAGCATTGCTACCAAAAACTATTCATGTTGGACCACATTCTCATATATGGACTACCTTGCTTCCTGAGGACAATGTGTCCCAGTCCCTAGAGAATCTATTCATAGGTCGGAGGGAGATGTATTAAGTACCATGAATGGATGAGAAACAGATGTTTTATGTGAATATTAAAAATTCCGGGACGGTTTTTGCAATGATAGAGACTAGTCTGATGTCCTTGGCTAGTTTCCCTGGTGTTGTCACCAGCATTGTATATTGTTTGGATACACTGCAGAGATGGGTGCTCCAGTCATGTTTAATGTAAGGCACCTATCAGAGGCATCTCAGGAGCCTAGGGTGCACATGTAAACTATCTGCAGGTAAAAGAAGGAAAGAACATAATGAAACGAAAGCAGAAAGATTCAGATGCTTTTAACTAAGGGAAAAGGGAGGTAAATATAAAAACAATTGTAAGGATAATATGCAATGGTTCAAGTGAGAAACATGTACAGGAATTAACACTGTCACCAGCATTCCCAAAGAAATGTCTGCACAGTAAATACAATTTGAGGCTTGTGGCATAATGTGAGCAAAAACCACCACTATTTGTGGAATTAAGTGAAAAAGAAAGGGAGAAAGATTAGGCTAAGGCAAGAGTTGAACACTCCTAAACTGTTCTGCTCTTTACTTTGTCTCCATCCCACTGACAATTTCAGATTAAGAAAGTAAAGAAAAAGCTCGTCACACACCTACGAAGTCTGCTAAGCTTTTCAAAGCAAGAGATTTCTCTGATTTAAGGGGCTGATAAGTGCAGTAGGAGGTCACTAGATTGTTAAACTTGGAAAGGCAAGACTTTCCAAAGTCTCAGATTTGCAGGAATGATGGCCTCTTTTCTTTTTGTAGTAACTGTGCCTGTTGTCGACAGTATATGAGGTAAACATAGTGTTTAGCTGGAAGTGTGAGAAGAAACTCCCTCTCTCTACTCCCATCCCTGTGTTTTATCCACAAAACCATTCTTTAAATAACAAAATACTTTTGATTATACGATGAATACAGAGAATACATTACAAATTCTCTTGAACACAGATATATTTACAAAACCCAAAGAGTTTTCTCCGTCTGAAAAACACAAATTATCTATTCTGCCTACATGAGGGAGACCAAAGGCTAACGAGAAGCAATATTTTCACACCTGTAAACTGGAGATTATCTGGACCAAAAATTCAATATGTGTGATGGCACTGCAGGAAAGGTAATACTGTGTGCAGTAAATGTGGGGGTAGTTCTAGCACCAAGCCCCTCTGCCACAGCATTGCCCCTGTCCTGATGTCTGTGACCTGTCCATCTGTCCCCTGCACCTTTCATCCTGCACAGCCATCCCCATCCCTCCTGTTGTGCAGAAAGTCACAGAGAGCAAGATATTTACCAGAAAGTTCTTCCTAAGCTCAGCAGACAGATAAGCATGACCGTGAACAGGCGGTTCCTAAGCTGCATGGATACAGAGAATGGGGAAAGCAAATCTTTGCAGGCCCAAACATGGTAAATTATCAGGAAAATCTTAACTGGGAGATCTGTGTCATTGTGGGATGATTTTTCCCAAGCAGAATAATAGATGCTTGAAACTGTCATATTTGGAGTCTCCTCATATGAATGGTATGATTGTCCGATGTATGGCATGACTACATTGCCAACCTATTTTAACTCTATACAGGGTAATAAAGGGCTCAGCTGCCAATGAAAAAGAGCAAAACTAGTATGTCCCTTGCAGCAGCTTAATTTTCCCCCTTGCAGCTGCTATCTGCTGAGCTGGGCTTCCTGCCTGAGCGAGCTCTCTGTTAGGGGAGGCTGGTTCAAGATCCAAAGTTCACCTGCAAAGTGTTAATTCCTTTGAAAACTAGTCCAAAGAGTGTTTGTGTGGGCTGGGAAGAGGAAAATGCTGGGCTGATAACTACGTTGGGAACTACAAGGACACTCAAAATCCAGGAGGAGTCAGAATATGCCGAGGAAAGCAGGAAATGCCTAAGGAGGAAACCCTTGGATCTGAAGTCAAAAAGCAAAACACAAAACTGGAAACAAAAGCAGTTCGCTGTGGTCCCAAGGATGACTTGTTTTCATTCATTCCTTTGCAAAGGGCTGTCTTTTGCATCTGTAACCTGAAAACCTGACTGAGGAGCTTCTTCTAGCAGTGGGGCTAGAAGAGCAAAGCAGAAGCTCAGCAGCTGGAGACCTGAGCGTTCAGATCTTCCACCACCCTCTTGTAGCAATAGGTCTCGCAGCATCGCAGTCCTGCTCTCGGGATGAAGAGGTGCATGAGGCTCGTGCTCAGCTTCCGTGCTGGGACAAGTCCCACATGCTCATATATGCATGGGAGCTTATTTTACTAGACCAGATTACACTAAATTAATAATAATTGGGTCTTAATTTGTGTTCCAAGACCACCTCTTCAGTCTGCCTCACTAAGGAAATACAAAGAAATCAAAAAGAGACTGTAAAAATTGATACAAACACTACAAACATTTCTATATTAAAAATGATAATGATGATTATTTTCAAAATCTGTCTTATCTGAAAAGAATATTAATGTTTGTAACAGTTTCCTCTGATTTACCACAGGTGAAGAGGTTCTGTCCTGCTCCACTAGCATGTTGGTGCCCCCTTGTGTTTGAAAGAACATGATAAATACCATTTGTGTTTATGAATTTATAAAAGTCATGAGATTCATGGAGAAGAATTTAACATTAAAATTAAGGCAAAGAAAAAGTATTTTTAAAGCTTTTTTTTAAACAAATGAAAACACATTTTTGGCTTGTCATTTTTCAAAAATGTTTTAAGATATTTTCAGATGTAACTAAAAATGCTAATAAATTAAAGATTCTAATATGCTTACAGTAAACGGATTTCTAAATGAAAAAGAACAAATGCGCAAGAAAGAACCTTAGAATTTATTCTCCTTATTGCATTCTGTTCAGGTTTATATTGTTCTCATGTTTGTTCCAAATATGTGCTGGCATCTCTCCATAGGATCTCAATCTGCCTCTAAGATGTTGCAAAAAAAAATGAATATGAGTCTTTCATTTTTATCACCATGAAATGTGATGTAGCAGCTTATAGGGGAAAAAGGCACATCCACAGCAATTAAGGACAAGATCTCCTCCCTGTTCTTGTATGAAAATACAGGTTTTCAGCCCTATCAGGAACACAGTGGGATCTGGATCAGCAGACATGCTGCCAGGCACATATTTCATTGAGATCTTGGTTTATGGCCGGAAGTTGCCTCCCTCACGTCTGTCCTAGGCTGGGGCTCTAGGATGAAGTGTGTCAGCAGCAAAGCAGCCCACGGAACCGCCAGGCTGGGACATCCTGTTAGGAGAACAGCAGGGACCAGCCATAGATTGGGTGGATGGCAACTGTCCAAGCTCAGCACAGGAATCTAGCAAATTTAAGAGCAGTCTCTTGTTTGGAAAGGGAATGTGCAAAGGTTGACCTCGAGAAGTATATGAACCGCCAGAAACCTGTGCAAATGTCTCTGCTTATGGGGATCTGCTGGGGCTGGACAGGGAAGGTGGGATGAAAGCTGAAGAAACAGGCTCATTGCTGGTAATTACAGAGCTGGGGAGAGCCAAGCTGGCTGTCCGGGCAGATGCTCTGCTGTGAGGTGTGTGCTGGGCTTGCTCTCACTGGGAAACCACTGCTGCAAGATTGGATTTGTAGAAATTCAAAGCATAATGTAAAAATGTCTGTCTGCTTTCTGGGATCACCGCTGTTATTCAAAAATATGTACATGAGCATAAATGACGGCACGTTAAAGCATTCCTTTCCACTTCTTTTATGTACTTTTTCCTCCCGGGACCTGTCCTCAGGTTGGAAGCTGGAAAAGCCAACACAACTGTTTCTTTAATCAGCTCATCATCCCCAAATGTTCTCATGCAGGTTCTTGGACATTCCTACTTCGGAAAACACTGCGGAATCCGTCTCAACTTCCCACTGACTCACAGCCCTGAACTGGATCCTGGCTTCCCCGCTCTCCAGAGAACCACCACCGCCTCCTGGCTGCTGTCACTCTATGCGTGCTAAGACTGCCACCACTTTGGAGATACAAATATTGAAATAGGTGACAGTTAAAAAGAAAGCAAGTAACTAACATCTGTTTCCAGCAGGTTTTTTGTTTCTTCATCCCTTTCCTCCCGAGCAGTGTCGTGGTGGTGCAGGCTGCTGGTTGTGATCTCTGCTATTGGCAGTAACTGCCTAGTTTAGGGTGGTGAGAGGAGTCCTGAGTGCTCACATGGAGGGACGGGGAGCACCAACATGTCCTTCTGGAGCTGCTGTCAGATTTCTCAGCATTTCAGGGTCTCATACGGCCAACAAATCTCTAGTGCCAGTCCAACTTCAAGCTCTTTCATTGCCATATCTGCTGGTAAGGAGACTATGTGAATATTTAGGTCCTAACTCATAAACATGCAAAAACTCTTAAAGTTCAAGGCAGAACTCTAGTTAGTGCTAAGGAAGTGTTAAGAAGCTCCTCTCTCCGCTGCCCCTCCGTCGGCGCAGGCTGCCGCAGCGCTGTTCCCGATGGCTCTGCGCCGTGCAGGCCTCGGGTGGCACATGGGCTGCAGCCTCCTGGGGCCGGAGCCACTCGCAGCAGCTTCACACTTTGAATTGTTATAAGCGCTCCTTTGTATGAAGCTCTTTTGCTGTTTCCTGTATGAACGGTGCAGTAATTTGGGGTTGGGAAGCGAGGTCAGAGTGGAATAGCTACACTGAACGCGTGCCTAGGGAGACACTGGCTTCTCTGGCTGTAAAAAGTGGCGTGTTGAGTCACAGACAAATACTTTGCCCCTTTACTCCCTGCACGATCCCAGTGACGCTGAAGCTATAAATGCACCTTTAGCAAGAAATCTTTTCTTCACTTTATTGCTTAAGAGCTAAGAGCCTCTCTAAGACAGAGAGGCAGGCCATAGCATGCAACCGGAGTTGCAGGCACACGGGCTGTGAGCTGATTTTGGCTTTAGACCGTGCACCACAAAGGAATAACAAGGTATATCTAAATTCTTTTTATTTTTCTAACCACAGCTACCTGAAGTTTTGCTTCCAGGAGACAGCGGCAGCTCTTGACCCCTAAGCTCCAGCAGCCTGGATCAAAGAGAACACACATTTCCCCATCTGCAAGCGGGCTTGCAGCAGAGCCCGCTGGGCTGAGGGGCCAGGACGGAGGTGCGGGCTGGGCAGCGCTCCCCTGCGCCAGCAGCCAGGGAGGCGCGAGCCGGCCGTGAGTCAGAGCGGCGCTCCCGCCGCTCCCCGCAGCCTTACGGCATCTCCCAAATTAACTCCAAAGCGCTGGCCGCCCTCTCGGCTGGTGTCATTTCCAACTGCGAGCTGCAGAAAGGCAGAGCGGGGAGTTCCCCCGACTCCGGCTCGGTGACGCGTGGAAACTCTTCGGCTTCGCTAATGGGAAAACCCTGCGTCTGTCCACGGTGCCTCATAGCAGCTGGTAACAGCGGTTCATGGGGAGACTGAGGGTTTTCACATACACACAGCAGGCTGGTTGGGTGACAGCGCTTTTCTCTCATGAAGGAGAACTGTATCCTTCACTCCTCTTCTGTAGCTGAAGCTGTGAAAAACAGGCATCCTGTTTCCTTTCTAATATAGGGAAAAAGTGGTGATCCCTGAACACCTTCTTTTGGTGGCACAGGCAAAGACCTGCAAAGTGGCGTGGGTTTTTTTTTGAAGTAAGGACATTGTCTGATTCAGTTCTTAAGCTGTATTCAGCTTTCCACGTTTGACATGCTGGACATTACTGCTTAACAACTTCATCATTTTTCTCACTCAACTTCAGAAAAGGATGAAATAAAAGAAAATAACTGGAGACTTCACAGAAATAACATTAAACATAAGCATACACAGAAGCATTTGCAAGGTTGAAAGACTGAGGAAATAATACTATGGTTTTAGCAGTATTCACTTACTAATTTCAATATAGAACTAGGCTTGAACAAAAGGAAATCTCACAGTCTCTAAAATATTTTCTGCTGTGGGTGCACTAATGCTTTATACATACTAAGTACTAAAAGAGCCAGAAGACTTATCCTGTTCTGCGAGGCCTGAGGTCCAGCTAGTCCAGGACCCAGGCTCTGTCAGGAGTGAACAGCAGGGAAAGAAGATAAGAAACAGAACATCCTTCCCCACAGATGCCTTTCTAACAACCAGAGACTTTAAGAGCTTACCAAGCTGAAAATTATATCCAGACTGCTTTTCTGATAGATACCACTGGACCTATTCTGCATAAATTTTTCCTAAAAAACCCTGCACTTCTGACTTCATTTGTATTGCATGAAAATGTAATGATGCTGTGCATCCACAGTTTTACTATTATTATTTATTTGATAATATGTAATTATCATATAATATAGTCAGTATAGCACATACAAAAAATAAAACTTTCTAGTTATTTTAATATGACCATTTGCTAATTTCTCCAGGCATACCTCAGCCTTTATCATACAACTAATGGCCCCTGTGTTTTTTACTTCCACACCTGGCTGTGACTCCATGGATGTCCTGTACCTGGCCGTCCACATACGCTCCATATCCACTGTACACACTAACTAGTGCGTGTGCCAGCGCGGGAGCCTTTGCTTGCCGAGCTGGCCTTTGCTTGGCCCTCGTGACCCTGTTGCAGCAGCGCGGTGGCCACCGGGGACACCGGCTCTTATCTCGGCTCCGCTGGCTGCCGGGCCAGCGAGCGGGGAGGGCAGTGCCCATGCCCTGGCACTACTGCTGTCCTGGAGACACCCGCACGTTGTGCAGGAGCAAAGCAGAGGTATTCCCAGCGCGGGGGGCACGCAGCGCTGTCCGTGTCCCCGCTGCTCAGGAGGCAGCTCTGCTTCATTGCAAGGTGGGCTGGTTCCCTGGCCCTTTGCAATCCGGATGAGTGTGCACCATGATGGCACACAGGGCTAAGCTCTGCTCATCTGCTCCGAATGCGGGTGGCACATCCATGGTTGGGGCTTGCCCACCCGGGACTCCTCAGTATGAGCCAGGTGTCAGAGTCCAGCATCGCTCCCAGCCTTCTTAGTGTTTTGGAGTCATAAAGTAAACATTTATGCCAGTCCTGTGCCCCTATTTGGTTCTGTTGCAAGTCTCCATCCAAAATAAACTGATTTTAGGCCAAGGAAAAAGAGACCTCTTTGAAATGCTCCTGATGCAGAGTTAAGCAAGCCTGGCCCATGAGGACTTAAAAAGCCGCCCAGAGCATCCACCTGCCCACGAGCGCCTGGAGTGCCTGTGCCCATCCACCAGGTTTCGGATCGGGAGCCAAGGGTGCAAGGAGCCCGCCTGGGAATAGCAGTTACTCGGTGCCTATGGGCTGCCTGCAGGAAGTTATAAAATTTTTGCTTCTGGTGGATGCATTTCTTTCTGGCAGAGCTCTGAAGCCCTGTCCTATCCCAGTCTCCACCTTGGATACGTTTGTGAGGATTGAGTTGCTGCTTGAGTTCAGAGCCACAGAAAGTGCTCAGAGCGGGGTGCACTGTTTCTGCAGCAGATTTCTGCTCCGCAGCCTGGGACCTGGTGGAGGGGGAGGTGCCAGGAGAGGGTCCCAGGGGCACGGATATTAGCCTGGAGCAGAGCTCTCCCATTCCTGAATGGACACCGCAGCCCAACGCCGGCTGAGGGAGCGCAGCCTCTCTGCACCCCAGAGCACTGGGGTTGGGGGGCTACGTGTGGGGACATCCCTAGGGAGCAGATGGGGGGAGCAGCCCCTCCGAAGCATCATGGTGGAGCCCAGCATCCTCCGTGGCTGCAGGCCCACAGAAACCCCCCCGGGAAGGGGGACGCTGGCTTGGCCACAGCAGGACAGGCAGCGGGGCGCAAGGAGGTGTCCCACTGCTACCTAGTCCCAAGTTACGGCTTCTCTTCGGAAGAGGACCAAGGGGTGTTTTAAAACATAACTATATGTGCATAAAAATAACAATATACGCGTGGCTGTGCACGGGCAAAAAGCGGAGTGGCGGAAGGATGCGGGGAAGCGGGGCAGGGCGCGCGGCAGAGCCAGAGGCAGAGGCGGAGGCGGCGCCGCTCGGTGCGCGGGCGCGCAGGGCGCGCTGACCTTCGGCGGGCGCCGCTGCCGCTGCAGCTGCCGCTGTCGCTCCGGCTGCGGCCGCGGCTCCG
>JAUBOD010000589.1:2322738-2357428 GCA_032353885.1 Nothura maculosa
TTTCCAGTTTTTGTGACTTGTTTAAATATTTTAAACATATGTCTCCCAAATTAATGCATTGTGCAATTGCTGGTATAGCATTATGGCACCTGTTCACTGCAAGCACTGTTGCTCTATCACATCACTTCACAGAATATCTTCAATACGTAGCCAGTCATAATAAAAAATAGCAACAGCTATGGCTTCCAGAAATCCAGAAGGGTAGTAAAACAAACAGTTCAAGGACATTACCAGTAAACTGTCTCCATTAGACTTAAAATCGGTCAGAGTTGCACCAACTTCATTTATTTGTCCAGTTGCCCTCTAATTCATTAAATACTGGTATTGACATAACTATTTCCAACCCCCTCCCCCCCACTTCCTCCCCACTCTTAAGCAACACCAAATTTGTTGCAGCTTTAAAAGTCATCACATCATGGTAATTCTGGAGAGCATGAATAATTTTTCTAATCTGAAACAGCAAATATTCTTGAGAATAGAAACTTAGCTTGCAAAAATGTATCATGCTTTCCTAAACCATTTAAACTCAGCACAACTTATACACATTAAGTTGTGTTTTAGTTTTTTTTAAAGACTGAAAAGGTTTGTGGATTGCAATTTACAATATATTTTTGAAATGTTTATGGAATAACAGATATAACAAAGGACCTTATACAAATAAATTAATTTTCTAAATATTTTATTAAACTAAAAATTCTTTCATATGGAATATTATTTTTCTAAATGTTTCTATGTCAGAAGATAAGCAATATGTTAAAGTTTAATTCAATTTTATTGTTTATTTTTCACTGAAGGGATTAAACACTTACTAGATAAGTGAACAGAACATTTTGCTTTTTTAAAAAATGCAAGTGAATTAGTTTTCTATTAACCAAAAGAGAAGGAAGAAAAAAAATAAAAACAAAACTTTGCCTTAAGCTTATAAACTTAATCATGCCTTGGAAGAAAATAAATTACTCTTAAATGCTAGAATGAAACTTTGGCAGTCCACGACAAATAAGGCAGTAACATCTTCATTGTCTGCATCAGGAAATATGAAAATAAATCATGCTTCCTCTCCCTCCTCATAACCGTGGTTTTGTCAAGTGCAGCTTCCTTCTCCTATGTGGCATTGGAGGGACTGGCACAGCGCTCATGTCCATGGTTCAGCTGGTTCTGCTTGAGAAGCATTTCTTGGCACATTTGCAATGGTTAAAATACTTTCTGACCGTTAATAATTTTGAGTGACTCCTTACTGTCTGCTAGGGAGCAGTAAGTTTTCTGTATGCTGCAAATGCTGTTTAAACACTTTGTGTCAGAGATGCAGTAATTATTGAGCACCATGATTTGGTGGAGCCTTATGTTGTACCACTCAGGAGCTACTGATGCTATTTGTTTGATGGAGACACACTTGGGAAAGAACAAAATGCACTGAGAGAGATGCACTGAGATAAAGAGATGCACTGAGTTAAATAATTTCTATTTTATGTTTTGGTGGGCCACATGTTTATGGTGGCCACAGCTGGTTTTCTCAAAGATGCTTTACTCATAGTACTAAATATATTAAGCATTGGGAATATGTCATATGAAGCCCAGTGTTCACCTGCTGATATTTTGTTGTTGTGTTATAGATATGTTCTGTCTCTATGGTTAATTTCTTAAAGAATAATAAGATACAGAAGCAGCTCTCTCTATGGCTACTTATCTTGCAATTTTTGAGATTAAAACACTGGAATGCAACTGTCTCCTAGTAGTTCTGGTTTTGTTAGTGATCATATAAAAGTGTGTAAAATTATGATGTTACAGATTAAAACAGCTGGATTTTTTTTATATTATCTCATTTCTCCCCAAAGATGTCCTTGTTTATACGCAGATTGAACATAATCATCTTTCCAAATATGATGCCTATCTTATGTTCTGCTTTATGTGCACTCACAGGCTTTTTAGCTGAGCCTGGCAGGGTCTGTTGAGTACCTTTACTCTTTCTGGTATGGACTGAGTAGCAAACCTTTGAGTAATCCAAGCTTTGTAGTGAGTTTGCCTGCCTCCTGCCACTAAACCTTGCAGAACAGCGATGTGCCCGTAGTCTTAGGCCTTTACTGCTCCTTTGCTCCAGGATGAAGTGCTCCAGCGCTGAGGACAAGCCAGCTATGCCAGCACATTCCTCTTCTGTTCCAAGAATTTTGTCACCCAAGATGGGGCCACCAGGCATGCCGAGCAAGAGTATCTGATTTTTCTGTAGTGCAGGTCACTGCACCTTGGGGGCTAGGCAAGCTTGCTGTCGGTGCAGGGCACCTTCCTAGAGCATCTTACCTCTGGCAGTCAGATTTCTAAAGCGAGCACTATATTAAAGCAAGGAAGAGCTGGCCTACTTATATAGTCACTCCTTAGGTCTTCCACCTCCAGTGAGCCTGGGCCTGGTCTGGTAATGGTAGAAGACAGGGAATAGGATCAGACATATAGGATTTAATAGCTTTATCACCTCACTGTCTTATGTTTGCTTCCTCAGAGGTAAAGCCCATTTCAATTACTATTGAAAATTAAAAGTTTATTGTATAACATGACTATAGCTCTTTCCCTTTATAAAAGTGCCTTTTGAGCCTTGCTTAACATAGCATTTTGGTTTTATTTTCTATGGAAAGGTACCTCAATAAGTACAAAGATAGGCTATACCAGGACCTGGGTTCAATACCTTCTACCACCGTCTGCCTATCAGATCAGCTCCACTGATTCTGCACACCCAAAAAACATATATAATGTGGAGCTCTGCCAGACAAACTCTGACCCACCCAGGCTGTAGCTGTGCAAAGGTGCAGGAGCTGCCGCTCTTGAACATGGTGACTCTGGTTGGAAGGCTTCAGTAGAACCATCTAAGGCATCAGGACTGACAATGAGGCCCAAGGAACTGTAACATCTCAAGAGATGTCCTGTACAGTAATAATTATAAAAGTATAATTTCTGGCAGGACAAATCCTCTATTGGCCAGAGTCCTCAGACTTAAGTCTATGCTGCCGGAATGCTCTAGTGTCTATGGAATTTTAAGCAGGAGTACAAGTGCTTCAAGATTAGGACTTCAAACTGGAAAAACCTCTTGTACAGCTTTGCTCGTCAGTATATGCTATAACTTCAATCCCTGACTGCAGTCCATGGCTAATGCTTTAACAGTAAAATTGATGTTCTTTGGATCTTCCTATTCACATGTTCAGCACCGGAGACTCTTGTTAAAGGAAAGCCTGTTAAAGGAAAATGTCTGTATCATTTTTAAATTTATTTAGCTATCTTTAAAAAGCAATTGTGAGAGTGTAGATAGTTGCCCCAATATATACCTCAATTTTTTTTGGGTGGGGATGGGAGGGTGGGTAGAATGCTATTACTAATAACTTGTTATTTTTCCTTCCTTCTTACTGTTATCCCTTAGGAAAAATATCTTTCACTTCGAACATATAAACAAAAATAATTAACATCAAAATCTCCTCCATAATGTGCGTAACAGTATTCACAGAGTACAAATGCTTCACTTCCTTCTCTTAATCCATCCTCCTGTTCCCATGGCATGTCTGCCAGGACCCGACATTACAGAGTGCATTCAAGAAGGTCATCTTTAGTTGTCTTGGAAGTCAAAGGTAACTCATGTAAACCAGAGGATTACAGTCTTCAGTTTCAATGAATTTTATGTTGAGCCTAGAGTGGTTCTATTCTTATTACACGTAATAGCAATGCAGATAATATTGCAAGATTTGTGCTACATGTATTTTAACATGGCTTTAATACTACTTGATGTGAAATGGAAAAACTTGTGAATTGGAAATATTTTCCCAATATCTGGTGATAGAGGAATACTTGACTCTCATATTCTACACAGCTACAGTAATTATCTGAAAACAGATGTGCCTAATAAACCATGAAATAGTTCTCCTTGATTGGAAAAAATCAAATGTATTTTGTCCTAGTAGCATGTTTAGAGTGAGTGTTTTGCTTGTTTGTCTGTTTTTGTAAAAGGTGGTTCTAGATAAACTTGTGGTTTGAGTCCCGTTAGATTAGAACTTATATTTGTAGGTCCTTTACATCATTCCATCCAAAATTATATATATTTATAGGTATATCTATATTTTTGGAAGTGATTCTTTGCAGATTTCATGTTTCACCAGCTGTTGCATCACATTGCAGATGTGTTCCAACGTAGGGCTCAATACTGTAAAGAGGGTAAATTTATCTTTAAAAATAAAAATAGAAGAGTAGAAATAGAAATGATATCATAGTGGTCTGTCTTTATTTATTTTTTTTTTTTTAATTTTTTTTTTAAAAAAAAAGACAGACCACTTGTTGTTGATGGTAATAGATCAATAAGTTTAAAGCTGTTGAAGGCCTTCCGGGAAGGCTCTCATCCCACCCCAGAGACCTGCTCTTGAGAAGACAGTTCTGAGAAAGGGAAGATGCTTCCTATAATTTTGCTAAGAGCTGGATTTTCTCCATCTACATAGCAGGAATCATTTTTTCTGGGTCCCAAGTCCTGGCCATAATCTATGAATGGGCTCTGCCATTGAGTGTAATTTTAAATGCTAACAAAGCAGTTGGCTTCGGCTGCATTAAGACTGTCCTCCACTGAAAGTAGTTGTGTTCTTTATGGACAACTGCCCTTGGAATCCCGTTCCATTTCACTGTTCAATTTTTTTTAAATGGATTGGATCATAACTTCTTTTCTGTTCACATCATTAGGGTAATATTTTGTACAGATCTAGGCTACAGCCAAGTTTTAAAATAAATGCAAAAGCAAGGCAATGGACAAGTCTTGTTGCATCCCACACAGCACATTGCTGAGAGAGCAAAGGGCTGGCTATGTGCAGCTGTGGTGGATGAGGGGCAGGAGATGTCGGTGTTGCTGGAGCATTTAATCCCATCTCCAGGTAGGTTGGTTATCTCCTATAGCAATCCTGTGCCTTCCTGGGCAGCTAGTGCAACCTCCCGCATCTACGCAAGTAATGCAGCTTGAGGGAACATCTGTCCATTAGGAAACTGGGATGCAAGGGAGATGTGACTTCTGCACTTCTCACAGAGCAAAGCTTAGGACATATAAGAGAGCTCTGAGGGGAGCACTCTAATCCCTGGCCAGGCTGCTGGGATGGAGCCAATGCCTTGTAAACAGGTGTCAGGCTCTCAAAAAAAAGCTCTCTGTGTTTGCCAGCAGTGGGTATCCTCACTGGCATTCTGTGTGCAGCCTTTAATGGGTCAAAAGGAATGACCCATAGGTCAGAGAGGAGGAGCAGTCCTGGGATGGGAACTGAGGCTACCTTGACATTTGCCTTGCCCCATTTTCCTGAGGGCAAAGCACGGATTTCAGGCTCCAGGTCTGGCAACTTAGTCCTTTTTATATTTAAGGAAAGACAAAAAAAAAGGAAGGAAGTCATAGGTGAATCACTTATGAGACTATTTTCTTTCCTTTTCTCATCTTTTTTTTTTTTTTCCTTCTTCTTTCTTTAGTCCAAGAAACCTGTAATTGAATTTAGAGGAGATATGGAAAATAAAGAAATGGCAAGAATCTGCTAAAGGAGGATTCTGCTGCTAGGGGGCAATATATATTAAGCAAAGACGCACTGAAGAGATTTCTCTCAGTATCTTGCAGAGTTTAAAAAAAAAAAAAAGATATTTTGCTATATGAGTTTCTTCTACAGGAAGAGCATTGTTACAAATAAAATATGCAACCTTAATGTTTATATTTGCATGCATATGTATAGATGCATGTTTGTTACAGCCTACCAGCATCTTTATGTTCATTCTTCATCACAGTAGGATCCTACTCAGTTCTGGGGATTGTACATTACTTTTCCATCATAATTGATATGAAATTAGTATCTTAAATTTTAAGATTCTAGAAAATAAACGCTACTACTTTAGGAGCATTTGTGAAGTGCAAGTACAATGACTTCTTTAAAATGAGTAACTCCTACAACAAGGAACGTTGCATACTGCTTGATTCTCAAATTTTATAATTTCTAGAACACTTCATATAAGGCAAAAAGATTACTTTGTTTTTTGAAATATAGAAGTCTTCTTTCATATGGTCATGTAAATGTCCTCCTTTTTCCCCACTGAGAAAAACTAGGACATGTAACTTGGATGTCTTTATGAGTTTTTTGTTCCAGCCAGTTTCTTAAACATAATCCTTGAAAAGAAAACAAAGGGAGATAAGAGAAACTAGCTTCAACTAAATTATTGGTTTCAGGTTGAGAAGTGAAATAGCTGTTGGATTGTTTATATATTCTCATACTGACTTTACGATGTTCATTTTAGCCTTGGCGGGTGTTTCTCTAGAACTGCCTTGTTTGAATGCAGTTTTCCATTTATTTTAAAGAAACACCCATTGACTGAAAAAAATCAATAGTTACAAGTAATAACTGCAATATTAATAAACTGGCTGATCTAGCCTGAGACTAGGGGTGGGAGCGGGGGAAAAAAAATTGAGGGCAGATTTCCAGTGTTGGTTCCCATGGTCACCTTCAGACCACTGAATTCAAATGAAGAAGCACTATCTAAATAAGTAATGGTCACAGAGCCATGTGCCAGGTTTCTGTGGTAGGAAAACTATTAAGTGTATTAATTATTGCGAAAGGAGTTTGCCTGAGAATGTTTTACATCTGTATCTGAAGACTGAGCAAAGAAAGAGATTGTTTTTCCCCTTTCCTCTGACTTGAATCTTGTTTCCTATATTATCCAGTGAGGGATATTCAGGAGGAGGAGAATTAATTGGAACAAAGACAGTCATATACACACACCTTCCTACTTAGTGTTATAATGCAGTTCTCTCCTGTTCTTCTTCATCCAGTTTTTGTTTCCAGGTTCTCACCTTTGTGGCTTATATAAATTTATCTCTTTCAGCTCAATATAGATCTTGCCTATTCTTTCTTGTGTGCTTTTTTGTTTGTTTTCATAGCAACATTTTTATTATTTATTTATTTATCTTATGTTTGTGAGCCTATTGTCCCTCAAGGAAATCTCAGAGAACTGATAATTGTATTGTATTCTTTATGGAAATATACATGCTTAATTTTCTTTTAAGGTGGTGAGTGTGACAGATTTGGATGGTAGTTAGGACATCACATTCTATTTCCTCTCATATTTTCCTTTTGAAAGAAGAGGGTAGTGGAAAGGTAAGGATTTAGAATTAAAGGATGGGGTGTACCTACAGTTTTGTTTCGTCTTTTGAGTAATACAGCTTTTCTGTGTGCATGAAAGACTCTATGGTAGTCACTGTCCTGAGAAGAATTGGTCGGTTTCCAGAGAACCAAAGATATTCTTCAGGTTATTGACTAGGGCTTTTATGCTATTGGGGTGGTTGTTATTGTTTTCTTCCTTCTCCTTCCAAGATTTTTAACAGTTGAATTCAAGCAGTTGTGTGTCATCCCTAGAGAGCAAGGCAGACATGTCAGTGGATCATGTGTGGTGGTTGCTGCAGGACATTGGCAGCTTTTTCTTCAAGTAAAAGAGCCAAATGAGGAGTTTACCCAAAGGACTCAAATCTCTGTACTTGGCATGGTAGCCAGTGTCTCAATCTTGCCCATCACATTCCAAGGTCCGTGGAAAAATGCAGGGAGAAGGAAAAGAGAGTGGACAGGTACCTCTTCTTGATCCCCCAAGTTACCCCCTTCCTAGCAAGGAAGGGACTGGAATCAATATATGTATGTGACCTACTACTCTATGGAGCTCTTCCTAAATGTAAAGGCTGCCTAAGAGCCTGTCTGTTCTGCTAGTTGTGAAAAATATGAGGCTGTTAATAAGTGTTGGAATTAGCTGGCAAAGTCTTACCTAGGGAAGATGGAAGATATTCACGTATGACATTAACCTGATACTTTCTTAAGCGTGATTTGCCATCCGATTGAAATCGGTATCAAATGCCGTTTAGCTGCATGTGTTCTCCACCCATACAGAACTCACATGCTTCGAGAGAGGCAAGGAATAGAGCATTTAATTTCATATTGCATGCTTGCTGGGGTTTTTGTTTGCTTGTTTTAGAGGCATGCGAAACACTAGGGAATATCAAAGCATTAGACACCAAAAAGTGTAGAAGGGGATTGGATAGGTCTGAATCTACCTTCCATGAGTGTAAAGAAATTTCTGCTGTCTTGAAATCCCAGGTTTCAGAACAACATCAATTGTGAATACAGCTCATTGTTTCTATAGATGTGCTGAGATATGCTGAATACTTCTTTAAGTCTTTGCCTTAGTGTTTTTTGCTAAGCAAATATAAAAGCGTAGGTTTGCCAAAAGACACAGTGGTGAGAAGGCAGAAAATATACCAATTTTCACAATACTCATTCTCTTTTTACCTTTAAGCACAGATGAGGATATGTCTATAGGCTGAAATAGGATGCTAAGAGACTCTTTGGGCTCTTCATATTATGCCTACTAACTTTGCATAAATTATTCTGAATATGAACTGTTTTGAGTTATTTTCCTTGTTTAAAATGATTAGCATAAAACACACTTTTACATTTTTAAAGTCTTTAAAATATTCTGTTCCATATCGAAGAAGGATGCTTTGTGTTCTGCTCTGCCAAATCAGCATATGTGAACAGGTTAATTAATCTCTATGTGTCTGTAATTACTGAAGTGGCTTGGATTGCTATATACTTAGAGATGATGTCAGGATTTAATACTAAGTAGAGAAATTACTTCAATCTTGTTGTAATTGAGATCATTTCAATAAAGCTCTTGCATTTCACATCTTTTCCAGTAGTCATAATAAGCCGGAATTTTATGATTCGTTGACTACCTTATGTATTTGTTCTTCCAGAGATTGCCAGGAGACTGATGTGTAAACAGAGATGTAAATATATACTTGCAGATGGGTGATTGTTTGAGCTTGCACAATAGGGCTGAATCATGTGAATAGGTCTCCTTGCTCTGTGCCGTGGGCTTAACAAATGCTGCTCACAAGTGCAGCCCTAGAGCACATAGAGCTCTTTTGCACTCATTAGAGCATGTGTTTTTCTGTACCAAAACATTTTCTATCCTCACTGTAATCTCTAAACCATTACTTTTCAGTTCACAGGCCCATGATGGGTATTAAAAATTATCAGATTCATGAAGTCAGCAATTGGTGCTTGTCTTCTAATGTCCTTCATAATCCAATAAAGTAACTAGGGTTTTATTTAATGCATGTGTGAGAGAAGGGGAAAGGACTTTTACAGCACTTAAGCTATTCTTACTAGAAAGTTGTTTCAGGCATTCTTCCATATCCAGGCTTAGGTTCTTTTATATAAGAGGTATAGAAGCTCCCAAGATTTCTGTATGAGTCTCTTTTAGAGAATAAAATACTCTAGAATTCAGCAGCTGATCACGCAAGTGCCAATTCCCATATGTTCAGGGAATGTGGGTATGGGTGTGCATATTGAACAAAACAGGATATATATTCAAAGGGAATTGGTACAAGCACATTCCTGAATGATCTTCCCATTCAGCGGTTTTCAACATAACTTCTAATAGTTAAAAAACACTTTTGTCAGAGTTTGAGAGTCCTGTCCCAAGATAACAAGTGCAGCAACAGTTATGAAATAACTACCTGAGAATATTAGCAGCAGCCATGGCACTGCAGACATCTGGGCTTTGTGTGCTGTGTGCATCTACTGAGCAAGGCTAATTCCAGGCCAGATTCCATGCAAAGGGGATGGTATGAATTAGACAGGAGACTGTTAAAGACTTGTTTTTGTATGTGTCCAGTCATAATTTCTCCTATTGCAACTTTTCCATGGCTTCTCATGGTGTTGCTGTGCACCTATGACAAGAATTGGGCCTTGTCTTTTCTGTAATTTCTCATTAAGCAGTAAAAGACAGGAGCTAGATCCTGTCCTTTGCCCACTCTTGAGGCTTCACAAGTGCAGTTTTCTCAGCCTCTCCTCATGTGTCATGTATTCTAGCCCCCTAACCATCTTGGTGGCCCTCCTCTGGATTTGGGTGGATTTGCCAATGACCTTCTCTGACTGAGATGCCGACAATTGGACACAGCACCTTGGCTGTGGTCTGCCAATGCCAACTAGAGGACAAGATGACTTCTCTAGACCTATTAATTTTGTTCTTGCAGCACATTATGCAATTATCCCTCACCACTCCCCTCTTCATCACTCACTTTCAGCTGATCCCCCTGGACCTGCAAGTCCCTTTCTCTAAAGCTGCTTTCTATCTATTTAGTGCTCATACACTATTGTGTAAAAGTCCCTGAATGATTGCACAGAGCTCGTCCATCCCAAGTGCAGGACTTTGCCACTGACTTGAGTAATGAACTAGCTGGAGCAACGGAATGTTTTCGTCTAGCTCCTACTAGAGTCTGCATGTTTTTGTTGTTTAGGAGTAAAGTTATGCATTTAGTATCCATTCAAGGCTAAATTCTGAAATTCTTGCTTTATCTTCACCCTTCAGACAAGGAAATTCTGTTCTGGCATTATTTTGAGTGGTTTAAGAGGTATTACCTCAGTGTCAAAATCAATAAAACGTTAGAAAAACGCTTTGCACCAAGTGCGTAAATGCATATGTGCAAACAGTAGTTTGTATTTCGTCAATTGTCTATAGTGAAATTTTTGCATGAAATCCTTATTTATATATTTGTTGAACTGAAAGTGCAAACAATAAAGGTGTCAGGTCAAGAAGGAGGAAAAAACTCTGATTTTCAAAAGACCACTTAAATAAGGAGTCACACACAGTGGTTCAGTACCTCAGAGGCACTACGTATGCCCTTGAAGGCAATGTATACGCACAGTACTTAGTTTTTCCAGCATGAATGAGTGAAGCTGCCTGTTGAAAGACTAAATGTCTGCTGTAAAATGGGAAAGCCCCATGCCCTCTGTGTTCACTTGCTAGTTCCCTATTCTTTTTTTCACTCTTTACTTAAAATCTTGTGAGGTTAGGTAGTCTCCATTGGTTAAGTAAATGCTGAGATTGTGTCTTGGGGGATAGCTAAGGGCACATCAAGAGGAGGAGCAGGCAGTGGTTGGAAGGGCTGTGGGCTCCGTTTGGGGCAGGAGGGAAGGGCGATGGCGAGGGTGGAAGCGCAAACGAGGTCTTACTGGCAGACAAAGGCAGGAACAGGATATGTTTCAGCTTGGGTGCCTCTGGGAGGAGCAAGGCTTGGGATTAAAGTGTCCTGATGAAACAGCTCCTGTTCTTTGCAGACACAGCTCGTGACTTCCACGGGGTGGAATTCCTGCCAGAAGATCACCTCGAGGCCCCAAACAAGACGGGCATGAAGATGAACGAAAAATACTCCTGCCTGCCCGATGAGGACAAGGGGATACACATCATCAACATCCGAGCTATTGAGGACATTGGATATGTCCAGCACGAAAGTACAGTGAGTAAAGGGCTTGCTACCTGTGCAATAGCTGACGTGCTCTGCTCCATACTTCATTTCTCTTTGCTTCCACTCCCAGGACGCTATAATATCCTCTCCCTCCCCTCTTTAGAGTTATAAGGAAGATTATCACCTGTCACCATATGTGCTAATTTAGTGGGTTTTGCAGCTTCATGGCTCAAGTAGGAAAGCAAGGGCTCCTGTTCAACCTGTAATCTAAAACGGAGTTAATCGGTCTAAGATTAAGTAATCTGGCACTAAGTCTGTGGTAGCCTTTAAATCTCTTTGTCCATACAGAGTATTTAGACATACCCATGTCTGAAATGCCATGCAAAAGCTATTGGTAACAAAGGCATAACTAAATGAATAGTGATCGCGTACAATAATAGTCTTTTTCTCACACAGCTTTTCACTATTAATTGTATCCTGGTTAAACATTTCACCATGAATACTAAGAAAAAATCAGTGACACGAATATCAATGTGATTAGGAGTTGGTTCTGTCATAAACATGTCAAAATTAATTTATTCAGGTGAAAGAGTTGAGATGGAGTGGGCTATGTAACAGACCTTGCTGAAGAATATATAACAGAAAGGCAATACTTCCCACATCATGGGAACTGATATTTCATTAGGATTGAGTGGGGAGGAGTAATGCTGCCAGAACATAAATATTCCTCTTCATATTTTAAAACTAAAATGTCCTTTCTGTGTCTTTCCTTTGCAATTGGAGAGATAGGGGCCTTGTATGATCTAAATCAATGCCTCTTTATAGATTTCAGTGCAGCAGCACTGTAAGAAAGGATGTGGCTGGTGAGTACCTTTCAGTATTAATACCACATCCTTAAAAAAAAACCCTCATCATTATTTATTTAAAGTAGGGCTGACAGGCTTCTTTGGAATCTTCAGCTGTGGGTTATAGCTATTCTCATATATTAATAAATTTACTGACATTGTATCTTTAAAATTACAGGGTTTCCTAAATGCTCTCTCCCAAGTACTTGGTGTATCTCTTTTGAGGGTCAACTTTTCAACAGGAAACTCCAAAGAACTGCAAAGACCCTCATTCTGACTCTGTTGTGTGATCTACCCTCTTCCTAGTGGTAGTGGTTCAAAGAAAGCGAGAAACTAAGAAAGCTTTTAATGCTGCTTTTTTCAGCCTCCACCAGAAGAGTGCTCCAGGACAAGAAAAGTCATGGCCAGAATGTACTGATCTCCCTGAACAATTATAAACATCTGGCAGACTTACTGCTGTAATCTTCAAGAGCCATCTTTAGTCTCGTCTGCTCCTGTGATTTATTACTCTCCAGAATAGACTTACTAATTGGTGCCGACCGTCCCTCCTGAAGGCAGGCCAGTGAGGAAAGGAAGTGCTTGGGGTCCAGCATGTTTACCTGTTTTATCTTCTTGCTGGACATCTTCTATTTGAACATCTGTCAGTTAACACTAGTTGTTTAGAAATTGAATTTTAACTAATAAGATCAACACATCTTTTTAGAATAAGTGCAGTGTTTTATGTTTTTTTTTTTTAAAAAAAGTGTTCCCATATCTTGTTTAGAGCTGCTATTCATGTTGAAGCTTCATAGCCTGAAAACCAATTAGTTTTTATTTCCTAATATTTTCTTTTTATAAAAAATGGCACAACTGAGCTGCCTTGCTGCAAGAAGGCAGCTTTTTAACTTTAGTTTTTAAAAATATTTTAAAAATACTGTTTAAAAATAGTGTTTTCATGGATAAATAAGAAGATATCCATAAGGGGGTAGATGCTCACCTGCATCTGGGGCTTGTTGCACCCCTCAACTCACTCCTTCCCTGTGTAACGTGGCAGGGAGAAGAGCAGCAGAGCCTGTCCCCAGAAGAAAGACAGGGATTTATTGTTGTGGTGGCTGGGATGTGTCCTCCTCAAGGCAGCATTTGGAGATGTCTGCCAGGTTTGTGTACCCTTAGGTTGATATTGCGTTTTGCAAGTGGAACCTGCCTACTGGCACCAAGGCTTATGTGGACGGAAGGATACAGTACATGCTTTTGAGGAACTGGGTGGAGAGGGCACAGCTGCTGCTAATCTGGAAAGATATGACTTCTCATTTATCAGAGATTATCGTTTGATGATATTTTTATAAGTTGAGAGGATGCCATTTTGATGAATTTTCAGGCATGTTGGGTCTGATGTGCTGTACAGTAACATCCTAGGTTGCTCTTTTCATCTGGGTTTTAAGAACTGGACTTAGCCACAGCTATCTGCAAATAACCTACACTCACAGCTTTAGTTACAGATAGAGTATAGAGTCTATGTATCCCAAATGCATTTTGACCAGTATGACTTGCAACTGGTAGCCAACTCCTATTACTTGGAGCCAAAGTCCTTTTTCCCTATATAGAAGCTTAAAATTCTCTGTGAAATTAAAAGCCAGATATTTTCTTTGAGCTGTGAAAAGTAAAGGCAGCAATGAGTATTTAGTGTAAAAACAGATGTAAGCTAGTAGTTGATTTTCACTCTTAAAATGGCTATATATCTTCAAGGATACTGGGAATCCCGATTGAAAGGTGTTACTGGGTGCAAACCCCAATATTTGTGGATATTTCTGTGCATTTCTACAGTTGCCCTGTGTTTGTTTTCAGATAAATCCTTGAAAATCATGTTGTGTTTTAAGCCTTGCTTGTGTTGCGCTTTATAACATGGCAGAGCAAACATACACACCAACCTCAAGTCTGGAATTAAGCATTTGCCACCATCAGATTGCAAAGAGGCCTGGTTTTATAAGAGGGAAAGAAAGTGATGAACAGGGAGCAATGAATCCCCTTCCCTGGCTGCAGCCCGTTTGCATTTTTTGGCTGTGCGTCATGACCAGCTGGCTCCCCTCAGTCTGCTTCTAAACTGATCTCTTTCTCAGATGATAGACTTGCAGCTCTAGATAAGAGAAGTGAGAAACGCTTGCACATGATATTAATCTATTTGTCAGCCTTGAAGCACAGATGTCATGGGTAGAAAAGGACAGATGATCTTAGTGGTGATTAACCCACAAAGGAGAAAACCAAATCTACCAAGGAGCTGCCTTATGAACCAGCATGCTGGTAATTGCATTAAATCCCAGTCATTCTAGCTATTTATTTCTGGCCAATAAAATCCTGGGTGTCTAAGCAGTAACACTGCAGGTGTTAACTTGCAAAATCGTTGGGAGGAAGTATCACATGGGGGCTCCTCCTGTATGTTGGTGTCTGAAGATGGGTCACTGCGTGCTCACAGCAGTAAGGACTACCTAGCAGAAATATTTGGCTTGTTTGGTGTCTCTCAGCATGTGCACTAATTATTCTTTTCCTCTCTCCTTCTCTCCACACATTCCCTTGCTTCTAGTTGTTAAATTCCCTCTCTAGAAATCCAGATGCAGACTGCAAATATGGACTTTACTTTAGAGATGGCAAGAGAAAAGTGGATTACATCCTGGTTTATCATTACAAGAAATCTTCAGTGGGGAGGACACTCGCTCGGCGAATTCATCACAATGATTCAAGTGCCCGGAGCAACAAGCAGGATCAACCCCTTCCTGGGAAGGGAGTGCACCTGGAGATGGAAAACGAGCCTCATGTAGACTACCATGAGGATGACAAGAGGTTTCGCCGGGAGGAGTATGAAGGAAACCTCATGGAGGCTGGTCTGGAACTGGAACGAGATGAGGATGTAAGGAACCAATTCCAGAGGTTAAACACAGGGGAGATAACTAATGGCCAGATTCTGGGAGATGCAGAGCAGTCAGATGGCTCTGGCCTGAGTGCCAAGGGCTCAACACTGCCAGGGCTTGCTTTCAGTCTGGTGGTGGTGTCCAAGAGTTGTTAAAATGCCCTTCACAGGAATAGCCCAGCAAGGTGACGTTTCTTGCCTGGCAGTCTTCTTGGCTGGGGCAGGTTGTGGCACATCTGCTATTGCAAAACCGGTTTTTGACATTTATGGTGTCTAGAAGTGAAGCTGAATTTGCACTGATATAAGTCAGTTTGCCATATGCTGTGGTTTGGGTCCACTGATAATTCTAATTCTGCTTAAAAAAAAGTCCGATAGAGACATTGACATTTTTTATACCTCAATTATAGCCTTCCAAAGAACGAAATCTGCTTGAGAGGTTTTAGTAAATATTTCAGTTTAAATGCAGGTATCTGTGTTGAAATTTGTCTCTGCATTCCTAGACACCAGTGATACAGTCCACCTGAACACCCAAAACAGTATTTGTACTATTAAAAGACTGTTAGACTATACAAAAATGGTGTGTGAAGTTCTGCCAGTGTGCGATTAGTAGAAATAGCTACAGCCATATTAATTTCAAAGGAAGCTGTTACACTGAAGTGATCCAACCAATATGCCTGGATTTATTGACAGAGAGGGTAAACATTTCTGTTAGTTTTATTAAACAGGATCTTCAACTTCAGATTAAACACCCACATATGGGATCAAAGTATATATTTTTTAAAAAAGTGTTATCTTCACAATTAACAAATAAATCTAATGGCGCAAAGTAAAATGCTTGTACTTCTTGTCCCCGGATGTCAGAAAGTTAGTTTTTATTTACAAAACTTAAAAAGGGTTGTGGTAGGTTGGAAATCCTCTGGTGTCAAGTCATAGAGATCTAAAAATATTTACATGATGGGAAGTCTCCACCTGTGACAAGCAGTATGATTTCAGATGTTGCAGAGGCTTCTGAGTTCATGCCAGGACACTATAAACACCCTTCCTAGGGAACACTGGCTTTTCAGTACAGGAATATCAAAACAGATCAGAAACGTATGGAGATCAAAGGCCCGGGATTTGCAACAGCTTCTATGTCCAGCATGTCAGCGTAGAGAAAAAGCATATGATGAGTTGAGCTCGAGAGGCATGTCATGAGATTGCACTGGAGATTTTGCTCTTGGCAAAAAGAGTTTACCAAGTCGTTAAAACTCTCTTCAGTGAAGTAAATTCAAAAATATTTTGGAAGCGGTGCCGTGTGTGAGAGTGGCAAGTATTTGTGGCCTCCAAACGAGGAATTTCTAGAAAGAAAGTGCAGAATATTGGCTTCTGAAAAACAGTTATAATAACTTCAAAATTTGTGGAATATCAAGATTAGGAAATCTCATCGAAGTTTCTTACTCTTTTGTTTGGTGAA
Organism: Nothura maculosa; assembly: GCA_032353885.1. Lineage (NCBI taxonomy): Eukaryota > Metazoa > Chordata > Aves > Tinamiformes > Tinamidae > Nothura > Nothura maculosa. Next base: position 2,339,184 of record JAUBOD010000589.1, read on the forward strand.
CGCCTGCTAGTTTGGTGTCATTTGTCTAGTGCCTTTGAAATGGTTACTCCCCTGAGACTGGCAGCAAAGTACAGGTAGATTGGAGCATGATGAAAGCAAAATCTCAGTGCTCTGCTCCTGAAGCAGAACTCAGGTAAGTCTTAGGATTCAAGGATTCAGGGATTTGCAGGATTCTGTTAGTACCACTGGGTGGGTTTTGTTTTGTTTTTTTTTTTCATTCTTCCTCCAGTTTTCCAAATTAAAATGCTAATATGCTAATAACATAGCTATTCCCAACTGCATATGAAGCAGCTTTTATCCTTTTTTTAATGCAGTTGTGTTCCTTTGAGATATGGGCAACTTGGGCAAGTAGAGACTTTCTCAACTCCATTAATTACAAAGCACTCAAGAAATCATGGTGTTTGGCTGTGTGCCTACAATTCAGATGTAACTGGATGAGTCTATATTTGTGTCCATAGACATTAGTCTCTGTTTCCCAAACAGTTTTTATCTTCTCTGTTTAACCTTGTGATAATTGTTTTGGAAGACAATGGTGTTTGTGATGGGAGCATTTTATAACCAAAGTGAGGTGTTTGGTGATTGTCCCTGTTGTTGGAAACTAGAGTTGTTTGAAACAAATGTCTGCAATGGACCCTTTGTTCCTGGAATATGGGTGTAACACCATGGGGAGGAAAGCATTTAATTTTCTTTTATCAGTAGGATTGTCACTTTTTCTCTTCTCTTTTGTTTTCTTTTTTTAAAGACAAAAATCCATGGGGTTGGATTTGTAAAAATACACGCACCGTGGAACGTGTTGTGTCGGGAGGCAGAATTTCTTAAGCTCAAGATGCCCACAAAAAAGGTGAGTATTGATTGGTTTTTGTTTCTTTTTTTTTTTCCTCTCCTTACAACCCCCACAAAGCGTAGTTCAAATGTACACTTATCTCTGTGCACCTAACAAATGTAGAGTCTTATTCCCACAGGCATTTTAAAAATAGTTAACTAATCTTCACAGGCAATCTGGCAAGAAGGTCAGCATTCCTCTTGTATTTAATGAGAAAATGAGATGGAGTCACTAAATTAGCTCAAAAGAAAGAAATAACTAGAGGGAGGAGTGGATATCCAGAATTCTTGGCTCCATCTGTATATTGCACAGTCTGCATATGATACACTGATGTTTTGTACAGTAACTCGAGTTTTGTGTGTGCCTTTTGGTAAATATTCTTCTTGCCTGTAAGGCTGAACTTCTGAAAATGAATGCAAGCATAATACTTTTGTGTGCACTGGATTTAGAGGACCATTCATATATGCCATTAGTCATGTTTGCAAGGTTTAGGACTATGCTACCACAAAATATATTACCTTTCAGAATATTTGAAATATCATTAAAGGAACTGAAGAATATTTTCATCAGAGGCTAAATTCTCAATCATCTGTGATAGATAGCTGCCTGTTCGATCAGCATAGCTTAGATGGATTAATATTTAATGACGTACTAAGTGCATGTCTCAGACTTCAGAGAAAAGTCTATAATGGAACAAGAGACAGTCTCAAAGCTAGATGTCATTTATTACAAAACTAAAATTATGCTTCTGGTTTGGATTTTAAAATTATGTCCATTATTAGCTTTCTTATCACCAGCTGTGATCAGAAGCAAAATTAAAGTAAATGAAAAATATCTTCTCTGGTTTTGTGTGGCATGTTAGTGTACCTCTTGCCCTTGTCCCAGAAGAAACTAAATACTAGAAGAGCTGGATCTCAATAGCATATATAGAGTTTACCTCTCCACAGAATCCCAAACTAATTAGTGGAAAGTGAGCATGTAGTCTTGGAGCAAGATGCCTTGGCTCAATACATAGACTTGTGTTTATCTCAGTTTGGCTTTTTCAGTTCTTTTTTTTTGTGTGTGTGTATGTGTTTCTAAATGTCTTTTAAAAAAAAAAAAAAAAAGGCTACACTTCTCATTGCTTTGTTGTATTTGTTCAATTGATGCTTAATTCCTTACAGCTCATTCTGTTTTATGGATAGCTTGAAAATAGTAAAGTTTTATTGTTTTTGTTTGTTTGCTTTTTCCTGTTTATTTTTACCCACTCAGATGTATGAGATCAACCAGACCCATGGTCTTCTGAAAAAGATTAATTCTGTCATTCAAAAAATAACAGAACCCATCCAACCCAAAGTAGCTGAACACAAACCACAGACAGTGAAACGCCTCTCCTACCCATTCTCCAGAGAGAAACAACACTTGTAAGTGAAAGCTTCACTATTCATGCCAACACATCAGCCTTTCTGATGTCAGCTGAGGTAGGAAAAGGCTACTAGCCTGTGAAACAGATTTAATAAAATAAGGTGGTATGTTTTTTTGTTTTGTTTTGTTTTTGCTGTAAAACAAATTTCTCAATAAAACTGGTATGCAGTAGAACAGGTTGATAAATTTAAGAAGAATCTTATTCATCTTGTACAAGCACTCACCTGGACAAAACAGGCTTTCTCTTTATATGCAATATGAAATCCATGGTATCTTTGTCGACTGGTTTCAATGATTAGATCAATAGATCTTTAAATGTTGGCATAAGGCAAGATCCTCACCAAAGCTTTGCCTGCCATGGGTTGCTTTGCTGCTGTTCTTCCTTGGAGAGCCTCCCCCAGAGAGGTTTTGAAGACTGTGTTTATGTATGTGTCAGCTGGAACCAATAACTGTTTTAAGCAGGATTTACACACTGTACGTATGTTTTGTTTTTTTTGCTTTCAATGAGGGGACACAAAACACTAATGGAGCTGTGAATTGGATGCATGTTAGAGGGGCCAGTCAATGCACATGGCATTTCACATTCTTAGATTTGCAGGAAAGAAATGCATGTTTGCTAAGTATGGAATGTTCCTACAGTAAGCCAGCCTGATGGCTCAGAGAAAGCCCGAATGATGCTCCTTAGCTTAGCCTAGGGCTTGGCTTACATGGTATCTAGTGCTGGCTGTGTTCAGTGTGGTCCCCTCTGCATTTGCTGGAGAAGGATGGAGTGGCCTCGCAGGACTGCAAGTGCAGCCTGGGTGATGAGGCAGCAGTGGCAGGATTCAGGTTAAATGAGCATCAACAGCTGCTTTTGTACAGAAGTTCTAAATAGGTGAAACAAATTAGTAGCCTCTTTAAAATATGAGTGTTGAGATAGACTTCCTGTATAATGAGGCTTCTACAAGACATTATTTAATGATTAAAATTAAGGGATCCTCAGAAGAGATGAAAATATTGAAATGGTCAACAAGAGCAAGAGATTGCTGGCATTTTTTTTAACCTAATGAGTTTCCTTCTAATCTTTTAACAGATTTGATTTGTCTGACAGAGATTCCTTTTTTGACAGCAAAACTAGAAGCACTATAGTAAGTACTGTATATAAATAATTTATGGTGGGTAGTGTTAATCATGGTATTAATAGCCCCTTTGACAGCTTTAATACAAGCCCATTACAAATTTATCTGTCTTTATCAAATGCCAGGAATTGCCTGTAGCATTAATTATTTAAATACTAAGAAAGCATCTCCATCTCTAGCTGGTATGATGAATAATGTTTGATATAAACAGGCTGCCACCTTTTGTAAACCAATGTGGACCTTTATAATTTACAATTAACTTGAGCATAATTTCCTAGTAGAGATATCACTAGAAATGAATACATTTAAAGTTTACCACTGGTTCTGCCAATAGCTAACTGGAAAAGCAACTGGAGAACTATGTGTCTTGACTTCTCTTTTGCAACTATATATTGCTTTTTTAATAAAATGCTCTGAATTTCCACAACAGAAAGCTCAATGAAACAGTGAGATATTAGCAGAGAATAATTTATAATTTATAATTAGTTTATAATTTCAATTAGTTTATAATTTATAATTAGTTTATAATTTTAAAGCCAATCTGAGTTGGAGAACTATGTTAACTGTATTGGGATTTATGTGTTAACATAAAAATTTACATTAAGCAAACACTACAAGGACATAAAAATGCAGCTTATTCCAATTAAGTATTGATATATCTGTTGAGTTCTATTATGTTAGCTTGCATGATATCCCTATAATCAGGGCTATCATCCTCTTAGGTTCTATCTCTTCGTTCACTGCTCATACAGGACTTCTCTCATGATTAAATTTCTGCAGGTCCCTTAGGACTGAAGCCTAGTACAGCAGTGTTGCATCACAGACTGCATTTGAATACGTTCTTATAACTTACAGAACATAAAATAGAATAAGATTTAGTCTCCCCTCTAGCTGCTGAGGGATTAATGGTAAAGAGAGCTCATGTGATGTCCAGGGGAACTGGAAGGGACTATATCAAATGTAGCGACTCTACTGCAAAGTAAAATACGGGCCCTTTGCCCCCGTTTGCTGCTGACCAGTACATAGGAAGGTGCCGGGAAGTGTGCTCTTGTCTTGTTATTTAGCTCTTCTTTCAGAGACTAAGTGCTTTTGAGAAGAGCTTGTATCATATTATGGCTGCCTCTTACTCTTTTGGTGATAACAGCTGCAAGATTTCTATCTTCTTTTTCCTTATTTGAAGCTCCAGCTTACAGGCTACCAGGGTGTAGCTCCCCTGCAACTTGAATGCAGGTTATCATAGCTAGGTGAATAAAAAGTTTGCAGCCTCTTTATTTGTAGACTTTTAAAACTTAAATTAAAAGCCTCAAAGGAGTATGTCCTAATCAGGAACTACAGGGAGGAAGTGAAGAGTTAAAATTCATGAGAACAAATTGTTCAAGAAAGGCAGCAAGGCAGAATGGCGCTGAACAAGGATGAGCCACTTGCACTAAGTGACGTAGGACAGAAACACAGGAGCTGGGAGCAGAGGGCAGAGGAGGGATTATTTATTTATTGGTTGATTTAAACACCAAAGGAATGCTGGCACATAGCAATAGTATGTTGCTTTGTTGGAAACACCTGTAGGCAACCCAGTAATACCAGTAATAAAAAGCATGCTGAGTGCTTCTCAGCATCACTTCAGTTTGCATGCATTTTTATTTCTATTCTTGTTTCTTAACTTTTTTTTTTTTCCTGCCTTTCCACTATGTGTTCTTTAAACCACAGTGCAAATATTGGCTCTTCCGCCTACTGCAAAACGAACAGGAACCTAGTCACTCCCTATGAGTCTATGGAATAGAAACTGAGCCAAAGACCTTTTACTTATTACATGTATACATTATTATAATTATATATTTATATATAATAGAATATATATGTAATAGATAATATTTATGCATATAACTGAAAGCAGTTTTGTGACAGCCTTTTAACTCACTCTAGTAAAAGTTATCTTAAGTTTCATTATCTTTGTAAAAGATAACAAAAGGCACATGATGAGGAGGATGAACAATGGGAATTGCCCGGCAGCTGCCAGTTGCTTCCCCCTGTGCTGCTGGCCCATAGCTGAGCTGCCATGTAGCTGGAAAGGCCAGAGGCATCTCTCTTCTGTCCTTATCCACTTGATCCAAAGTGGCACATGCTTTGGATAAGCCAGAATAATGAGCTTCCCCATTTCTGTGGGTCTCCAGACAGTGGAGACAGAGGGAAGGCCCTGCATCTGCTTGCAATGAGCACCTCCATCGTTCTGTCTCTGCTGCAGTGCCCCTGGGTTGGCACAGGCACCATTGCCTGAGAGCACATCTCTTCAGCAGCACAGCACGCAGCAAAAGTTTAGCCTCTCGGGCAGTGTGATAAAATGTGCAAAGGTTATTTGACAATAAATAAAATAAATTGTAAGATAAACATATCTGTGCGGCCACCAAGATCATGCAAAAATACAGAGATTTTAAGGTCAACTTGTTTTTAGTCCAGTTTTTGATAAAATGCTGCATGCTTAGAGATATGCATAAACATGATAGGTCCAAACCGCTGGCAAGGAGACGTGTTTAGCTCTGTTGCAGTTGGTGGAATGGAGCCAACTTGCACCATCAGAGGCAAGCACTGCACAACCCCATAGGAACAAAAGCCTGATCCATCTGGAAATGCATTTGACTGATACTGTGTCTAACAGGAGTGAAATACCATTTCTATTAATTAAATGGTTAAATGTAATCTTTTTTTCTCGCAAAGAAATGACAGTCAGTTATCTTGGCTTCTGGCTATATAGTTAAGCCTTTCTCTTTTGTACCATACCGTGTATGGAAAGCTTTAAACCTTGCTATCCTGAATGTCATGACTTTTATTAAAGAATTCTGACTTCATTAACATCTTGGTTTTGCCAATATGAATATTTGAGCTGTACACAGAAAGATTTTGCTTTTTGTTGGCAGTATCTGAAGTAACCCTTTCCTTTCTCATTTTATTTGCGTAGGTTTATGAGATATTGAAAAGAACGACATGTACCAAAGCAAAATATAGCATGGGTAAGGAGTTTTATTTAGGTTTAAGATTGACATCTTTTGAGTTATTGAAAATAATTATGAGTTGTGGAATTTAGTGTTTTCTCCTGCTCTCTAGTTTGATGTATATGGATACAGTTATTTTATTTAGAAATGTAATCTAAATAATATGGCCAATTGGAATTCCTTTCAAATATGAATACAGATGCAACTCTAATCAAATGGTGAGCATAGGCACAGCAGATGTTAAGTAGATCCTTTACAGCAGGACTGATGATAATATAAATAAGTTCCATCTTAGGAAGCAGGTAATATGTGCTTTGCATTGGTTTGGTTTTACATTCACTGGAGTGGATGGGAACATTACCATGGATTTCAATAACTGTAAAGAAAATCATTAGATTGGTTCAGTTCTTTCAGTAATGTCCTGAAATTTTGTCACAGGTTGTTTTTGCTATCTCTTGAGTGAAGGAGTGACTTGTTTGAAAGTTCACCATTTTAGATGGAACTATAGTAACCAGCAGAACAGCTAGGGAGTGAGGTGACCCCTGAAATCTGAGTGATTTCTTAGCTGCTAATACTGCTGTTGCAGACTGGTGGATAAGAAGTTTCCTTTGCTGTGATCCAGAGCTGTAGGATTTCAGCCTTAGGCCTTGAGGTCTAACAAGGAAATTTTTACTAATGTAAAAAAAAATTGGTCAAAGGCAAGAAATCGGTTAGTCAAGTCCCCTGAAAGAATGAGTTTTTCCCATTCAACTGTTATACAGTTTAATTTAAACCTATTATGAGTTATAGGTATATACTAAATTGTGTCACCAAAGTTAACATAGTTAATAATACATTACATAATTTGGTTTATTATATAAGGCGGAAGGTTGAATTCCCTTATGTCCAGTCTTAACTGCAAACAAACAATATAAACCAGTGAGGATAAGAAAAATGCATGAATGTGCGAGGAAGTATTTGAAAACTTTGGATCTGTTAGAGTGTTTATTTGCCTACAAGCAGTTAAATAAAACAATGAGAACTTGAATTACAGGTAGTGCTGTCCAATGTTGACCCATAAGCTGCTTAGAAAGCCATCAAATATTAGAAGAATAATTATGCTAGAATTGACTTCCATGCTTTGACTTTTCTGTTAAAGTAACTACATACAATGTACAATTGTTGAGTCCTAAATTTACTTGATGTTCAGCCAATATTAACAGGAGTACTGTTTCCTGTGGCATGGGAAATAAAAAATTTTTGACTATCAAGGCCCTGTTTTAAGTTTGGTGCTGGATCGTTTTCACTGGAAATTGTGTATCTGCACTCCTGTAAGGGGAAGGTCAGACAGCTCAATTTGAATTCCTGCCTTGGAGTTAATCACTCACTGTCTCTTTTATTTTTGGTCCAGAAATGGGATATAGAGGTCTACTGAATAGAGCAGAGTATAAAGGAAGGTAAAGTGTTAGGATTCCTGGATTGGTCCTTTTCCAGACTGGCAAGGTCACACAGTATACCTAATAAAAATGTCATTAGACCAGAGTGTCCGTGGGTATAGTCCATATAATTCAATCGAGTCCTTTGTGTTCTGGGCTGGAATGCTGCGTTACAGCCCAACAAAGGTCTCAAACAGATCTGAGCAAACATAGATAAAGCTGCAACATTTCTGTCCAGCAGGAAAAGGGCAACTGCACAGTGAACACTGCAGTCTTTGTTATTTATTTTGCAAAATTGTGAAAATGTGAATATATCTTAATCTTTTAAGACTGATAAGTGGAAGAGTGTTGCATAACTCTTCTCACCAGTAAGTTCTGTCAGGCATGTGAAAAACACTTGTAGGCAGTTCATAGTGCTGTATATAATCTTTAGCAGGATTTAAGACTGCGAGACTTAGGACTGCAAGATTCAGAGCAGTCCTGGAGTATTTCCACTAAGCGGGTGCTTAGTATCTTGAAAATATTAGTGTATTAAAAATCCTACCTGCAGGAATGACCAGAATGTCTTCAGAGACCTGTTTCCCGGTTCGTATTTGCTGTTCCCACCATGTAGTCCCACCCTGCTGTTTGCAATAGGCTGAAAGGCAACACAAATCCAACCTTATCACATTGATATTGTTTTCTTTATATTCTCCGCAGTGCCAGACGCTTTGTATTTTGAGCTTAGTTTTGCTCAAATAGAGCTCCTTATTTTTTTGTGCTAACTAGCCTGAAATAGCCCAAATAGAGTAGTCAACGCTGGTAGGCAGAGTCACCAAAAGTATCTTCATAGGTGAAGTGGCACACTGAGACATGAGTGATGCTCCATAACTGCAGTAGTGCCGGTGGCTCTGGTAACACTGCTGGAGAAGTGTGCTACACCTCTCCAAGGACGAGTCCCATCCAGCCCCTGGGGGCCTTTCTGCAGCAAGATGATGTTTTCAAACACCCTTTATGCATTATGCTCTGCAAGCTGGACATCCGACTTCTCCTGGTCCACCCTCACTTGCGTTCCTCTGTCCCGGAGGATAAGGCGTGATACCAGAGCTGAGAAGGCAGAGCAAGTTCTGCAGAGTCCCCTATGCCACATACCTTTTATAGATGAAGCATTTACTGCTTTCAGGCTCATGCATGTAACTAATAAACGGATGTGTAAACAGGGAAAGGAGAGGGAAGAAAGAAGGAAACTGCACTTTTAAATAAAAGACGAAAATGTGGTAAATATGGTAAGTATTACACCAAGGTCTTTGCAAAGGCTTTCCCTACAATTTCTCTAATCAATCTGAAATCTTGATTCAAAACTTTGTGTGTATGGGGAGTTTGTATGAGTGTTCCCGTATGCCATCAATTCCAGCCATATTCTTGTGATTGAGCCTTCTGCTATACACTTTCAAATCTGCAGGCTTGCCCTTAAATCAAACTGACTTTTCAGAAAATGTAATTTATTATAATGACTAATTCCAAGTCATTGGCTTCTAATACTTCATCCTCAAATATATATATGACTTCCTCTTGCTCTCTGCAGTTTTCCATTTCATAAAATGAGTCATGTTTAATAACCTATATGATTAAAAATGGAACTACATGGAGAGGAATGAGATGGCAGAAAAATCACTATCTGACCAAGTGACTGTTATTTCGAGTGGAATCTCAAGGAAGGAGGATAAATTGCAACTCTCTAACCTCAAAATTGCGAATAACTCTTATGTCTTTATTTTTCAAGGAATCACCAGCCTGCTTGCCAATGGAGTTTACAGTGCTGCATATCCTTTGCATGATGTAAGTGATCTTGGAATATATTTTCTGTCTACTATCTGACACCCCAAAATCCTTAACTTGTTGTGTTTTAATCATCCCAACATCATCTCAAACATTAGTGTTTAGGTGTCTTATTTCCTGCTTGCTTTTATGACGGCTGCAATAACCATTGCAGTATTCACTTTTAATAAACTTATCATCTCTGCTTTCCCCTTGGTGATCAGAAGTGGTGTTTTTGCCAACACGTTTAAAGACTTGTTTTAGTGGCTTAGCAAATAAAATGCTTGTGATAGGTTTTGATCTTCTATTCTCAAGGACTCTGGCATCATTGCTATGATAAGTATTTATTTCTGTGGCACTTCTGGCATTTTTATGGCTAGTTTCCTAATCTGAACCTCTCTGGCATTCCCTTGCAAGCAGGGATATGTCAGTGACTCTGTCTGTGTGATCTGTAGCCACTGGGGGAAAAAATGAGCCAGAACTCAGTGACATTTTTCATAAGGCAAAATGTTATTCCTAGACTTTGTTAGCGTTGAAATCCACTTTTCATCAGTTGGTTAAGATGTCAAAATATGTTATAATGTAATGCTCATTGATACAGGGAGCTCCTACTGAGGATTAGAGACAAGCAGGAAGCTTTGGTGGCCCTCATTACCCGGGTTTGGGATTCCTTTCCTGGCACAGAGTGGTAGACAGGCAACAGTTGTGTGCTGGTGAAGCCTTGCTCATAACTTCAAGGTGTGAGTAGGCCTGGAAAACCTGCACTGCCAACCAGACCCTTACAGAAAGGCTTACAGGTATCAAGGAAATGTCGCAGCAATTTTGTCCTTAATGTTGGCATTAATGTGGGTTGGGGAAGTTAACAGAAAATACTGAGCACGATGTAGATTTTATAGATGCTTTTTCAGTTTTCGGAGGTATAGGAGTGCAGAAAAGCAATGTATATTTTTAACTTTCTGCTCTTCTCATTTTCACAGATTTTATCCTGGAATGTTTACATTAGCCATAAATGAAAGTAGCCATAAATCTGAGAATGACTTAGATCAAAACAGGCTTTTTGCCTACACAATGTTCACTGTGAATGTCAGGCATTTTTTCTTAATTATAGCAATATAATTTTAAAATGCAGACCTGTTAAACAGTTCTGCATGTGCTTGTCTAACAGCTTTATACAGCTACTGATGTATATAACTTATTTATTGACTTAGTTTACTCCTTTATTGTATTTAAAAATAGCTCCAAAATAAAACCTCCAATCTAATCAGCTCTGAATGTTTGGAGAGCCTGGATACAGATCAGCTCCTTGCTGGGCACTTCTCTTTAAAGTGGACTGAGCTGAACCCCAAATGCCATGGAAATACCACATCCTTTCCCTTGACATTTTTAGGCCACCTTTATCACTTATTCATTCCTTTTTTCCCCATGACAGACATTATTACTCTTTCTTAATGTACTTGATGACAGAAGACAAAGTGTGCTATGACAAATGAACTCCTAAAATACAGCATTATTTTACAGATTGCTTTTCTGGTTTTGATGCATTAAGTGAGGAGAATACATGAGTATGCAAGATGCAAAGCAGCTCTGGGTATAACTCTCTGGATGACACATTTTCTTTTTCTTTTCCTTTTTTAAAAGGGTGACTATGAAGGTGAAAACGTTGAACCTAATGACAGAAAAGTAAGTTGAAATATGAGATTTCTGCATCTTTACAAGTGCCACATCCTGAAGTCACCTGTTGGAATCTGAAAAATTGCCAAGGTTTAGCAGAAAATACCATGGAAATGCACCAAATGACAGGCACTAGTAGTACTTAAGTACTTTTCAGTGCATAAATATGTCCCAGTGTGGACTGCAATGTTGATATGTATAAATTACCATGCTGATAAAAATACCTTTCTCTCCTTATTGGTAAGAGTATTCTTAGCATTTGCATACAACTCCTCCTAAAGCTGGGGTGGTTTAATTTCAGGTCATTTTTAATAAGAATATACTCAGCCGTAGTATGATATCTGTATGTGATGTAAAACCTGCTTTTTTAGACCACAGAAAAGTCTAATTGGAGCACTCCAATTTCTAGTGAAATAATAAGTTGCCGGTTTGGAGTGGGAGAGTCAGAATTGGGCTGATGGAGGAACAAGCAGCGAATCTAAAACATTAAAAAAGCGATTGGAGAAATAAGGATCGTCATATTTCTGATAAGCGTTTGTTCTCCCATATCTCAGCTAAGTTCTGATATGCTCTATTCAACCCAAGCCTGCCTGGTGAATGTGTACTTATGCATACGCATCACTTTTCACATAAATCTTTGGTTTAAATTTTGTAGTTAGGGATTTTTTTTTATTGTTGAAGTAGTGAAAGACTTCAACAGATTGCTGTAGTGAAGTTAGTAGAAATTATGGTAACAAAGCTATCTACACTTTGCAGAAAGACTGACTTTATAAATTATAGTCAGAATAGAAGTACATACTTCCCATCACACTCTTCTAAGGAAGATGTATTTTTTTCTGCTTAGCAGGTGATATCTGCAGCAGAGAGATTGAGGCCACTTCTCTCGAGAAATTAATAAATTTGGGTGCTATATGTGCTAAGCAGCTCTTGGGCTTGAAACACGTTGTCTTTAAGACCTGCTTTGTGGTCACATCTTCAAAGAAAGTCCAAAGAAAGTGTTTTTTAAAAAAAAAAAAAAAAGTGTGAACTTGGGTTATGTGAAAAGCAGATCTAAGGCCCTCCAAGTTGGTCATATAATAATAGGCATCCTAAATTAAAGGCCTGTTGGGTCTTAAGGTGTTAGTGGCTGGCCCAAAGCTGTTACTTCTGTTAGTGGCAAAACTGAGCTCCAGTTTTGCCCATGTTTTCAGCTCTAGGAATAGCTTTTTTTTTTTTTTTTTTTTTCCTCCCATTCTTTCTTTCTTTTTTTTCTCCTTTTTCTTCCTTCTGATTTATGTTAAAAATACTACATATGTGTCATTTCATTATTAAGCAGCACATTGCTCAAACAAACATGAGATAGTAGTCCACATTTACCCGAAGCATCTGGCTTACCATCTTTGTTACTAACTTTCAGAACCTCACAAATCCACTTATTTCACAAGTTCATTGTGAGTTTTTAAATGTTTAGCTTGGCTTTTGACTTCTAGTTCCTTCAAATAATCTTTTGGTGTGTTTTGGCATGTCTCTCCTGGCTTCTTTTGTTAATCTAATCAAGTGCTAGGCCAGGCTGTGCCTTTTTTTATAACAAAATTAAAGATTTGAGGCATAGAAATGAAGTAAATATTTAGAGCTAGTGTACTGTTCTCCTATAATCATGTCTTTGAAGCTGTGCTTTATTTATCAGCCTGATAAATGTGAGGATAAATGAGATTCATTTGTATTTTAACTACAAACTTCTATGTTATCTTTACATTTTGGAGTTCAGTGCAAATTTGAAAAAATGGCAGGGATGCAAAATCTTAGTTCAGTATTTTCTTGCTATATTGACAAGCTTAGATCCCTTCTGCTTAGGCGGCAGAAAAAGGATGCAATTTTCAGCACAATCCTAGACTGTAAATAGGAAATAAATAATAAAAGGACCATCTCAGCTAGTGCACATGAATATTGAAGTGTCCTAAAGCATTGAGACCCAAATATAGACAGTTGATCTTGAACGGCAGGAAACAAGATTGAAAGATCTCAGTATATTTGAAAGCAGAGTAAAAACAAAATTTTCAAGGGTGTTTAAGTTATTAAAGGTCTGTCTTTCAAGCCTACTATTGTTAGGAAACCAATAAAGATTAATCAGTTTGGTTTGCAGAGAAGAAAATGCATAGTCTACTTTGCTTGAGAAGTTCTACACAGCAGTCCAGCTTAGAAAGTTCATACTAATAATTTGGAGAGTGAGTTGCAAAACCATGCAAAGAACACTGTTTGCTCTTTGACTTCTTGGGATAAAATGCCAGGAGTAGGAATGCACATGGACAGAAATTAGAATTTCTGTATGCCTTTTTAAAATCTCACTGGACAAATGTAGGAGGCTGATGTAGATCTAGTTTCTCCCTATCCTGAGAGAATAACCTACTGAGTTTAAGCACTATTGTCCTATTTGATGTGTCCCTCTGGGTCAAGGATGAATAATGCTGGCTTGCCTGGTTGTGGTAGCAATTAGTGGAGAGTTCTTAGGTTGTGCCTACAGGTCACAGTTTCTGAGCACAGAGCAATCAGATTTTTTTCCCTTGGTTTCCCATTATTCAGATGAGGTTGACTGCTGATGGTGGGTTGAGGGTGGATTGAGGGTCCACACTCACCTATTGACAAGGTAAAATGAGAGAGTACTGGTATCCACTTGCCCCCACACAAAATAAGGTCCAAGCAAGGAGGTAAGAGCTCCTTACATGTGGGTAAGGCATTCCCCCTGAGACGCTCTACCTAACACATGGGTAGTACGTGTTACCCACCCAATGGTTACTACTTTTCCAGTTATTTTTCAGTTATTTCATTTCCCTCTCATAATCTGAATTTTATTTCCTTTTCAGGGCAGTCTGGGTGGGGTTTTAAACAGTACCTCAGTGTTTCAAATCTCATTAAGGGTGACTAGTCTCGCTTTTGAAACTCTGCCATCTGGCATACTTAGTTTTGGAAGCTCCATTGCTTCACTCCTATTTGCATAAAATTCCCATGGTCTTACATGGGAATTGCAGGTTTATTTATTTTTTTAAAAGGAGCATGTTAAAGCAATATTGAATGTACAGTAGATATGGCAAAGTGTTATTGTAAGTAAGGGCAAGACTCAAAAGCATTATACAGTGTACCCATCTGTAAGTCGAGCAGTAAATATTGACTCTGCACTGTTGTATCTTTCTCTGTTAAGAATATAAAACCCTAGTGGTTCAGAAAGTGATGACCCAAGAGTAGTCTCTGAACTGTGACGTTTCTTAATCTTAATAACCTGTTTTCATTTACATGATAAATATTAAAGGATTTATCCATTATAATAGAGTATAATGTTAAATATTAGATGTGATTGTTGCTAGAAGTAGACCTTCCCTTTGCTGGCAGCGTTTAGAATAGGTACACTTATGCTGAATATGTTTAAAATGACAGATAATTTAAAATAACAAAAAAGTGATGAGAAAAAAGGCCAGCTGACAACAAAACTTATAACTTTTACTTGCTTTAGAACTTACAAGTATTTCCAATCTAACTTTCTCTAATTTTCCATAGTCCATCTGCTTTTTGCTCTTTTTGCCTAGCTGTCTGTGAAAAGAAATATTTTGGTAATAATGTGTTTGTGCTTCTACATTTGAGAGAGGAGAAGAAGAGAAAGAGGTTCCTCTGAATTTGTGAAAACAGAGGTGACCATCAAAGCATGTCCCTCAATGGTTAGTAATCTGTTCAAGAAGATCCTGCCAGCTAGTTCATGTTGCTGGCTCAAAGCAGAAGACAAGATGCATTTGCTAGTAGAGCCAAAGCTCTTACAGTGATGGGACAATGTACTGATTCCTTGTCCACTCTGTTGATCTGAATTAAAAAAAAAAATGGATCTGAAAATTGCTATTTATATATTTTACAGAGTAAAGCGTAAGTTG
This sequence comes from Nothura maculosa, assembly GCA_032353885.1. Classification (NCBI taxonomy): domain Eukaryota; kingdom Metazoa; phylum Chordata; class Aves; order Tinamiformes; family Tinamidae; genus Nothura; species Nothura maculosa. The sequence goes on from JAUBOD010000589.1 coordinate 2,354,289, forward strand.
AAGGACTCAGTAGAACCTATTTTTGTGAGGGATTATATTTTATAAATGGCTAATGTTGTTTTCCTTGGCCCATATCCTAACCAAAAGGATGAGCAGAAATCATCACATTCATCAAAATAGCTCTTATATGCAGCCTTCATGCACTTCTGCACATTCCCTCTTGATGGATGCTGGATATTAGTATAGTTGAAACAAACCAGTTTATTCTAGTTTTGCTCTGTCTAACAACTTGAGGCATATTCATCCTTCACATCCGTTCTGCTAAATACCTGCTACAAATCATAAAACTGGGACTGCCCTCCCTGTCTCTGTGCTGTAGCAATCCATCAGTCCTCTTGTTGAAGAGCCTTTTAATGCACCAGAAATCATTGCCGTGTTACAGCAAGCCAAAACATCAAGTTGGATTTTAATACTTAATGCAGGCCGCACATATCAGCAGACCGAGTTATGTGTTGAAACCACTAAGTGGTGAGAGGAGATGGCATGAGCTCACTGTTTGCTTGACCAAGAGGAGAAGCCTCTTGGTGGTTCCAAGTGCTTTAGCTGTCACCTTTCTATTTTGCAGCTCCTGTGTGAGGAGTGGGCGAGCTACGGAGTCTTTTATAAATATCAGCCCATTGACCTGGTGAGGTGAGAATTGCCCCATAACCTTGTGCTTCTGCGAGGAAGTTTTTCAAGTTATATGAACAGACGCTCTCTTGCACATGCTGAAGTACCTGCACGTGAATCTATTCTTGGGTGCTGCCCTGACGGATTCCTAAGATCCTTATGTTTTTAGAGAAAATCACAAACTTCCCATGTGCTCAGAAACAAGTTGCTGCATTCCTTATTGTGCAAAGGTTTGCAGAGTGTGCATGAGTTTTAGGCGCTTAAGGGAGCATAGGACTTGAGTGTTCTCGAATTCTCTTTGCTCGTGGTGAGAACTGAGACTCTCTGGAATAAATATGTTAAGGAAAATAACATGTTATTTTAAAAGGATTGGCTCTCACAGAAGATCCAAAGATATTAATTTACACAGCTGAAAAGCAGAAAATATTGACAGATTGGAATGACTGATTTTTCTTGATGCCTGAATCACTAGATTAACTCCAAGCATCATGAGAAAGAGAGTCCTCTGGGGAGAAAAAAATCCCCCAGGTCATCAGATCTTACTTTATCCATGCTTAATCCAGCTGTGATTCATAATTTTAGCCCTGTTATATTTTAAGCAATAGGAAACATTTTCTTTTCCCTTTTTTTTTTTTTTTCTTTTTTCCTTTAATGTATTTCAGAAAATACTTTGGAGAGAAGATTGGACTATATTTTGCCTGGCTGGGAGTTTATACACAAATGCTTATTCCAGCTTCAATTGTGGGGATTATTGTTTTCCTTTATGGCTGTGCGACGGTGGATGAGAATATACCAAGGTAAAACAGCAAGGCCAAATGCTTCTGTTTCTAACTCAGTTCATCACATAAATTAATGTTAAAGCAAGCTAACAAGATGCTGCTAATGATAGGTGCTGATGCTTCCCATCATAAAACACTGGAGCATATTGCATGACACAGAGATAAACCAACATATATCTAAAATAGGCAATTATGGTCAGATTAGCAAAATCTCGATTATTTTTGATTCTTCAATATGTCTGTATTAAAATATTTTAAATACTCTGTTCTTTTGCATCATTAATCCTGCATGCATTATCAGCTGTAGATGAAAATGACACAGTTGGCACAACAACCGTAAAGAATGAATAACAAAGCAGATTAATGGATGTCAAACTAGACACTTCTGTTTATTTGGGCTGCTTCATACTACATCCAGCAGCTCAAGAAAGTTAAGGGGAGTGTCACAATTGCAATCGCATCAATGCAGTATACAGATGATGTGCTCCAGAGTCTTGTTATCCCCTATTACCTTGTTCCTAAAAGTTCTAATCTATAATTAGTGTTTTGAAATAAGTTTTTTTTGGTTTTTGTCTCATCTCTCTAACCATAAGATGTTGTAATAAACATGATACAGACTTACACACCTCCAAACAATATTTCTATCAACACTGTTACTCACTGGAACACTAGCTGGAATGGAACAAGAAATCAGTCTTGCTTGAGGAATCCAGCCCCTGCAGTGATGTGGATTGCACATAGACTTGTTCACAGGGGTCAAGATGTACAAAGCCTTATGAAATGAGTATTTCATAGAGGGTCCTACAGACCAGATATGCGTTCAAAAATAGGTGCTGTGCAGAAGAGAACGGGAACAGCCTTTTAGAAGAGACTTGGGGGGCATGGAAGACAAGCTATGCTGACTTTGCCTTTTGCCTGTCTTGTTGCTTTGTTGCAGCATGGAAATGTGCGACCAGAGAAACAATATCACCATGTGTCCTTTGTGTGACAGAACGTGCAGTTACTGGAAAATGAGCTCTGCTTGTGCAACTGCTCGTGCAAGTCATCTGTTTGATAACCCTGCAACTGTCTTCTTCTCTGTCTTCATGGCTCTCTGGGGTAAGAAGATATATGACTTGATGTTAAGTTTTTAATTATTTAAAGTACAACAGGAAAAAACAAGAGAGATAAAGTAGTGTATTTATACTCAGACAGTTAATTATATAAAGAACTATTCTTTTTTTTTTTTTTTTTTTTTTTTTCTTCCTCCTTCCCATGAAACTGTCACCCCCAAATTTATTTTCTGGACTGAAAGCTAAAAATTCAAAAAGTTGCTCAAGATGAATATCAAATGAAATTGTTAAGCATCCGTCATAAAACTGCTGTGTGGTATGTCAAAATTTCATTAAGGCGATTGCATAGCTTGCCAACAAAACCTATTTGCAGAGCCAGCTTCCACTTTAGAACATTACAGAAAAAAAGTGTATTAATGTACTTTTGGGCTGAGGAGAGGACTCAGCAGGGAAGTCTAATGGCCTTTAGCATCTCAGGACAAACCATGATTGATTCTTGAGTGAGCTCTGAGATGCAATTAAGTTTATCAGGAAACAGCAGTGTAAGTGGAGACTTGAAATTGTAGCATTTTAGGTGTTTCTCTGGTGCAGACTGTCCCTGTGTTTTGAGCAGGTCATTAAACCGTTCTGTTTCTTTTCTCATCTGCAAGACCTTCAGAAGATATCAACCCCTTCCCATGCGACATCCCCGTGTGTTCAG
>JAUBOD010000589.1:2360267-2378692 GCA_032353885.1 Nothura maculosa
TACATTACTACTGAATGAACGAGAAACAGCAATGGAGCAAAGTTAAGCTGGTCCTGGCTACCACACCCAGGTATTGCACCTGCTGAGACCTTCTTCCAGATTTGCACCAGCCTCAGTGGAAATCAGATCGGCCCTTGTGCCTATTCATAGCCCTTACAGACATGAGACAAATTCTAACTCATTCTAACCCCATCAATTCTGAAACTATTTCAAAGACTTTTTATAAAATGTCCATATAATTGTTTTCAAACCTGTTGTTGCAGCTGCAACGTTCATGGAACACTGGAAGAGAAAACAGATGCGTCTCAACTACAGGTGGGACCTGACTGGGTTTGAAGAGGAGGAGGTTTGTCCCTTAATTTCTGACTTTTTGACTTCTGCCGTTGTATTATAAATAGTTTTTCAGTTAGAAATGCTAGACATTGCTTCATGGAATACTCCTCCTGTGCTATTCCATCATGTCAAAGAAAGGAAAATCCTGTATGTGAACTATTTGAGGTTTTTATAGCAAGGGTATGACTAGTTCTTACTGTTGCTATAGAAACATAATTGTATAGCCACAAAATCTGTGGGTGCTTTTTGGGTTTTTTTTTGATATGCAGTTAGGTCACACCTAGCAGTGCAGACTTGGAATATATACCTCATGCATTACTGCCTGGCTGCAGTCAAGGTGCTAACAACTAAGGTCTTCATTCAGCTTGCACTGTCATAAATCAGCAACAAATGTATTGAAGTTGATAAAGTTACAGTATTGTAAAAAAACACTGCAAGAAATCCCATTAACTTTAATGATGCAGGAGCAAGCCCTGACTTGGCAAATATCTAAGAAAATATTGCCAGACATGTGGGTTTGGGGCACTGGGAGGAACGCAAGTGTGGAGGTGGTAGTTTTTGCATGTGCCAAAAGAAATCCTAGCCAGATGTATATTAAATGTGCTAAACTGTGTGAAAGGAAAAAGAGCTGAATCTGTATGAAAAAGGATGTTAAGAATGAATTAAGTTCTAGAAAGCAAAAATATTCAGTCAGTTGAGAATCTTCTTGCCAGAGTTATCTCCTCTTAGCAATATACATCCCCACCATAATATACAGGCACGCTGTGAATGCCGCGTGCGTGCCACGCACTTTGTGCCTCCATTGGGAGTGAATATGGGGATTTACTTCCTGGAGCCCTTTTATTTTTGGTAACTTGTTGTTAGCATGCATGAAAGTGGAAAGGATTAACTGTATCTTTCCAGTGGCGATCTCCTTCAATCTCCTTCATGTCTAAGTTCAGAGCTCTACACAGCTACACCATTGTGTGTGACCAAAGGCAGCAGCTGTCAATAAAGTATATCTTATTCTTTTCTTTGTATGGTCAGCTCTAGAAAATACAATCTTGAGCCCAGCAGAGAGTTTAACCACCTCCTACTTCTGATTTTGTTGATTAAGTTGGTACTATCCTCTTCTAGAGCATGAATAGCTTGAATTCCCTGGGTAATATCTAGACATTCACTGTATCTATAACTTATTTTCATGTGATTTTAAAATATAAATGCAATATAACCTATAACAACTCAGTAATCAAAATTTTGTGCTCTTCTTTTGTCTTTTTTTTATGGATTTTTTCTGGTTTCCTGAAGGAGGCAGTCAAGGTTTGGAAAACTTTTTGATCGCTCCTATCTTTTTTATTAAGTCTACTGGTGTAAACCATCTTTCGATCTCAGCCTTTTTTTTTTTCCTAACATCAGATTTTCTTTAGAGCTCCTCTGATACTTTTTCTTTTTTCCTTTACACTCTTCCACTTTTTCAGACTTTTTTTTCAGGTCCATTCTATTTTCCATCCAATGTATAATTTTGAGCACTTTCTGAATCTTTTAGCTGTCTCTGTTTTTGAATTATTTCCTCCATCCTCTCCTCTAATGCATATGGGTAATCTGTGAGTATTGTTAAAGGCAGGATTAGGACATGTAAACTTGGTCCATCTAAAAACTGGCAATTGTGTGGATTCCCACTGCTGCATGCTTTGCATATTCACAGCAGATAAGTTACCCTCTTGAGCTGAGAATCACAGAAAATACAGTCAAGGACATGTAGAAACCTTTTCTATAAAAAATAAAAGTCACTGAAAAACAAGCATATCACATGCTTCGTTGTGCCTTTTCTACACGTTCTGATGTATACTCTTATGTATTGAACTTTATTCTACATAGGGTAGATTTATCACCTGTACACCATGTACAGGTGTCTGTTAGCAAGTGCAGATTGATTTTCTGCTGTACAAGTTAATGTTATGATATTTTTCGATTTTCTTTAATTGATAGTCGACTACTCATTTGAATGAGAATAAAATTAGAAAAACTTGGGAATTATCAGGAAATCATCCTGCCATTTATTCGTATACAACTAATAGAGAAAGTAGATAATTTTGCTTTTTCTTAAATGTTACTTACTTCACAGGATCATCCAAGAGCAGAATATGAAGCCAAAGTTTTAGAAAAATCATTGAGAAGGGAATACAAACATAAAGAGGTATGGTTAAAATATATTCCTTTTTTTGACCTATTAAAAACTTTGAAAAAGGCCAATTTTAGCAGACTGTCTCCCAAGAGGAGGGGAAAAAGATAAGAAATACAAGGAGGGAGATGCATACTGGTTTAAAATTGCCATTTTTGATTGCAATTCATAATTTCAGCACTAGCTTATATGTAATAGAGTCTAGAAATATCTATATAGCATGTATATAATAAGTATGTAGCATATATGTAATAACATCTAGAAATGTCTTCAATAATATTATTCAGAAATGTATTTTAAAATGATTAATCTAGCCTGATTTAATGGGAGTTCCTAGTATGCTAAGGAATAAAGTTGGAGAAAACTGGTAGAGAATACCTTGACCCATGCTGTTTTGAGTAACGCCAGGATAGTCTAAGGAATAAGGTTGGAAAAAATTGGTAGACTCATGCTATTACCCATTGGTAGTTGGTAGACCCATGCTTAACCCATGCTATTTTGATTAGCTCCAATATCTCTGGAGATATTCTTCTCTCTTGCTAGCATGCATCCTCATGACATCCTCATTTTAATCCTGGGGCTACAGTGTGAGGTTCTGTACACATTCCAGTTGAAGTGAATGTGTGAGGCAGCTGCCTGTGGAGTTCTAATATCTCCAGTAGAACTCTACAAGTTGCTTTTGCCTTCTCACTGGACATGTACATCACTAAGAAGGTGCCTGAGCTTTGAAACTGCTCAAACACTTGAATGTTTTGCTAATAAATTTGAATGTGGCTTCTTTGTGCTTAGGTCTTTTTGCTATAATACTAACTAGGAATACTAACACCAATTTCCTTGCCAAATTCCCATTTTGGTAATAACTTTCCACCTTTCAAAAACATGACTTCCCTTTTGCTTCACTGAATAAGGTATCCCTCACTTGTCTTTAATTTGTTCCTTTCCATTGCCATGAGAGGTACTATCTGTCTTGTTCATGGGCAATGTAGTTCCTCTGAGGAGCCTTTGCGGAAGGCCATAACACTTTGAGAAAAGTCCTGGTCTTCCCCAAATGCTCAATTCAGGGCCGCTTCTTCCTTACCTGTAAGAGTTCAACTGTTTGTGTGGTGAACCACATTTTAGAAGCAGAGAAGTGAGTGCTCTTGCTATAAAACATTTCTCAAGGTATTGGCAGATACTCTTCTTGGATCTGTTGCTGGTTGAATAGTTGCATGGAGCCATGGCCAAAACTTGGGAGTTAGATGGGAGAAGGCCCTGTGAAAATATAACTGCACTAACCATGTTAACATTAAGTATGTTGTAATAGACGCTATACATAGATAGAACTGGATTGGCACTGAATTAAGTGTATGCGGTTTGTCATGTGCTTATATAAGGAGTGGAGCACTCTTAAAGGATGCCACAAAGCTGATACTGAGATATTCTACTTTATTTATAGAATGCAATGCATAAGCCTTTCAGTGTAGTCTGGAATACCTTCCTTACAGCATTACTTTGAAATCCCTACAGAAGAGAGATTTTTGGGTTGATATCCTTTTATGTGGTAGATAAACAATGCTTGAACACAGTTTCTTTTTATTTAACCATCTGTAACCTGCTTTGCTTTCTGGTATATTAGAAATTCAGACTTTGAGTGCAGAAGACTGTAGGATAACTGGACAATTAATGAGTCGTGGCCTCAAAATATTGGTGTCTGGAAGCTGAGCAATTAAGAGAGGAGGAGTCTTCAAGCATATTTTTAACTTTTGGATTCTATTCAATTTGGATGTTACTAATTTGGGGAACGTGAGAAAAGGAGTCTTTATGAAAAACTCAGTAATTATCTTTCTTTGAATCTAGAGTGTTAAAGTTTAAATAAAAGTTATTTCTAAAGACAAAATTTTCAGGATTCCTTTACATATCTTAACGAGGGAAAAATGTTGCAGTCCTAAGTGAAAAGAAGAAAATGGCTTACTAGATCAGCTTGAGCTCCAAACCTTGAGCAAAGGGTTTGGGGCAAGCAGAGGAGTTTGTTGTTGTTTTATTATTAGCCTAAAGCTGAAACATGAAGCACTGGGCTTCAACTAACAGAACATTTGCTTGTTGCTAAACTATTGTGTACACTGACTCAGTAGAGAGCATAGAGATTAACTTAGCAGTGCTTTGTAACATTGTGTTGCACGATCCTTTTCTGTTTCCTTTACTTGCCATCAGAAGCATCGATATTTTCCAGAAGAGACAGCAAACAAATGGAGGCAAACAGTTACGACAGCCATGTCTGGGGTGAAATTGGTACTTTTAAATCAAACTCGTGAAGAAATTCAAATTATGAGTAATTATGGAAGACTCAAATCAATTGTTTTTCTCAAAAAACAAACAAATAAACTTTGGCTGTTGAACCTTTGTGTAGTATTTGCCTATAGTTCTGGAGCTTTTGTTATTCCTCTATCCTTTCAGCACCCTCTTAGCCACCATTTCTGCGCATTGGGAATGGCACTGCTTGGCTAATCTTGGCTTCCAAACGTTGGATGAATGTTGTGCTTTGCGTTGGAGCATTGGCTGTGTGCTTGAAGTGTTGCTTGCTCCTTTCTGAGATAACATGCATGTGCTAAGAATAGAATTTAGAATAATATTTTTAGAAATCAGAGTAATATTTTTGCATTCATTGCAATGTGTATGTTGCCTTCTGTCATGTTACTTTCTTGTTTAATTTCCGGTGTTTAGAAACAATTTGCAGCCTGAAAATTTATGAAAGAATTCAGATCCAGCAATATAACTTGGAAGGAGATTCCCATACCCAACCTGAGAATGGAAAAAGCAAGGAGTGGTTGACTGCATTTAGGATATCCCACAGAGAGTAATTTTACCTGCCCACATTAACGTCTATCACAGTGTTCTGAGCAGTGTGGATAGTTGAGTGCTTCAGGTTACTAATGAAGCATAATTAGCAATTGCTAGTGAAGCAGTTTGAAGTCCATCACACACGAAACAAAATCTTCCCTGACTCCTGGGCTTTGATCCTGCAGATTTCCAGCACACACATAAACCTGTATTTCAGTGGCACCAGTTGTGTAAATGCAGACCTCAAATATTATCTGGGAAGGAAAAGGGTAGAGAGGTGAGTTTTTCCAGGGAAAGGAGAGAAAAAAAAATGTATGTAACAGTGGAAGAGATCTTTCTTCACAAATGACAGTATTTGCACAATTCTTTCAAAGGGTATTTAGAAAAAGCTGTTTTATTTCTCATCTCAGTGCAGGTGCTTGGCTAACTTGAACCTAGGTAAGGAGTAAACAGTTCTCCTGTTAGAAAGTGTAGCTATAAATACTGTGTCTTTGTGTTTGCTAACTGGTTGTGTGTTTATAGTTTCTCTCTGTTATTTCACATGCACAAATGGAAGAGATTTTTGTGGCTGCTATGTCTTTGCTTAATTTCAACTTTTTTTCTTTTTTCCTTCCTATTTTAGACCGATAAAGAAAAACTCACATGGAAGGATCGTTTTCCAGCCTATTTCACTAACTTTGTTGGCATTCTCTTCATGGTAAGAACATCTGAAATGTATGTAGCCAAAGTTTAGAGCAGAATTGATATAAATGTCAGTGAAGGGATGACAGACCACTGGATTGATATAGTTTGCAATGAGACTTTTCCCACAGAAAAAAATCCAAACCTTTTACTGTTTTATAATTGAAAAACATTTTAACAATTCAATTGCTAAATTCAATCTCCTATTGGTGAAGAAATATCTGAAAGTATCCATATCTGAATATCTGAAATATCCGTATGGTGGACGGATATTACCTACCATCGTTGTTGGAATGAGGATTTCAAAGTACACAGGTCTAGAGAATAGCATAATTTATATTTTGAAAGGTTATTAAGAAATAACATAGTAAATTTCAGTCCTGATTACAAGGAGTTTTACTAAGTCAGTTAAATTGGGATATGATCAGGAATCCTGTTAAGAGTATTGCTGAATCCAATATGAAGAAATTACAGTTATTCTTTTTAATAAGAAACTTTGCTATTCATAATTGCAGGTCGGGCTGACATTTGCTATCGTGTTTGGAGTCATAATATACAGGATCTCAACTGCAGCAGCCTTAGCTATCAGTTCAACTCCATCTGGCCGGTCAAGCGTCAGGGTCACTGTCACTGCCACCGCCGTCATTATCAATTTGGTGGTCATCATCATCCTGGATGAGGTGTATGGCTGCATAGCGAGGTGGCTAACTCAGATCGGTAGGTTCTAGTCCTCCAGGCGTGTCTGTTAGCAAAATTATAAGTGGAAGGACTTGCCATTACAACTAGCGTCAAACTCATAAGCAAATCCTGGAAATTAAAATAAGGGCTCAAATTCTTCCGCTTACTTAAAGACATCAAGGCACACATAGGCTCAGCTTTTTTTTTGAAGTTTTTCTTCCAGATGTGGTAACACTGATCTCTAACCAGGTAATGGATGAAATAGATACAGCAGAAATTCCTGTATCTAATCTTGAACTTGAACTGGACTCTTCTATATTACACAATGGCTAATTTAATTTTCTTTGGCATAAGACATGTTAAGAAATGAAAAGCTGAATACAAAACTATGACAGAAAAAAATATTCGGAATGGTTTTTATAAATATTAGTGACAAAAGGCCCATAACATTTTTCAGATAGTTGTTTGCAGAATGGGCAAATGCTTGTGTTTGTGCAGATCAGCCAGATGTGAAATGAAATTATAATTATTATTGCAATTCAGCTGAGCAGTAGGATCCTTACTGGATTTACTACTGGCCCTAATAAGGTCATATTGGTTTAACACTACAAAGATATATATGCCTTTATTTAAAGAGTGACTGACAGTTTCCAAAATTCACATTTGTAGGATTTTGAAATGCTCCAGGTAGGATAATCGTTTAAAAATTCTTATTTATATCATGTGGTTTTCAGAGGTTCCAAAAACTGACAAGAATTTTGAAGAGCGTCTGATTTTTAAGGCTTTCCTCCTGAAATTTGTCAATGCCTATACGCCCATTTTCTATGTCGCTTTTTTCAAAGGCCGGTGAGTATTGGGGGGTGCTGTTTAGGATTTCAACTTGGTTTTCTTTGTGAGGCAGTTCTAGCAGGGGTGTAGAAAAGGTCTGGATAATAAATAAGTGTGGTCTAGAAACTCCTCAGTGTTGGATTAAAAACCCTGCGGCCTTGTGGGATAAAGCAGTGATCTATGTGATTATGCAGTTTCTAATTTAAGATCATCCTGCCAAGTTAACTTTGTACATTCAGATATAATGCCCTATCAGACATTGTCTATTTATCATGATCTCATTTTGTGATGTAGAAAATAGTACTTCTCCTCTTGTAACCAGCACGAAAATATCCAAAGCTCTAAATTCAAATCTCTTGGCTAAGGAAGTAGCTGTGCGGTGGGTGCCCACAGGTAGTTTGAATGCCTGATTTCTGTAAAGATGTGCCTGTAAATGAGGGAGGTAAATGAGGGAGGCACATGAGCAACTCAATAAAAGCTGCAAGTTAGCACTTCTGCTTTAAAAAAGAAATAACTACTTCAAGAATCAATTATGAAAAATATGCTATATAAGAGGTTTTTAATTCTAACCATTACGTTCTAGATTTGTTGGACGTCCAGGAGACTATGTCTACATTTTCCACTCCTTCCGCATGGAGGAGGTAATTGAATTCTTACCCTGTCTGAGGAACCTGGAAATGGCACCTTTCACTATCACAACAATGAAGATCTGATTTATCTTTTCTCTGTCCATTTTAGTGTGCTCCTGGTGGCTGCCTGATGGAGCTGTGTATCCAGCTCAGTATCATCATGTTGGGCAAACAGCTGATTCAGAACAACTTATTTGAGATTGGCATCCCGTAAGTCACACAGGTTCTTCTTATACATGTACAATAGTGTGTATTAGTTGCATGTTGATATGAATTAGCTTTGTAGGCTTCACAAAAGATCTTTACAATAAGGCTTTGCCTGCTCTGTGTAGTAAGTACTTCTGTTCTACAGCACTGTCAGCCAATGCTGTAACATAGAATGTAAGGCTGACCTATATAGGCTCGTTTTGTCTGTTAATATAAAATAACTGTCAATCCTCCCATTAGAGCAAAGGCATTGTAACCTGAATAGCATGTTAACTGCATCAATCCATTTCTTTCAGGAAAATGAAGAAATTTATAAGATACATGAAATTAAAGCGTCGACGTTCTCTAGATCATGAAGAGCATGTGAAAAAAAAGCAACGTTATGAGGTGGACTATAACCTGGAACCGTTCGCTGGACTTACCCCTGAATATATGGAAATGAGTGAGTGAGGTGGAAAGGAGATATTTTAATCAATAATTAATTTGATTAATTGGGAGATTTTTTTCAACTGCAGATTTGGTAGACAGTGGATAAGTTCTATGTTAACCTAATTATTAAAGGGTATACCCTAGGACCATAGCACATTGCAGCCAGCCACCAGCTGCAGCATGGTTGAATTGTGCAATGTCATGTTCATGATCCCTTACTATATCAATTATCAATTGATAATTGAGATCAAAAGTTATCAATTCCTAAGAATATATTCAATTAGTTACATCAGTAGTTGGAAGTAACAGAGGAAGAGAATGACTGAGCTGAAACAGTAACAGCACGAGCATGTTATCAACATGATATATTCATGAAAAGAAAGAAGTGTGATTCCAAGATGTAGCAAGTGAGTTATTTCCAGCGAGGACAGAGAGCGAGTAATGTCACTTATGAAGCGGGGTAAGATTGAGCTAAGCTCAAGCAGGGCTCTTCTCTCCCACGCTCAGGAGGGAAGAGTGCACACTGGAACAGGTGCAAGGAGGGCGGTCGGAATGATCAGAGGAGGAAAGAGGTTGCTGTGAGTGCACCAAAAGGATCCTGTCCTCTTTTAGAAAGCAGAATGACAGATAAGGGAGCTAGAGATCACTCTCTCTAAATACATAGAGCAAGTTAACATCAGAAAGGTTGAAGACTTATGTAAACTAATGAACAAGGTTAATAGGACAACAGATAGATATAATCACGGACAGCTTTGGGCTGGCATGATAGAGGGTTTTTGAACTTCAGAAGAGAAAGCTTCCAGGGGGATTAGTGAGGGCTCAAAGTCTGCCTAGTAGAGCACATCAAGTTCACCTAAGACCTAATATGGTCCCCCAGGCAGCAGGTGACAGGCCTCGATAATGCGGAGGGGCTGCTGTAATCCCGTGCTCTGCTCGTTGTGCTGCAGCAGAAGGTTGCTGGGACCACGGTTCATTCAGCACTGCTTCTGTGACCCCAACCCTGCCCTGCCCAGCTTGGAGGGCAGCACGTGGTGTAAAGCAGAGAGCACCAGGTTGCCTATGAGGTCATGGTATTAGATCCTGCATTTCTGGTTACTTTGTCCTGCCTGAATGAGCTCCAGCTTTCAGAAGAGGGGCCTTTGGCCCTAGAATATCGACCTGGAGTACCAGTCACTCCAGCTGCATCTAACATGGAAAATAGGGGTTAGCCTCCCAGCATGCAGCATCTTGCAGGGTATAGCACTGACATGATGCACTTGACAAATTCAGACAACATCCATTGAAACTGGTGTGTTTTTTTGGGTTTTTTTTTTCCCCCTTTACAGTTATTCAGTTTGGATTTGTAACCTTGTTCGTTGCGTCCTTCCCACTGGCTCCACTGTTTGCTTTGCTGAACAACATCATTGAAATACGTCTCGATGCAAAAAAATTTGTTACTGAGCTAAGGAGACCAGTAGCTGTCAGAGCAAAGGATATAGGTGAGTGCACCTTGTTGCTGTTGCTCCTTATTCATTTATTCCTAGACTGATGGCAGGATGTCATTATGCTGAGTTACTTTCATTAACAGTTCCTATTTATAGGACAAGTCAAAACCTTACACTGTGGTTTAACTGTGAACTCTCATAATTTAGCAAGCCTTTACTTTTAAAATGGAAAGAGCAGTACTTTAAATTCAGATTAATATTTTATTAAATAAACAATATAACTTTGCAAATCAAAATGATCAATGCAACAGTGAAATATGTTGCAATGTCCTGCACATCAATAGCTCTTTCTGGCAAAGCAAGTGTCTTGCAGAAGCAAACATTCCTGCATTTAATTATTCTGGAAGGAACTGGAGAAGTGCACTTGGAAAGGAAGGAGAGGAGCCCAGAATGTCTGTGGGTAAATGTACTCCTTCCTGCTCAGCACGAAGGTCAACCTTGGGAGCTTGAAAGCTGCAGCACACACATAGCTGCAGGGAACAGTCTATGACTGTTCAGAATGGCAGCAACAGTCTGCCTCGTATTGCAAAGTGGCTAAGGATGAGGATGTGCAATGTGCAATGATGGAGCTACTCTTCATAGCTCTTGAGCACTGAAGATTAACTGGGGTATTGGTAAAAATCTCTTCAATTATTTGTGCTACAGAGGAAGTTGTCAAGAGCAAAGAAATTTACTAGGAGTTACCAAACTCAGTGTTATTTCTTATACTATGTACAGCAAGCAGTGTTTCTAGGCATTCGTGTAATCACTTTAGGGTTATCCTAGAACTGAAGAACATGGTGTATTTTTTGTGCTGTTGTCTTCACCATGACATTGCTTTTGTTGTGCTCTTTTACTGGCTTATTCGAAGCTGTAGACATTTCTTTTTCTTTTATTTTTATTTTTATTTTTTTTTAATTTAAGAAAACAGACCTGGACCTCCTTCGCTTGCAGGCCCTTAATCTTTTAGGTATTTTTTTTCTTTTTGTTATTAAACATATAGCTATAGTATGGCACAAGCATAAGTGTTCCTAACTTGTTAACTGAAAACGTCCTTTATCTAGTTTAAATGACTGGAACTGCATTTATATGTTGGTCTCCTTTCTTAGGAATCTGGTATAATATCCTCAGAGGTATAGGAAAGCTTGCAGTCATAATAAATGTAAGTAACTTTGCATGGATAAAGCTTTTAACTCGTTAGTCCGTCTCTTCCATTCTCTTCAACAGGTTTTATTTCAACTTACACCCCTTAAATTGAGTGAAATCATGTGATACAGGGTTTTTCTCAAATATTAAGGAATTGAATGCAGTGTTTGTCTGAAAGTTGTCTGAAAGTTGTGATACTTTTTGCATATTGTTGTGATACTTTTTGCATATTGATCCATCTTGAAGAGAAAATGGCAAAAGTTTAAATTCTCAGAATATCGGAGAGGATTAGCAGTCTGAGTAGTAGCAATAATACTCAGTACACAGTAGCTGTTGCAGCTTTCTTGTACATTTTTCATAAAGCAGTCTTGCTCTTTCAAAAATGAGACCACAACCATCTACTTAAATACTTTTCCTTCCTACCTTACTAATTATGAGATATTATCATGAAGTCTATAGCTTTCTTAATTTTGGTGGCAAAATCTATTGCCACAGATTTTAGGGTCAGGTAGTCAGGTTATGAATTAGTTTGGCTTATCTCAGTACCATGGCCCTACACTGAAAATCTGGCCTCAAAAATGTTAGTGTCTGCTCTGGACACTATCCAGAGCTGTGGAAATGGATGAAAAAACTCCTGCTTATTTCTACCTCAGCTACTATGAAATTACAAACCTAAACATCAATTTTCATCAGAACATCTTGATTCTTCAGAAAACCTTCATTTTGTGGCCATTTGTGAACTGATTATCCCTCACTTTTTTCTCTTATATTCATTAATGTATGTAGTTAGCTCATAACACCTCTGTTGGCATTTAGGGGCTGGATGAAGTCCTTCTTGCCAAGTGGGGAATTCCATTCATTGTGCCAGTTCATGTCTGCTGTTTTATGACTAATAATCATTTGCAGATTGTAGTGTGCAACCCTAATTTGTTTTTTTTCTTCTTTAGAAATATTTTTTGTTGGTTTTCTTCTATGTAGTCTCTCTATGTTATTATTTGGGTGTTATTTTTCCCTCTTAGATCTATCTACTGTCCCTCTATCATTTTAAAAAAAAAAAGTAAAACATTTTGTACTTTGTTTGTTCTGCATTTACATAAAATTTATGCCAGTGAGAATGTTTCATAATAATAATAAATGAGAAGAGTCAATTGAATTGGCTAGAATGGAAATTTTATGGATGACATTTTTATAAAAAATAAATTTCAAATAACTAAGTAATAGGAATATTTCTGTGTCCATTAAAAAAAAGGCTCAGTCTGCCCATCCTTTTATCTTGATGGAGTTAAACACATAAAATAAATTCTTACTGCATTGCAAAAGTCCATTAAAAGAGCCAATTCGCTGCAAGTTGTTCACAGAACATGAAAACACATCTAAATGAATCAGACAGAGCTTATACAATCCATCAGGGACAAGCTGTAATTGGAAACGGTACTCTGCTTTCCTCTGATGTTGGGGGGCATGACAGGTTCATTTTGCAGAGCAGTTCAAGTGGTTATCCACACCGATATCTTGGCCAACATGAAAACTGCTCTATTTTATATCCTTCTGCTCAAAAAGATAAGCAGTAAATATGTTTTTGGCAGCAGCTATAACCCCATTTTTAGGGCTTGATGGGCTGCAGTCTCCCTTTTTTTCTTTCTGAAGCAGCCCAAGAGTTGTTTGGGCAAGACAGAAAAACGTGAATATCGTTAAATAAACACTGTCTGAATACTGCGCTCATTTTTTACTCTTATGGCTTAGGCATTTGTGATCTCATTCACATCTGACTTCATTCCACGCCTCGTGTACCTGTATATGTACAGTGAGAATGGCACCATGCATGGCTTCGTGAACCATACTCTATCCTCTTTTAATGTCAGCGATTTTCAAGCAGGAACAGCTCCAAACGACCCTATGGATCTTGGCTACGAGGTCCAGATATGCAGGTATTCGTTCGAATGATAGCTGATTTTAAGTATTTCTACAGCTAAGAATGTGACAAATTTATTCCTTTTTTTTTTTTTTTGTATTTTCTGTACCTCCTAAGCACATTGGCAGCCTTTGATGTCATTGCCTTGAAGACTTTGCTTGCAGATAAAGCAACCACAATTGCTTTATAAAACTTGAATATCAAATATTGCTTATTTTGTAGGTCAGCATTGTTGTGTTTAGTGTTTGTAGGGAATTTGCAAGGATTTTGACTATTGAGTATTTTTATTTTGTGAGAAGAATTTTTTTCATCCAGTTTTCTAAGGAGAGACCTTATCATGGTCTACAATTGCCTGAAAAAAAGGTTGTAGTGAGATGGGGGCCAATTTTTTTTTTTTTCTCCAGAAAAAGATAGACAGAAGATGGATAGATAGACAGAAGATGGATAGATAGACAGAAGATGGATAGATAGACAGAAGACAAAAGGGCCTCAAGTTGTGCCAAGGGAGGTTGAGGTTAGATACTGGGAAGAATCTCTATACGGAATGAGTGGTCAAGCCTTGGAACAGGCTGCCCAGAAAAGTGGTGGAGTCACCATCCCTGGCAGCATTCAAGAAACATTTCAATGAGGCGCTTATAGTTTAGCTGGCAGAGTGGTGAGGGATTTATGGTTAGACTCAATCTTAAAAATCTTTTCCAACCATAACGATTTTATGATTCTGTAGTAATTACTAATGGTATTAACAGCAGCTTTATCTGCTTCATCTGCACTGGAACTTAAGGCCCACTTAAAATGTTGTTGTATAGGAAATTTGCATGTGCATAACAAGTCCTACATGTTATTTTCATAGTTAAAGGGAAGTTAGTGTTGCATATTTCAGCTTATCAAGTGATCTAGGTCAATGTTGAAATCTGTGCTTTGCTTAGGCTTCCTTAGATATGCATCATCTTCAAAACAAATGCTTTAAAGCTTATAATTGGGGACTAAAGCCAAAAGTAACAGTGAAAGCACTGTAGGGGAAAAAGGGGATGAGAAAGAGAAGAGAGGAACAAAGAAGGCAAAGCCATTCCAAGGGAGAAAACATTTTGGTGTATATGTGTACAGGAAAATTACAGAAATGACATGGAGAAAATGCTTATATAATTATATATTTTTTAATTTTTGCTCTTTGTAAATCAGAATAGAGCAAGTTAATCTTCTAAAATGACTGCTAAATAGAAGAATCTGTCTTATTTTGAGATGAAATATAAAACCAACAAAAATTGCACAAATCTTAGTCTTTGCTCAGTTTTCCTCTTCATAATTTTCTTCTGGTAGTCTTTGAGGACACAAACTGAGTTGGCAGAAATGTTTTTAGCACAAAACTTATGGAAGGAAAGCCCTAATGTCAGGGTCCAATATACAAATGCTAGTTTTATATATTTTGTAGTCCCAATGTCCTCCTCCTTCCCATTCCATCATTTAGTTCATGTTTGAGAGACTTTAAAATGATATCTGAAAACATGGAGGCATAATTCATTTAAAATATTGACAGGATGCTGTGGTTTAAGTTTACTTTATTTTTCTTGGTCTACTTTCTAACAAGTTAATTAGCTCATAGATTTTCCATAAGCCACAGCAAAATTCTCCTCTTCTCTCTATGCGGCAGAATTTGACTGCCTTCTTTTGCTGATCTGGAAAATAGAGACCTCTACATAGATCTATACAATTGATAGATCTGAGACCAGTATTTTCACCTTCAAATTTAGCCTGAAACCACTTTTTATGACTTTTGAAAGGGAATAAATCATCTAAATTGTGTTTATCCCCTCTTTATGCAGAGTTGATATTATCTGTACTAATCAGAGGGTGTTAAGATTGAATTTTGTTTAAAGGAGGAAGGCTGTAGGAAGCTGTCTGCTTTGTCTTTGTGTGAGGTTTGTAAAGTTATGCTGTAATAGCAAATTTGCTTTTAGACAGTTCGATTCACTGACTATTAAGTAGTAAATGCTCAATATACTAAAATTTCTAAGTGACATCATTGATTTACTGAGTCTTGTTTTGCAGATATAAAGATTACCGAGAACCGCCTTGGTCTGAAAACAAGTATGAGATTTCAAAGGATTTCTGGGCTGTCTTAGCAGCAAGATTAGCATTTGTGATAGTTTTCCAGGTATGTCATACAGCAGGTACTTACTATATAAAAAGATGTCTTGTGTCTTTCTGTAAGAAAGAGTTATCCTGTTTCTTCAGCTAAATAAGGCAGGCCACCATTGGAAATAATGTATTAGGGCAAACAAAATATCCCCTTTCACAGCTGTTTCATGTAATAGCAAAGGAATTTGCCGATCCTTATTCACCCTCTTTCTTCCTCCCACCCAAACCCAGATGGGTAATCTCCAATGGGTAATTTCATCTGATCGGAGCCGCTTTGATGCAGAGCAGTGTAATGACCTTAGTGAGCAGCAAAGCACAAGGCTGATACTAATTAGGTCCCACCAACTTCTCCACTAGGACATCAACATATTTGCTGAAGAAGTTTTAAATTTTACCCCAGGTTATTACTAGATCTGGCCAAGCTGTGAAATTTATAAGGTTTCCAAATTGGATCTTTGTCTTGAATTTAAATGCAATGGCACAATCTTGTGTTTTTCAATTTTTTTCCCATGGTTCAACCATAAGAGCTTTGTTAATTATTGTGATGCGGGGGTTTTAAGAGTTTGCTTTATTTAAACAACTTGTTTTAAAAGGATTTCTTTTTGACAAAAGAAAATATCTGTCTGTGAAAGACTTCACTTTCTTGAATTAAGATTTTAAATCAGAAGCATTTTAGTGAAAAGTCTTTGTTACCTTCAGTGTTTTGCCTCTTACTTGTTTCTGCCCTCCTAATGTAAAACTCAGAAGGCATTTATCAATTTTAGTATTTCCTTCAGATTTCTAAATGACTTTGACAGGATTTGTGCATAAATTTGAAAAAGATCTGTATCTGCCATTCTTCTGACCCTTATAGTATTGACAGGAAGTTGAGGTAGATCTGGCTTGGGATCAGACTTGTGACATGCATTTGAGCCCCACTTAAATGTTGTCCTTCCTTCTAAAGTACTCTGAAAATAGCCCATTCCCTTTGACCTTGCTGACATTTTCTCACAATTTCATTTTCAGAACTTGGTCATGTTTATGAGTGACTTTGTTGACTGGATTATCCCAGACATTCCCAAGGACATTAGTCAGCAGATTCATAAAGAGAAAGTTCTCATGGTGGAGGTCTTCATGAGAGAAGAGCAAGGAAAGCTGCAAATGCTAGAAACGTGGAAAGATAAGGACACGAAGAAAGGTGAAAACTGTAACAGTCACAGCCCCAGACTCTCCAAGAGCCACAGTGGGAGCTTGTCCTCGTGCCACTCGTATCCTGTTGACGTATAGAAGAGCAGGGAGTTGAGCATCTTGGGGCATTCCACTGACGAATAGGCCATCCTGGAAAGGGCAGGACTTGGTTAATGATGGACAACCTGGTGCATGTTTAAGGATGTGTTGCAGTTTTGCGCCCCTCTTTGTGAGAAATGCTCTTCTTGCAAATATGGAGGACCACATTCTATTTCAGATCTTTTTTTTTTCTCCTTTTGCACAAGCAGTAATGCAGGGAATTTTTATATTTCATTGTTAGATAACATTATCGATGTTGGTGTGCATCAATAAATGCAGATACTTAGTACATTTTAATAGAGATATTCTCTGAGAATTTGACCTTAGGCTATTAAGTAAAAAGTAAATTTTAAGTAATAATACTACTAATAACATATTTTTGGAACCCCAGGCTTTGAAAGTCTGTGGCGCAACTCTGCAAAGTATGTGCAAAACAGTTCTAGAGTGTACCCTAGTATTCCCTTCGGCAGGAAGAGAGAAATGCTATTAAGCTTACCAGGCTAATTCACTTTTGAAGATATGGTTGAGCTCTGCTGGTAGACTTCTGTATTTGAACCCGCAGGTCCGAGACGAGCAAAGCTGCTACTGAGTCATTTAAGGTGTAGGGAGAAGCAAATGTGTGGGCGCTTGCGGCAACCTAGTGTGTACTCGAGACCTCCACTGGGGACATGTTGTGCTCAGAAACCTCAGAAGATTGCAACAAAACTGAATGCCTTTATCTTCATCCCAGTTCTGTGACCATGGAAACCTACTTGCTTACTGGAAAAGCTGTTTTCTTTACCAACAGCTAATGTGGATGAAACTACCAAAGTGCCCCAGGCCACATCATAGGCATGTGAGCGAGCCCTTGAGATGTACAAGTAGCAATGTGGCAGCAGCACATTTTCTGAGGACCTCCCAGCAGGTAGACTATCATAGCGCATTTTATTAAATGCCCTGAGTTAATGAGCACATGTAGAGCTACAGTGTCTCTCACTGCCCTGCCTAGAACTTGGGCACTGTTGTTCCTAAGGAGTCACACATTTTTTCCCCGCTATAGTAGCACATCCCTTCCTTAGCCAGGTTTTTCCCTGTAGTCCTCTGTTTTCTGTAGGAGAAGGGAGTCTGCACCCATTCCTCTTGGCCAGTTGCCCCTTCAGACTTGTTCTATTGCGTGGCATCTCCCAGAAGCTATACCAAAAGGGGTAAATCCAAAGATGTTGTCTTCAGTGGAAGTTTTGCCTGCATTGGGGCTACAGGACCAGACCTTCAGTTACAGGACTGTTATTTTGTCTTAAAATACTCTAGCTTTTGTACAAGAAACTTCCTTAAAGTGTAAGTCTAAAGCTCTTAATTATGAAGCCTATCTAAATCTCATCAGTGCAACTCTTTTCATGTATCGTACATTTTAGTTTTGCTTTGCCAATGATAAACTGCACTTCTTATTAATATTGGTGCAATTAATCTAATTTCTTTTATTGCTGTCTTGTCAATGGCACTTACATAACAAATATAAAATTGAAGAATAAAATCTGAAGATGTTCTTTAAAGTCTAACTACTGTACGGTTTGTTACAAAACCAAAAGTTGAGACTGTTTTCAAGTAAAGCTTGTTTCTCCCTTTCCATTTTTTTCTTTGCCAAATTAATTTAAAGATTAATGCTAGAACCTTGAATATGCCATATTTAGCTTTTTGCTATATTTATTTGTTTTAAAGTATGTGATAAATCTGATATTTTTCTGTTATCTGTCCAAGAAGGC
>JAUBOD010000589.1:2378792-2398676 GCA_032353885.1 Nothura maculosa
ACCAGAGAAGAAATTATGTGGAAGAAAGAAAGATATTAACCAAATACTCTTGAAGCTAATTTAAAATGTTGATCCAACCAAAGATTTTTATTAATAAAGGGCTTATATTTTGCTAACTCTCGTTTCTGTTGTATTTTGACTTGCAGGAATGTCACTATTTTTAAAATTTATAACTTAGGATAGCTTACTATTATGGGGCCAAATCCTGCCCAGTTTATTCGCATGATGAGCTTTATGCCTGGTAGTGTTTACAAGATCAGACCCCTTGACTGCAAAGGAATGGTGAATGTGAATAAATTAAGCAGAATTTTGTCTACAAATCCTGTTGGAAAAATATTATTCCTGTCATTCCTAGCCTGAAAGTTCTACAAGAAAGTCAAATATCAACTACCTATTCAAATATTAGAGAATTTCCACTAAAGGAATTTAATCTGTAAATACTTATCTAAAAATGTTCCCAGATTAATACTGACATTCCTGTAAATAGTAAAACTATATCCTGAACACATACGTATCAGAATTTTTCTTTATTTGCTGAAATCATGAAATATTAACAGTTGCTTATATATTTTCTTTTGTACAGTAAAATGTTTGAAATGGAATTTTGTATATAAAAACTGTATTACTACTTAGATAACAGTAAGACTCTTTCATGGAATCATTTTTTAAGAAAAGTAAATATATACTAAATCTCTTCAATTGTTTTTTTTTCCTTTGAATATTTGTTGGAAATGTACTTAAATATGCAAAAGCTTCATGAGACAGGTTCCTTTTCCAGTGATTCTTGTGCTGCAATAATGCACACGTGAGTACTAAATCTGAGTTACAAACCAAATCATGTCACAGTTTGAATAACATGGTTCTTTGATACCATTCACAGAAAACCTTATCTACTCAGATAGTAGAGGGCAAAACTGAGAGATGAATTTTTTGTTTTGTTTAGTTTTTCTCTTGAATAATAGGGAATACATTTGTAGATATATTCCATGGCTTAGAGGGCAAATCCAGCACTCCGACTGCTTTAGACACCTGTTTTGGGACAAGATGAGCCCACATTAGATGAGCTTGTCTCTGTGGGAATTCTGTTGCAGGATAAGGATTATGAAAACCTATTCCTAGACTACTCAGGATCTTTCAACTGCTTACTTTTAGGAGGTAGGTACAAGATATCCGGCAAAGGACTTCCCTCAGAGCATGAGTAATCACATTAAAGCCAGTTTTGTATTATGCTTGTTTTGTGATTTGTTATCCAAATAAAGGTAAGGCCTTAGTTTTACAGAAAAGATGTGTCATCAAGGTAAGTCAAACAAAATGTTACCCATGTCAAACACAATATTTGGTTCCACAATATTTCATCGTTGTGGATAACTTTTGTAGAAGCAGATCAATCACTGCCCATTTGGTAACTGGGTTGTTTTTTATTCAGCTATTATACACAAAATAATTCTCTAACGGTAGGAGCTCATTAACTGTAAAAATAGTTCTCCATAAAGAGATTTGTACTACTGTGATGCAATTTTGATTAAAGTTCTTGGTGTTTTTTTTGTTATTTTCTGCATTATTGATGAAAAGAAAAACAGGCTTTGCTCTATTACCAATAGAAAATTAAGGAATTATTATGCTAGTAAGGATTTAATGGAAGATGGGTAAAGCACAGTGGAAGTTAATTCAGAGAGGCAGAAATCTGGAGTGCCCAAGACTCCAAGCAACTGAAAAGACCTGGATATGACTCGCAGATACCATATGGAGCAGCTTTCATGTCCAAAGTTTGAAAAAAAGATAACAGCTTCTGTATTTCTGAAAAACTTTCAACCTGCTCTCATTCCCTCTGTCCTTTGACTTAACTTTTTTTTAATATAAATCAGGAAAATTAGTGTACTAGCTTATTCAGTCAAGGAGCAGATAAGTACAGAATAATATAATAGATTAAAGACAGAAATGGGACATGCTTAAATTACTGCTAAAACACACTGCTTGCTTCATGCTCTCCAATGCTGTGAAAAATTTCAATGGGTATTTTTGAGGAGGAAATCACACACACCCTATTGTGTTGACAGGACAAGCCTGAATCTTCTGGATTTCCATGTCATTGTGTTTCTAAGATACTGTAATACAAATATTTTTGCAGCCTTAAATAGCTTAAGGGTGAATAAGTCTCAAGTCAAAGCAAAGATACGTTTCTATTTTTAACCCCTCAGTGCTCCTTGATGCTGAGTTGTTAATGATCTTTTTGACTCTTGTGATCTCCAATAACCAAGAGAAACAATTTACTTTTCATCTTGTTACCTCTAAACTGTCTGGAAAATCTGAAGATCATTTGAGTTCATCTTAATTTTCCTAGGAAGATTTCAAAGTAAAAAACTCTTTCCTTTTGCCACTGAAGAAGCACTATGTCTTAAAACTTAACTCTCATTCAATTATTTTCCCATTTGAGTACTATTTATTCCATGACGAGGCACAATATGCCTTTTTTAGTACAGTAGAGAGGAAAAACAGTGTTTTCTTTTTTCTTCCTTTCTTTTTTTGTTAAGCTAAACTGTCCTTTCTGAGAAAGAAACTATTGAAGTGGGTGCTTTTTTTTTAATATATATACTTAAACTCTTTCTTAATTTTAATACCATGAGTGCTGCCTCATTCAAGGCCCTCTCAAGCCAAAGAAAATATTTTCTTCATTTCTCTTTGACTTCAGTCTTTGATTTCTCTTTGAGTTCAGAGACTCAAAGTCTCACGAAACTCTTGGGTATTGCTTATAAAATGATTGGTTCCAGTTTCAATTAAAAAACAGCATTTGCTATAGGGTACTTTCATAACGCTTCCTATGCCAGCCATCTTTTCCACTCAAAAGGTACCTTTATTTCACTGACCCAGAAAGACACAATTACCCAAATGGTGCAATTTGGCTTCATTTTGGTCATTGATGAAGCCTAAATTCTAGTGTAGAAATTTTGATTTTAATCTGTCATCTTTTTTTTCCTTCCTGAGACATGCTCTCTAAGCCCTCGTAGGCACCAGTAGGCCTTTTTTGTTTAGACTAATGCAATTATATTCTCTCTCATATGTCCCTCCAAGAACATACTTATTTTTAACATGGATCAGAGGAATTTATAAACTCTCATACTGTTTCCAACGTTGAAGTCAGTCTCCAGTTTATTACAGGCCTTTTAATTCTGTAGTAGCTAAGTGTCCATGGTTTAAAACTTCAAAGAAAGTATGTAAGTAAGTGGCTATGAAGGAGAACAGGAGCGTTCTCACAGCAGGCAAGTCTCCACCATCCTGGTAGAGCCTGCCATTACCTAAACATCTCACATTTCTTAGTGTATTAATCTTCCATCATTAGTACCATCAGTAGGTAGAAAAGCATAATTACTCACAGGTATTTAACCATCAAGTGGGCAAATAATAAATCTCAGCAGACTGAAAAAAAATGAATGCAGCATGTTATTTCTTTTGAAGGTAGACAGATATACCTATACATGTAGCTTTACCTTACTTTTCACTGCAGTGTACGCACAGTGGGCAAAAGTTATAAATGCTGTGATTTATATTTTATTGATCTGATTTTATTGATATGATTATATTGATTGGTCTCCGAATATTGCACTCCTTCCCAGACTTTTCATCTTTGGGAAGAAAGCAAGTTTCCTTCATGTTTGTGTATGCAAATGAATTCCAAATTGTGGCTTAAGACTAATCTGTACCTGGGTCTGAATAAAGCACTAGGGACTAGCTAAAACTAAATTGTTTAAAAAGCAGAAAATAATACTTTTCCCTCCCTACCAAGGATCAAGGGAGGTGCATGAGGAAAGTAGATTTGCTTATTTATTATCTTTCAGTTCCTATGAGTAACTAGCCTAGTCATATCCTGTATCACTTAATGTTTGCCTACAACAATCCACGTTTTAAAAGGAAATGATTTTCTCAGATTATAATGGTGCTGTGTTTGAGCAGACTGGGCACTCCTGCTCTAATCAGGCTAGAAAAAAAATTTACACCTTCTAATTTGAATGAGAGTGAGATAGTGACTCACACTGGAAATAGCGTAGCGGCACACTTGAAGGGAAAAGCAAAGTCTCCTCATCTTTCTTCTAATTAGTAAGTAGTTCATAGTACTCTGCCTGAATTAACGCCTGATTTTAAGAAATACGTCTCCCTCGGTTTGTTGCTATCTGTAGTCAATGAAGTAAGCTCCCTGCACCTGCGTTTAACCCAAAAAAATGAAGGAGGCAAGTGTGTGGCCACGCTACTTTAAAGAAAAAATTATTAAAGAGGAATTTTAATTATGCATTATGTAAAATGAATGCTCAAACCTGTTTGTGAAAGTATTTTATTTTTACAGTTACCAAAGTATTTTATTTTACAGTTTTACAGTTACAGTACAGTAAAAATACACAGTAGTAATGACTAGGCGCAAAAGAGAGTCTGATAATTCTAGAGATAAGAGAAGGCATATTCACAGGCAAAAATGCCTGACATTACATTTTCAAATGTAGATGCAATATAGCAGCCAACTGAGTGTGAGGATAAGGGCAGGATTGTGGAAGATGAACCTCACGGATATGGGCCTTTTGCATGCCTTTATAAGAAGCAATTCCCAGTGGTGCAAACTGAGCACAAAATTGATCTGTCTAGTGCAAAATAATTAATTGTAGGATGTGCTGACTGTTTTCAGAGCTGCTCAGAATGTTTTATTTTACAATGCAAAGAAGGAGACAAATAACGTCCTCTGCTGTTCATTAAAACAAATCCTATGCAGTATTTGCCTTTTCTTATTTTTATTGGGCTTGGAGACTGGAAATACAACAGCTCGAGAAAACTGGGAGCAAGTGCATGCGCTCTGCAGGAGTTAGTTAACATTAGCTTTGGAATCCAGCAGTCAAAACCACTGGGTTGTGTCCCTAGATGGACAGCAACTTCCAGATTGTATCCTAGCTTCTTTTACTTCATTCTCAGCTGGTCACAGAGGTCGTCTTTGCTGCACAATGGAGCACAGGCTCCAGTGCATGTCTGTGAATCCATGTCTGAGTGCTGGACTAACAAGCCACTTAGGTACCCTGGCCTTTCAATACCGGTTGAGATGTTCTGTCCTCAGACCCACCTAATATATCTGCACAGCACTGCAGAAGACAAGCAAGAGGACGTGCTTTGGCATGGAATAACAAAAGCTTTGGTGTCGCTATATCATGTTTTTCTGCAGGTTTATCTTTGTGAAGAAATTGCCAGAGTAGCTCCCTCACGTGTCTACTGTAAGGTAACCCCAAGGCTGTGGACACCGAATGTCCTTGTTCAGGTTAGCTTCATCTCCTTTCTGCTGGATATCATAGAAAGTGCCCAGAAAGAGAGCAAAGAGTAATTAGCTACCTTTATTTTTCTTTTTTTCTTTTTAAACTAACTCCCTCACTTATTTCACTATAGCATTCCTGTACAGACAATCCATCTTCTTCTGTTCTTCCCCTTTTCCAAGGGCAAAGATTGATGTTATACAGCTTAAGTAATGAATACAATTGAAAGGAATGAGATGTGCTGGTCTAACATATACACATCACTTTATTGACATGTGAAATATTTGTCTGGATGGCCTAATACTTACAGGATATGATGAAAATTCACTACAAAAATAGGTAAAAAGTCAAGTTAGAGGTTTTCAGTCGGACAAAATAAACAAAAGTCTACAATTTACCCTTCCCCTAAAGTTAAACTTGCTTCTCCTGCCAACAATAACATAGCAGAATTATTTCAACAGAATTATATCAACACTTCTTCTGTTTCAATATTAAGTTCAAGCATCTGTTAACAACTTATTGCTTGTTGTTGCTGTTACTTGGCCAGATCCTTTATCTGCATACAACCTATTCATGCTGTAGTTCACTTTCTTTCAATACTTATTTGCTTTTCCCACAGTCTACTTCAAATTTTCTCTCTTTCAACCCATAACAATTTGATATTTTTTAAAGTCCTTTTTGCTATGGACAGTTTTCTCCTAGGATCTAAGTCAGTTCACAAATATTTTCTGTACCACAGCACACTATCTTCTACCTTAGTCACGGAAGCAACAGGAAGAGATTCTAACAAAAGAAACATGGGCACATCAGCTTATCCAAAATAAAAAATCACAGAAAATACATTTTATTTGTGAAAGTATACATTTTATGATTTTGCAAACAATGGAAGAGCTATTGAAAGAAGCAGATGAATACATTCTATGGAACATTTTATGGAACACCATGGGATTAAAAAAGTGAAAAAGAAAAATCCATTACTTCCCAGTAAAACTACTAGGGAGGGGCTGCAGGTTTTAATATTCTCTTTCTCTTGAGATCAACAAAGGAAAATTGAGGTGCTTCTAAAGCTCTTGAGACTGAATGGAACCTATAATAAAATAAGTGTATGGTTGACTGGACCTCAAGAAATAAGTAGTTCCCAACCCTGTTCTGAGATGAGATTAAGTGCACCTAATCTATGCCAAGAGGTCCATCTAACCTGTTCTTCGAAACTGTCACTGATGAGAGTTTTAAATTCTCCCCTGGTTATTTGTTACTTAGTTGTCTGATAAGTTGGGAAAACGGCTTGTCAAAGGTGCTTCATTTAAAGAGACTACACCTACAGACTCCTGCTTCTAAGGACTCAGACAGCTAGAAACTGCATGCAGACATGTTTTCTTGTTCATGAGGTCAAAGAGGCAAGAGTGCTCCCTTCCCACCCTTCTCTACTTGCAGGCCTTTTGGAAGCAGTGTGCAATCCATATGCAAGGTATTCAATGGCATATTGATTTGTCTTTTCACAAAGAAATGCCTGGAATATTGATCTTCTCTTTCTTCCTTCCACTTACTAAGAGAATTCTCTGGGAAGCTGAACTCCCTCTTGACAACCAGTCCAGCTGTGGAGTCTTAAGAGGTGCCATTGACCTATCTATGATCATAACCATTAGAAAAAAACAGGAGGGCTTTTCTGTGAATATCGTCGTTATTATCTCTGACTTGGAGCAGGCTCACCACTACACTGAACTGGTTATACTGCAAGCAGTACCTGAAATAGTTTACAAACTATTTCTAATGTGTCAACACTACACTACAATACACTTGAATACTGTGTTCATTTTTGGACTCCTCACTGCAAGAAAGACAAGAAAGGCATGGAAAGACACACAAGAAAGCACACTCTTTGCTGCAGAGTGTGCAAAGAAGGGCAATGAAGTTGGTGAAGGGGCTGGAGCACAGACCCAATGAGGAGCAGTTGAGGGAGCTGGGGTTATTTAGTCTGGAGGAGGCTCAGGGGAGACGTTATCACTCTCTACAACTACTGGAAAGGAGACTGTAGTGAAATGAGGGTCAATCTCTTCTCCAGAATAAATACCCATAGGATAACAGGGAGTAGTCAAGCATTGGAACAGGTTGCCCAAGGAAGTGGTAGAGTCGCTATCCCTGGCAGTGTTCACGGAATGTGTAATGAGGCACACAGGGACATGGTTTAACAGGGATGGTGGTTTATGGTTAGACTCAATGATCTTGAAGTTTTTTTCCAGCCATAACGCTTCTATGATCCTACAAGCACATACATTGTTTAAGAAGAGAGACTGACTGAAAAAAGGAGTTATTAATATTTACAGAAAGCTATTTGTCACATTACTAGTAAGTTGACAGTAATCAAGAAAACTTAAGTCATCAAAGTTGGATTTAGTAATTCAAATACTTGCTAATGAGCACTACTAGCAAATTAGATTACATCAAATGGATTGGAATACAACTCCAAAGAAATCCTCACACATATTCACAATGCTGTAGCAGATTAGAATACAACTTCATTTTAAGAAGAGCCAGACAGAAATCTCAGTTTATTTGGGTGGAAAATACAAAGCATCTTCCAAAGTTTCAACGCATCACCTGTGGTTACATCCAGCAATATTCATTTTATTAAACCTTTATTCCAGGCATATAGATTAATATACTGCTCTTAAAAGCAGCTGTTTAATAAGTCACGAACCCTTTCAAGTAACCCTTCAGCTATCCCATATTTATTCACACAACGTATCTGCACGTAGGCCCCGAGGAAGACTGTGGCACATTTTGCTGCTTTGCTGCTACATTTTCTGAATGGTTGTTTGTTGCCTGTGCGTCCTGGTGAATGACACCTTACAGAAGTCACAGTAGAAATGAACCAGTTTGCTCTCTCTGCCCTACTCCTTCAGTGGAGATCACGAAGTCAAAAAACTCAACCCAGAAACTCCAAAGCTTTGAGCTCCCTCTGCTGTATTTTGGATGGAATCGTTTTGCCCCAAGAAATCTATAAATTAACTTGGCTAGTAACAAAATCACTCTTAGCACTTAATTTCTGGGAAACTTCTACTGCAGTCAGAGCTGGTTTAATAAAATGTTCCTATTAAGTTTTATTCTGATGTGGAGCAGTTATGATCTGTTGACCCTGGCACATACTTCCTTCACTAAACCCGTGAGAATTGCCTTGAGAGGAAATAATGAGAGGAAAGCAAGTTGCTTCAGTATTTTCATTTGTGAATGGTAGAGTTAATATCAGATACAGACATAATAAAAGGGATTACTAAATCACCATGACAGACATTAGAAGTAAGTTCAAAGGTATTTAGGTGATGATTTAGATGATTTATATCTTCAAGTTCCTTATTTGCTGCTAATTTAGATTGTCTTAGAATTACACTGATGTATGGAACTGCTTTCACATCTCCTCATCTGCCAATGTTGAATTTGGCCAAGTTCATAAGAACCTCTTACAACTTAAATTTATGTTACTTTCAATTGTATGTCAAGGGAGCCAGAGAGGTACAAACTATGCTGATTCAGGCTTCCTTCAGGTAGACTTGTCTCTGAATGTGGCCACTGACGTCACTAAGCACAAGCTGTGCACCATGCACACACTTCTTTGTATCTCATCTTGCTTTGCAAAAATAAAATGAGGTGATAACTAACTGGATTTTAGACTTCTATCTTGCTATTAGTGTTACTATGGCTTATACGTGCATTCAAAATTAATCCACACATAGCAAATACATTTTTTATTTGGCATCATATTATCCCTTTTTGTCCTGTTTCCCAGATATTTACCAGATACCAGATATCCCTTTTTACCAGATATTCAGAGCCAATTCCTCTCTGTCTACTTTCACAGCTTGGAGGTTAATTCCCTCCAATTTGCTGCATTTAGAGGCTCCACAGAATCTCTCATTTAAACAGGTTAAATATTTCATGTGAAAAACTGAGAGCAACATGCACCTTATGTATCTTTTAAAATCTGTGTGATTAGAAGATCTGTTATCATTCCTATGTGAGGAAAAGAAGAGCAGGCTGACAGAAGCCCCGTTGTTCATCATAAATTCGGGGATTAGCTGATCAAAATCAAAGAAAGCATTGCTAAGGCCACAGGAAAGGAAAAAACTTCAAGGGAATGCTTCTTTGGAGGAGACAATGTTGTCCAGTGCTCACATAACCTGGGAGGACAATAGAGGAAACTAATTTGGTATTTAGTATGAAGTGCACATTCTTTTCATGCCCTTGTGGCCACCCTTCTGGGTATACAGATTGGTCCATATAGCCCCAGATGCTCATTTTCTTGATTGTGCACAAGATTGGCTCCAGGAAACAGATTGAAACAGGATGCTGAAAATCTAGCGGCTCCATCTAAGGAGGGCTTGTGCTTGTGGGAGTTTTGTAATTGTTTGGGGAGTAGGAGTTGCTCTTCAAGCTGCAATGTAAGGTTGGAGGAGATGCAGAAAGTGATAAGGCCTAAGCCTGTGTATCTGGGACTGTAATCTCTTTATGGCCAGGACCACAGTTCTATTTGTGTGCTGCAGCAGTAATAAATTAAAGGATATACCAGAAAGAATTTAGTAGTGGGTGTAGCTTGTGGTATCAACATGCCAGTGTTCGCTGAAGGAACAGGGAAAGCCCTCAAGCATCTACAACGTCTTGTGAAGAGAAGCTGTACGGCTGTCCCAAATTTACAAGACCTACAGATCAGTGGGACAAACTTTAACTCCCACATTTAAGACAAGTTCTCAACCATCATCTTGTATAAAAATTGGCTTTGAAGGACAAGGACTTCGAGTCTGCCCTATCCCTTCTTTTTAACAGGTTCGGAGTTATTTCACACGCAGATTAATCTCTGTGAGTGATGAGCAATGTGCTAGAGGTCCGTGTCTCTAGGGAAAAGCTCGAGTCTCTGGGAGCAGCCTGAGAGCCCTCCTTGGCCCCCAAACGCCTCAGTGGGCCTCATGGTCGCTCTGAGCAGGGCGCAGGCAGCGCCGGTTGTTGTCCTGCTAAACCCCGCACAGCACCAGGAAGCGCGAGGGGAAGGGAGGCTGCTCCCTCACGGAGGGGCAGGGCGGGCGGAGGCGCCTCGGGGTGCGGACACGGAGAGCGGGGGCACCCCGCCCCTCTCCTCCTGTCTCCCGCTCCCTACTCCTGTGTGCGCGCCGCCTCTCCCGCCTCACATTGCAGCACCGCACGACCGCCCAGCGCCCCGCCCAATGGCCGCCCAACGGCCGCTCAGCGCCCCCCCAACGGCCGCCCAACGGCCGCCCAGCGCCCCGCCCAGTGCCCGCCCAACGGCCGCCCAGCGCCCCGCCCAACGGCCGCCCAACGGTCCGCCGCCACGTGACTTCCGCGCCATGTAAGCTCCTCGCGGCGGGACCCTGTGACCGGAAGGGATCGGTTTGAAGCGCTGCGGGCCGGACTGGGCGCGCCTAGCGAGGTAGAGGAGGGTGCTCCGTTCCCGGCGCCATGGATCCCTTCCTGAGCCTCCTGCACTCGCTCTCCGCGGGCATAACGGAGAGCGAGGTCGCCTCCCTCAAGTTCCTGTGCCGGGACAAGGTCCCCAAGCGGAAGCTGGAGGGGGTGCGCGTCGCCATGGACCTCTTCGCCTTCCTGCTGGAGCAGCGGGCCATCGCTGCCGACGACGTGGGCCTCGTGCTGACCCTGCTGCGCGCCATCAAGCGGCTCGACCTGGTGGAGCAGGTGCAACAGTTCGTAGAGGAAGGTGAAGCCAACGCTCCCGATCAGCCGGACCCAAATGAAAAGCGTAGGTGGAAAATAATCATAACAAATATAGGCAGCCCTCGCCCCGTCCCAAGTGACCAGCCGAGGGATGGCTGTGGGGACCCTGCTAGCAGCACATCCTGCATGGCCTTGGCAAGGACCATGGCCAGCCCTGAAGTGCTCGCTGAGCTGCTGCCCCTTTCCAGGGTGGGAGTTGCTTCCTTCCACGCCTCCTGGAGTCCCGGGTGGACTTCCTGTCACAGTGTTTGTAATCGTATTTCTTCAAGCATGGGGTGATCTTTATGTGCCCTGGCTCACAGTTAAATGCCGAGTCTCTTATGAGCTATGCCTGCAAATCCGTTATTCCTTTTGTATTAATAAGTTGTTTTGCTTTTTCAGGTCTGCAGAAAGCAGCTTTTGACGTCATATATGAAAACGTTGGGAGAGACTGGAAAAGACTAGTGCGACGTCTTGGCTTGCCTGAAGTGAGAATTGAAAAAATTGAGGCAGCCAATCCGAATGACTTGAATGAACAAGTGTTTAAGTCACTCAGAGAATGGCAGAAGTGGAAGGGAAAAGATGCAAAGGTGGATGACTTAATAAAAGGTCTTCGGGCTTGTTATCTGAACCTGGTAGCAGACAAAGTTGAACAGAAACTCTTGCAAATGAACACTGAAAAATAGTGAAATCAGTATCAAAATATTTTCTTTGCTACACTGATATGAATGAAAAAAGAAGTGCCTTCTATTCTGAACCACAGTCAGCATTGTTGGTTCTGTTACTTATTACACCGTTAATTTATGAGTCTCAAAATGACTAGGTGAACTTATTGTCAGACTTAACATGGAGGGAGCTGGGATGGGAGGGAAAACACTTTCAGATAATGCTTTGTAGTTTGTTGCTTTGATAGTAGATTTTTTAAGAGAATTTAAGAGTGCCTGAGCTGCATTTTTTGCAAATCCTCACACTTTTGTTCTACCTGCTCTTGAATGTAGGACTTGCTTTAATGCTGGTGCTTTTCAGATTGGTTCCCTAGATCTACACCCATGGGATCACTTCTGATGATCTCAAGTTTCACTGGATTTCTTATTTATTTATTTTTTCTGGTAACATATTAGTAACTGTAGTGTGAATGGGGAAGGCAGATAAGAGCCTGTGTACTGGGATTGCTTGTCTCTTCTGGATAGCATAATGTCTTCTGTGCATTGCTGAATGCCTTTGCTTCCCATAAAAGCACACTAAATAGGTTGTGTTCTCAGGCACCAAAACTGTGGTGCTGTAGGGCTAGTCACTGTTGTGGCGGCTGTTTCTCAGCAGAGAGTGTGCGTGGTTTGAGGATTGAATTGGCTGAAAGCATCAGTCTCTGTCAAGTGCCTTCAGCACCCTAAGGGAATGTTCTGAAGCTATCAAAGAACATTGCTATCTTGCAGACGTTTACAGCACTGCCTTTTCACTGTCTGAAATGTTCCAAAGTTTCTTCCAGGGAAATTGTCATATAACCTATGCAGAGTCTTCCTGTGCCTCGTGGAAGTTGCAGCTCACCTCATAAATAAAAGGCTACTATTATGTGTGCTCTTGGAAACACAGAGATATGCCTTAGCAAAACACTAGAAGACAAACTATTTTCTTTTTGGGGTAGAGTGTGAAAGTTTATCAAATGCAAATAAGCAGAATGGACTCTTCTGTGTAGTGATGTCCTGTGAAAAATCTCTCTCCTCTGGCACAACTTCTTCACCTTTTCAGAGATGACTCCCAGTCACTTGTTTCCAAGTTCTTTGCTTGCTTTCTTTTTTTCTTCTTCCTTTCATTCCTTTTTCTCTGTATATTTTAAAAGCAGTTGTAAGTAGCTCATATTTGAAGGGAAATTAATGAACAGGACCTGCTTCAGTTTTTAGTTCAGTTTGGGACAAAATTCAAAACGGCTAGCTAAGCTGAGCCTGGGAAAGCTAGGTATGGTTCAAGATGTGCTGGGATGTAGAGGCCTCCCAGAATGGAGACCAAACACAATGCTAGTGGGGAAAAGTCCTCTGAAATTGCCTTAGTAATTGAGACTGTTTGTGGTTACTTGCAACAACATAAACCCTTCTGAAGCAGGGAAACTTCTTTTTGCTGCTGCACCTGTGTGCCTTTTAACTCCTTTCTGGTCCCCATTTCATGGTGCTTTTATTATGGTGGCCTCTGCTCAGCATGTAACACGTTAGTGCTCTGTGTATACAGAGTCTTTCCAGTCTTTCCTGGAATTGTGAAACTTAAGATTTTGAAGTTTTTATTTCTTCTGGCAATTCTAGCTAAGAAGGTGATGAGTGATGAATGAGTACTTGGTTACTGGAAAATGATGTAATGTGAATTTTTAAATTATTTTTTCTCTTCAAAAGCTGAGCTATAAGTGATTGCTGAAAATATGCCTTTTTGTAGTCATAATGCACCATCAGTGATTTAGAGTAGTAGTAATGAAGCTTCCACCTCTCTGATTTTGAGGCATGTCCAATTTTCTAAGCAGTAGCTCCAGGCTGTCAGCATCTTAGCAAGCTGGAGATAAATCGGCACAAATTCCAAACTTCCCATCCTGGATTTAAAAAATAAAATAAAATCAAGTTATGCTTCAGCTGAATGACTAGTTCAAACTGTAGAAGGAGGATTTTGTTTAATGAGAGTTTTAAATTTTGCAATGTTTAAAGAAAGTAATCATTTCAGACTTCCGTGTCCCTAAACAATATTTATAAGGAGAATAAAAGGGAGATGAAGTTAGCAAAATGAGTTGTGTTTTGTGGTGAAACAGCTCTGCAGCATTTGTGTTACAGGACAGCTGTAACACAGCTCATTCATATTTTGTTTATCTACTTGTTAAAAGTAATGTAGTTCACAGAAGATACTACTTTTTATATTCTAGATATATGTATGCCATCTATTGCATATAGCCAATATATTTTAAGAATCAGTAGGAATAATTAATTATAGCTGCGACTATCAATTGCAAGAAATCTTCAGAAGACGCAAGTTGTAAAAGATAGAGTATAAGTAGGGAAAGTTCTGTTGTATATGCAGTAGTGAGCCAAAATGCATCAATGTGTTCAGTACCTCAGGACCAACTAAGAACTATTTTTATTAGAAATTAAAAAGTTGATCATGTGAGAACAAAAACAGATGGAACAAAATGGAATCAATGAAACAGAAACCTTTTATTGTAAGAAGGTGGGGGAAGAGAGTATAACTCTCATAAGGAAATATGTATGTGATGATATACATTTTTTTAGAATTAAAGTTTTATATTTTGTGTACATAATTATATAACATTTCATGAAATATTTCTTTAAAAATAAAATGTTTATTTTACTGGTGGAATTGCGGTCTGTGGTGGTTTCTAATTCTAATTAGAAGGAAATAAATGCTAAGGACACTTCTAAAGCAAGAAATGGTGCTAAACAGGCCTTACCTTAGTAACTGCTTCTCAGAACAGGCCTCTCTCTGCAAGTCCTTTATTGAGTTTAAGTGCTATGAGTAGCATTTGAATGCTGTCGTTCATGGAAGTGTAAGAAGAAAAAGTGTTCTCCCAGCACTCATTTAGCTCATTCTAAACCCATTCAGGCTTCTAGAGACTTGAATGTGGTTAGAGGTTATGTTGATACCAACTACTGTGAAGCACAGGGGAGCACAGAAGTCTTTGCTGGGTTCGCAGCACTTTGGATGTGTAAGATACCCATTTTGTCAAACTTTGTTTATGGTATTCTGCAAGGAGTAACTAGCCTGTAAGGACCTACTAAAACCTTTCCTTTTTGGTGTCTTCAAAGTCATTTTTCCTTATACCTTGAGACAAAAACACAAAATATGTTGAGAGCAAAAAGTATCTCTCAGAACAATTCTCATTTTACAGGTTTCCTTCTTTCACATTCTGTTGCAAGGGGGATCGTGGGCGTCTTGCCTTTGATACTTGATTACCATTTTCTATGGAGCATGTCAGCTAAATGTTGCTTCATTTTTTTTTTTTTTTAAGTAAAATTCTTTTAAAGTAAAAAAGGCATTATTTTCATGGCTAAGTCCAAGTCACATGACAACTACAAAAGTTCATTTAAATTAAAAGTTCCTGTTCTACAAACTGGTTGTGAAGGAGTATTTCAAATACAGTGTTTGTCTGTCTGTTTCTCGATTCCCGGAACAGAGGCAGCTGTATTTTCTCCAGCTTTTTGTTTCTGTTCTAAAGTAAATGCCTACTTAATGAAATCTAATTGCTTCATTTAATTGTCTAACACAAAAAGCTTAGTAATGCAGGCTGTATCTGTGAACTTGCTCTGGCAGTCAGCATGCCCTTGATTCAGACTTTTGGCGGAGTATTTGATAATTTGAATTTTACTAATGACTGTTTTTCTTTTATAATTATTAAGACGTGGCTTGTGCTATTCCTCCTATTCCTTCCATGAATCATGTCTGTCCTTAGAATATGCTCCATCATATAAAATAACTTTTGCAATTTGATTTAATATTCTCTCCTCTTTGTCTAATATTTTTCCTAATATTTTCATTGCAAGTGTTAAGAGTGCAGTGTGTTCTGCACAGCATATAGAAATTAGCTTTCTGTTTCAACTGTATACCATAAAAACAAGAATTACAGAGGTGAGAGGGAGGGGAAGGAGTTCCAGTAACTATTCTTCTAAGTAGTAGAAGTTCAAGAACCTTAGAAGAATCTTTGTATTCCTAACTATTTTCCTAATTCAGGATTAGGAACTGTTTAGAGGGAATGATGCACTGGGTTCTGGGAATTGTAGGTTGAGTAGAAAAGAAACACAGCTTTACTCAGCTGCCAGGAAAATCACGATTAATGCAATAGGAAAAGACAGATTTTTGTGTGGGAACTTGCATGGAATGAAGTCACAGACATTCTTAACAATTAAATAGGCATAAATTTCATCAGCACAACTATCTTGAGAACAAAATAGTAAGGAAAAAGAATTACCCAATCATTTCTTAAAAGAAGCTATTTAAAAAGAAATCTTCTTTTTGTAGTATTTTATGTAATACATATCATTAAAATGCATCACTTAATACTGGTGAGTTTAAATCCAGTAATTCCTGTGAACTGGTAAGTATTGGAGGTTGGTGTTTATTGTTTTCCATATACGATATATGCCTAGTTCTACTTATGTTTAAAATGCCTTTTCAGTTGTGTTCACTTTAGAATTTTATTATGTCAAAAAAAGAGCTGGTACTGTGGTTCAGAGCTGAATACAGTATTTCAGAGCTTTCCGTCCACAAACTAACCAATTACTGCAGCAAAGTTGGGAATCTGATGTCAACTTCGTATATTATGAAGGTATGAAACTGTCATCTTCGTTCATTTCATAGTAGTGGAGCCTTTGAGCCAGGCTATTGTGCTCTGTGCAAATGCATGGAGATGAAAGTTGAATACATCTGAGTACACCTCAGATGTTTATGGTCCAACTGTTTTCTTTCTGTGACTGGCTAGAAATTTCCAGGTAAGCTTTTAGATTGCTTTTATGTGATGCAATAGTCTTCCAATTAAAAATATTCACAGTTTTCAGAGAGTTTTCACTTCCACTTCTTCTTAAGTCCTTTATTCATATTGGATGCAGCAGGACTATTCATTTAAAAAGATCTGCAGAAATTAATCTGAGGATATTATCTCGTTTGAGAATTTTAATGGCCACCCTGTGTGTGCACACACTACTTGCGGCAAAGTTTTATCCAAAGAGTTTTTCTTTCTCAGTTTGTTTTATACTTCTACTCAATTTTGCCTCATTTTTCAGGATTTGTAATATTTAAAAGCATCCAGATCTCTAAGCATTTTTTTAAATAGGTTCCCACATATGTATACCTGTTGAACAAAAAAAAGCCCTGAATAATAGGTATAAATACTTTTCTTAGTCTCTCTGAGAGATGCTTCCAGTAGCTTCTAGCTATATTGCCCAATTTTGAAAAAGTTTCAGAGAAAATGAGAATTAAAAGGGTGCAGCATCTAACAGGTCTGGGCCTATGAGTCCTCGGATCCAAATCCTTTATTCTTTTTTGGTTATGCTAAATGTGAGCACTTAGTCACAACTTCTCTGCTGTAAAATGTCTAATACCTGAAGCACTGGCTAGCCGGAATTGCCTTCAAAGCTGCTGTTCCCTGCCAGCCCCTTTGCACTGGACATGTGGCCACAGCTTGTGACCTTTTGGCTATCCCAGCTACTTGGATAACATTGGGAAGCTGTTACTGATTGTCAGACTCACGACAGTCTCCAGCTCTTATCCATGTCAAAAATCTTAAGCTCCAAAGCAGGAATATATAACAGATTTTTTTACTCAATTGTTTCTTCTCAGTTCCATTGCCCCATACAGACAAGATAGATGAGAAACTGGAGGTCTAGGATACTGATAAATTTGCTTTCAATGCTTTTCTGAAAATTGTGGTGCTTCTATTTCTGTATCCTTCAACTGTAGGAATCAAATTTGTGTCTCTAGCTGCATGTTTGTGCGTGAAGTAACTAATACATAATTAGAATTAAAAATAGCTAAGTTTTTAGTTAACAGCTACTTGCACATCAGTTGCATGCTACCTACATCAAGCTATTTGCTATGGATTCAACTATACAATTTTCTTAAAAACATTCTATTTTTTTTTTTTACAGAAGAATACTGCTTTGAATACAGAAGAACTTAATGTTTCCACACAATGGTTGTGATTCTTTAAATCAAAATGTCAAATTCCACATCTGATCTATGAATTGTAAAGGCTATTATATCTTAGATGACAATTTCTGAGCTCCCTTGGTCTGCATAGTATGTTTTATTTTCCTGGAACACTGTAATTCCCATCACTGCAGCACTGACTTGCTTCCCACCTTTATTCGCAAAAGCGAATGAGATTACTGAGTTAGTAAGAGTTTAAGTGCCTAGTTTTCTGCTATGACTAACATAACAGTAATTCAAGTAGCTCACTGTGGGCAAGAGGCAGCACAAGCAGGGGACCTGGCTTGCTGGAACAGTTCTGTGGATGTTTCTTCCATCCTAATTTTCCAGGAGGGAAAATTTAGATTGAAGTGGATATTATTTTTTCTTTAGGAAGAGTTATTTTAGTGAGCAGTGACTCATAAATTCATCAGTGCTGTTCTGCCATGCCTCTTGCCACAGGCGGCCTGGCCAGCGGTGCGGTGTCTGCTGCGCAGGTATGACCTGTGGGGAGCTCAGTTTGCTTTGTGGGCAGCTTTGAGATGTTCCCACAGGCTAATGCAGTGGCATTAGAGAAAATTAGGGAGAAATTAGGATATAGTTACTTCTACCTAAATGGTATTTGAGGTGCATCACGGACTTGTCTCAATTTCTTCTTTAAAAAGCTTACTTTTGTTTCTTATCTCTCTCCTGCAAAATCATACCACTCCCATCATTAATTTTGAGTAATTACAACATACAAGACCAGGGGAGATCAACAGTGGTTTTCTTGGTGGTTTGAAGAGGACTTTGACATTTCTGGAATCATCCCTACTCATTCAGGCATCCTACTCTAGTGGTTTTTAGTACTTTCATATAGGATGTCTCAACCAGGAGAAAAGTGGGCACTGCGAATTGCCATGATACCTGTAAGCTGGACAGGGAATATCCTGTTTTTGAAATGTTATTGTGTCAAATTCTACAGCACTAATGGCAGGGGTTTTTTTTTGTTTGTTTGTTTGTTTTCCTCTCCATGAGAAGTAATGGGGAGCTGCTGTCTGCAGAACCTTGCCAGCTCGTTTCAGTTGTGTTTTCTGGTACTACAAAGGTGGCATTCTTAGAGGCAGACAAAAAAAGCCTCTAATCATGTAACTGAAATGAACCGCAAGAGCTGAAAAACCCTTTCTTTATGCACTCATAAACCTTGCTAGGAACCAACCAGTGTTATATGCAGGTTTTTCTGCAGTATATTGTTAGCAAACTGATATAGGTAAGAGATGCTATAAGCACTTAAATTTGGGAGCCAAGGACCTTCTCCTTTGGGGCTGCAGTGCAACCTGGCTTTTATGCTGGTTTTGGGATTAAACAGCCCTATCCAACAAAACATCATTGGATTTGGCACCTAGAGCTCTTACCTCCTGAAATTTTAGGCATTATGCATCTAAAATTGTTTATTTGTTTGAATTTGCCAGAGGATCTGACCTACACTGGGATTATGGACTGATATACGGCACATAAAAGGGAGGGGAAAAAAGTGGCCAATGTTCTCCATCTTGTGTTTTACGTAAGCCTGTTGCGGCAAATTAATCTACAAACCTAACCTGGAATCTGTTCATGTGTAAATATTTATGTTGATTATTTTCTATGTGAATTACAGTGCAAACAGATGGCATGGTCAAAGTATCTTTAATGTCAACAACATCCAGGAGAACAAGAAATTTAACTTTGAAATAAAAAGAGAGTTGTTAAAAGAAATCTTCTGCCCTGCGTGTTATACCATAGATGAACAATAGGAGGTCAGCTGTCTCTTTTATCGATTCTCCCTTCCAAGAGCAGGAAGAGGGCAATGTTTCATACTTTTTGTCCTGAACAAGCCTTAGGTGAAGACAAACACTCCTGAAAGATGTTTGAACATGAAGGAATAACCAAAGTGACTGCTCAAGAAGCACAGCTCACTTATATAAAATTGGACTGAATGTAAAGCAAGAAATGTGAACTACAGTGTTCATATGTGTTCATATGCAGGTATGTGTGAAGCCTGTTCTCCCCATGGCAGTGAGTTTCTGTTGGCACCGCTGATGTTTTCTCCAGTGCACTGGGCACCCCTGGACGCAGTCCCTCATTTGGACATGGCACCAGTGTCCTCGGGATAGACAGATATATTATGCCGATATTAAGCTGGAGATGAACCTAATTAATTGTGTCAATGTTTGCTTCAGTTGGCAATGCAAGTACCATCCAC
>JAUBOD010000589.1:2416065-2426486 GCA_032353885.1 Nothura maculosa
CCCGCCGGAGCGGGAAGGTTGGACTAGATGATCTCTAGAGGTCCCTTCCAACCTTGTAGATTCTGTGATTCTGTGATGGTGCTTGATTTAATAATAGGGAAAAGGTGAAGATATTTAAGAACTTACCGTGCACTTACACATTTCGTGTAACAATTGCAAAAGATGAAGACACGAGAGGCAGCAGAGGAGAAGCAAGGTGAACGTACCTGTTCTCTCAACCGAGGATTAGGCCTCAGGCTTTCCCGGTTGCATCATCTCTCTCTTGTTTGTTAGCCCGGTGTGGAACAGCAGTTTCTGCTCTTTGCTGCAGCATATTGCCTGGCATTTCTGTTCCCCCCTTTTTGTATTTCTCTGTTAATTACCATCATTTCCTTGGGCTCTAACGTGATGTGTTTGGGGTTAGGTAGTGATTATGAAGTTTGGATCTGTTCGTTATGAGTTTTCACACACATCCACCCAGAAAGTCATTTAATAACACTAAGAAAGTAAAACTCCCAAATCTTGATACTTAAAATCGATGTTGCTGAATTACTGTTATGTATCAAATTGGGATCTCTTATAAGATCCCAAATTAAGGTTTTAGGAATAAGATTGAA
This sequence comes from Nothura maculosa, assembly GCA_032353885.1. Classification (NCBI taxonomy): domain Eukaryota; kingdom Metazoa; phylum Chordata; class Aves; order Tinamiformes; family Tinamidae; genus Nothura; species Nothura maculosa. Next base: position 2,416,662 of record JAUBOD010000589.1, read on the forward strand.
ATTGAATTTGCAAATACCAAATAACTCTTTCAAGCGGTCAAATTAATTTCAATCCAAATACTACAGTTTGGATATAGGCTGATTACCGGGTGGATTCCTGTGGTATATGAACTGCATTGATAGATAGTACGAAGAAATAGAAGAATAAAATGCAAAAGCCTGAAAGTTACATTTCCTGCTGAAGCCCTGCATCTGTCTTCACTGCGTATTACTTGCTCAAACAAGTTCAAATTGTAAAACCAAACTGTTCATGACTTGGCAAAATGTATATATGTATGTATCAATCTATAAAATAGAGCACTGAGGGGGAAGCACAAGTTGCTGCTTGCTTAAGAAGGGTGGCATGGCCAGCCTTGTGAAGATATTCCCAAGCACTCCCTTTTTGCAGTGTGAAGAACGTTCTCCAAAACTGCTGGCTGCAGAAGGAAAGCTGCCAACCAGCGGCCAAGATGAGTGATTAGAGCAGGGCAGGGCCTCGGCTGCTCCTCACGGCTCCTGCCTGCAGAAGTCTCTTGTCGCTGAAATAATTACACATGATGAGTCTTGTTCTGGGGCTATTTCTGCATAATAATGGAGTATTAGTCAAGTGATTAATTCTTTAAGTACCCAACAAGTCATTGTTTAGGGTTAAACAGTTTTTAATTCTCAAAGGTATAGAAATTTGGTATCAAATGCCAGCTAAGCAAGAATTGTGCTAGGGGGTTTGAGTGGGTTATGTTGGGAGCTTATCTACAGAAAACCTTTTTCTTGCCCAAGGAAACTTGCACTGCAGTGTTGTTTACAACTTAAAAGTACTTACAGTTTCTGTAGGAGCTGCTGAGCCTCTATTATGGGCAAGGGGTACCAGCAAAAATACTGAACTTCTGTTAAACTTTAAGTGCATCCTGTAGTTATTGGGAAGTTAGGCATTTTTGAGAGGCATTGTACATGGTGAAATCTCAGATGTGTGGGATCGCACATCTTGACCAACTGCTGTGTGAAGAGGAAAAACTTTAATGAAATCTCTATAGTGTCATATTAAAGATGAGATGGGTTTTGCCCCATATCTTGTCAAACTGGTACTGCAGGATTCTTCTGCTTTAATTAAGTACAACTGTATTCTCCTTTTGCCATGGTGCATGTGGGTGTGGGTAGGTTTCTTCACTGACATGGACTCCAAAAATGGAGATGCCTAAAGCTACGACTAAGAAGTTGTGCTGCAACTTATGGTATTAGTTACTAGTCAAAATAGCCTGGGCTAGGGGTGCAGGAATGTGATTGTTCTCACTGGGAAGCCCTTAGCGTTCACTCAGAGCGTAACCGAGAGCCGTTCCTCTTTCCCTCCCTTCCACTCTTCCCTACCCTCCCATATTGTAAATTTATTTCTGTGTTAAGGTAAACTATTCCTCTGTTGGTACTTCGACTGATACAATATTGAACAGGATAACTCTTATTGACTTGTCACAACAGTTGTAGCTTTGCAGGAGAGCTCAAACACAGATGAAATTTAAAAGCCTGCTTTTCAGTAACTGGAAAATTCCTGAAATCCACATTAGCTGATTTTGTTCTGTTGGACAAGCTGGACAAGCTTGGTCTGATTTTGAATGCTTATGTGCTGTGGCTTTCCTTGCAGTGAATGTGTTCAAGAGCAGCTAAGGTGGGAGACTTTGCATAGGCCCAGCAACAGCTGTGGCATGTGGTGGAGGAGAAGCTTTCTGCCACCACTGCCTGTGGATGGACGCTCAGCTTCCTGCAGCTCTGAAGGAGCTCTGCTTTGTTTCCTGCACACTTGCTGCGAGCTGGCTGTGGACTTACAGCTCTGGTAATGACTACTTTTGGGCTACTGTGTTTGGAAGATGCTCAGTGTTGCCTCAGGAGGGGCAGCGTTTTCAAAGCATTTTTATTAATGAAGTGAGGAAAGTGGCCTAAATTAAAGCATTTTCTAGTTAGTGTTCAGGTGTTCATTCCTTGATAATCCTTTGTGAAAACTTAAGTTGCAAGATTTCCTCTCTCTCTGAAATGTAGTATTTGCAGAAAGTGTTTGGAGAAAAGAATGTAGCATACGCTGGGGTGTATATGTAATCTTGATACAAAGTCTGTAGCCCTGAGAGTAGCTTTTGTGTTTATGAATGGCAAAAATAAGTGGAAGTGTGATCTACCATATTTTGAGTAGGTTGTAGATCCTGGAAATGATATGTTAGGGTTTGTGAGCAGACTAAAAACTACCTGCAGAAATAACTGTTTCTTAGCCTTCAAGTATCTTCAAGACTATGGGAAGATAACATAGCAAACTATGAATTATTAGACCTAAAATAAGAATAACTAGAAAGTATTTTCTGATTTAGTTAAACAATGTAAAAATCTTAATTTCAAAGATGGCTTGACACTGGGAAAATGGGATGCTGCTGTCCCTTACTTTTCATGTCCAGCCTGCCAGCCAGGGGTCTTGCCGCTGTCGCTTGCTGCGAGGTGCTTGTTGTCCTCTGGGTGCTGTGTGTGCCTGTTCCGAGGTGGAGCTGGACCATACACAGAGACCTGTGCATGTAGCTTCCCGTGTCTGCCCGGCTTGGATCAGGATGGGGAAGGAGGAATCTGTGACTGATCATTTCTACTTCCCTTTTTCTGTTACTTCTGCTTGCTTTTCACAAAGCTGCCAAGTGCAACCAATTTTCATTTAGGCTTTCTAGCACTTCAAGGTGTAGCATTTCCTGAAAACTTCCAGCAGTGAAGCTCAGATTTAGTGCTTTGTAGTGCTTTGAATATTGCAAATACACATAAATTTAAGTAACACACTTGGGATAGTAACTGGAAACCTGTTTATTTCCAAGAAGGGAATTATTCTTACTCTAAGGTTTATGTTGCTCTTAGAGCATGTGTTTGGTACCTCCTGAATTTGATTTTTCTTACCCCCCTCTCTTTGTATCCCTCTTCCCCTGCCCCAAGTTGTTACCTTCTAGACTTGTTAAAATAACTCCAGGACTGATGGAACTGAATTAAATTGTGTGTGCATAGGATGAGTAATAGCTCTGCAAGAGCCCTTCCCCAGCTGTGAGAGCACAAGTTTTTAGAAAATAATTTCCTTGCAAGAAGTCTGCAAAACATTAGACAGCCATTCTGTGGTCTGCAAATCTAAATAGCTATTTTAAGCCAAAGAACCATCACAGCAGAAATTGCAAGATTGTTATATTTGGTTTTGCTTTGTGATATTTTTCCTATATAAAATAGGCAAATGCATTTGTAGGTAGGCAAGACCTGGACACAGAAGTATTTCAGTGTCTTGATGTTGGATGCAAATACAGTGTGTGGTCCAGGATGGCTCTTGGTAGATTGTTTGAGACACAAAAACCCTTTTAATCCGCTGCAACTGAAGGGAGGGCGTGACCATGTTTTAATGTTGCTTTAGTATTCTCCCTCCTGTATTTCTTTCCTTCTTAAATTGTTGTTGTGGATAGAGATATTCAAAAATAAGAGATAAACTTATTTCATGGAAGATTTTTTTAATATGTGAAATAACTTTTATGTTGCCAGCTATCTTAATTGGGATATCTGAAACCTGCGAATAATGAATAGGTAATGGAAAACACTTAAAATATTTTTATGCTCTTAACTATATTACATTCGAGATAGATGGAAAGGTGAAAATAATAGAGTTATTGCATTATGTGGACAAACACTCTGAAACTGGTTGATACAACTAGATTTGTCCTGTTCATATGGCTGTCTTTTTCTAAGGGTGAAATTTAATCATTAACCCTCTGACTGCACTTCAGTTGTTACTCCAAATAATAAAGTATTCTGAATGCCAGCTGAAGTGGTGTGGAATGCATAGTGGGGAGGAAGAATTTTTTTACTTGGAATTTCCAAATTCTAAATTTAAATATTTGAACTGAAACTGAAAATAAAATTTACAAAAGGTTTTTTGATGGCTAGATAATGAAGGTAAATATTTAAAATTCCGTGTCAGGACATTGACCACTTTGTGTTACATAAAACACTTAGGTTTAAAATGAAGTTGCTGTTAACTACAGTCCAGTTAAACATAAATACATTTCTTTTTTTCCTGTTGTATTTAAGGTGATGGCATTTATCACTTGCATGCATGTGTCCTTCTGCATAAGTACAAGTTATCCGCAATGTAAATAGCATGTGGGAAGCTTGTTGCAGGCTGCCTGAGCTTCCCATCTCTGATGGCCAGTGCTTCAGCTTTGGATTTTGAGAGGCCCTTCAGGCCCCCTGCAGACTCCGGTGTCCCCAGGAAAACAGTGCTACTTAAGGATTGAAAGGATACATTTCACTAGAATGTTTCCAAGGAGTTATTTAAGTTGTGACACTTGTATCTTCATGTTTGAAAAAATACAAATGATAAGAAGATACTAACTGCACATGTAGTATTTAGTAAGTAGTTTTCTGTGATTTTCTTGATGATTTAAAAAAATCTTTTGTAAGTGGGTTTTCTATTTCTGTTTGCCTGTGATCTGTGAATCTTCCTGTGCTGAAGAACAGGATTATGTTCTCTCTTCATAGTACCAGAGGACAACTCCAATATGCAGCTCGTGCTAACAGACTTTTGGAGGTTACATCTGTTGCTTGCAAGTTTTTCCTGTGTTGAATATTGTTGTCTTTTCTGACAGGAGCATCTACTGGTTTGGGATGTTCAGTCTGCCTAGCTTATAAATCAGCCTCTTGCTGACCGTGCTGAAGCCGCGTTCCCTGGAAGCTGTAGCGCTCCACACAGGCAGGGTCTCACAGGGACGGGAGCAGCGCCGGAGCTGCGGTGACTGCCCGGCCGCGCAGAGGCTCCGGCAGCTCCTGCACGACTCTTCATGCTGGGGCCTCTGCTCTGCTGACAGAGCCTTCCCAAAGGCTCCTGTCAAACAAGTATCATGGCTTTCAAAATTAGTGGAGCTTCTGGACAAAAACAAAAATTATAGGCGTGTTTGGAGTAATTCAGTAAACATTTCACTTTCCTATAGTATCCTGGTGTTCGTCAGTGCCACCCAATCACAAAGGTGATTTTTCTTGTGCAAACCTCTGATCCTTTCTCCTAATAAGTCCTCCAAAGTGGTTATTCTCAGTCCTGTCCTTGTCAGCCTTTGCAGTAGGCTCAGCTGATACCAGTTAGAAGCAGAACAGAATTTGGAGTTCGGGACAGTCCTAATTACAGAATCTCTCATATTCCTGGCTGTGTGGATGAATAGCAAAGTTTCCCTGGACTCTTCTTTTTTCCTTTATAGTTGTTCCTCTGTGCTTCTGTAATGCCCAAGAAGAACTCAAGGCAACTTGAAAAGCTTTTTTTGAAGTGTTAAAGTCACAAATCATTTCTCTCTCCTTGAAAGGTTTGAGGAAATCCCAAATTACCTGCTCTTGAAGGTAGGTGATAAAACTAGAAAGAACATGTCTTTTGGCAGTGTCAACTGAAACTAAGGACATGGAGTATTCTCTGTGAGGCAGTTTATGAGACTTGGAGCAAACATGCTCTGGAAAAACAAACAGCAATGGAGGTGTTTTGCAATGCCAGAAATACATGTCTGTCTGTTTATGTAGCAGCAATATAAATTCTTGTGTGTGTTGTGCTTATTGGGTTGTCTGACAGTGTGATGGTTCGTGTCAGAATCCTGATATTTGTGCTAGAATTTATGTTTGCATCTGAGTATGCAGTGAATAGAACTGTGTGTACTGTGTGCACTTGAAGCCTCAATAAACTTATTTGGATTTGAAATGTACAGCAGTTTTTCTGCAGATAGGGATCATGCATGTCATAAACCTTAAAAAAATGCAAAAACACCTGTATTTATCTTAAATAGTGTTTTCCAGCCGAGAAAGGATGATGAAACAAAGTTTCTGGTAATCCTTTACTGCTTCCTTTATACTGTTGTCAAGGCTTGAGATAGGGACCAGGAATGAAAGTAACTTGCCATTCTGACATCCTATGGAATATTGTATGTCTGGGCTTGTGAATATTGGTGGTAACTTTTTACTTTTTTTTTTTTTTTTTTTTTTTACTTGTTACATCTGTTTGTTTTGAAAAGAGTAAAAATATACGGCTATATCTTGCAAGTGCTTCCAGTTTACTAGTGCTTTCAGTAGTTTCAGTAATACTTGAAAATGTTTCATTATTTAATGTGAATATAAATAGAGAAAGTCTTTAGAAAAACTGAAAAATCTTGATTTACTTTGGTTACATAGCTTGAAGTACATATTTTGTGTTTAGTTATTTGGCTGAAATCTCTTCAGTGTGTTAAAGAAATAGATTTTTAGCAATTGGAAAAGGAAAATAATCTTAGGGTTTTTTGTGTGTGTTCTTGTGGGTTTTCTGTTTTTCTGGTGTTTTGGTTTGTTGTTCCCTCCCTCCCTTCCTATGGGGGTATGGCTGCAGGGACCACATTGAATCTGATTTCAAAGAGCAGATTTTATTGGGGAAGGGACTTGATGGGGGAGGATTGTGCATCTATGGTAGTGATGTTGCTCTGACTTTCATGGCAACTTTTAAAAGCCTAATGCAGTGCGAATCCCAAAGGAGTTCACTGCAGAGTTATGGTGCACAGCAGCGGGGGGAGGAGGGGAGAGGTGGTGTTTTTTTGTTTTTTTTGTTCCTCCCCCCCAACTTTTCAGTCAAAATCCTTACTGCAGTTTTTTGTGATATGCACCTTTTTAATACAGCTTACAAAATTAGTTCTTTTAACTTGCAGGCAGTGCCTTTTGGCTAAGGTACCTATTAGCTGCCCACTAAAAATTGCAGATGTGCTAATATAATTAGTTGACATGCCTTTTTTTAAGCATCTGTTTTCTGTCACTTTGAATTTTATTGCAAAATAGCTCCCTCTTAAGCTTTTACTTAGCCACTTTCTACCAAACAATACATCTTGCAGAGCCTGGCAGGTTTCCAGGAGCAGCTTTCCTGTACACCGGCCTTCAACCATATATTCTTACAGTTTTTGTTCACAAATACAGGTAGGACTCAAAGGTTCCTGGGACGAAGCTTTGGGAAGGCCTTGCTGCCGTGAAGCGCCCTGCGTGTCTGCTGGGTGCCAGAGTCACACGGCATCGCTCCTAACTAAATATTGACTTGAAATTCAATGTCTGGCAGGTTCCTGGTCTTAACTGTTTAGTGCTCTAGTTCTTCATTCTTCCTTGTGCAGTCAGTTTTTAAATTTCTTTGTAAGAATTTCAGGGTTCCTTAGAAATAGGATTCTTCCATTTGCTCGACAGAGATGGGACTCTAACTTAGGTAATTCTGTCAGAGGAGACAGACAGGTTTTTAAGCGTATTGGTCAAAAGTCTTTTGTCTTTACACTTGACAGTGCAAGGGTATTAGTTATTTGAACCTAAGTCTGTTTGTTTACTATGGCTGTACAGTTGCTTTGGCTTTTTAAAATTGTTTCAGTGTCTGAAATGAATAATTAATCATGTCAGTTGTTCATATGAATTCACGCTCAGTGTATCCCAGTGTCTGATGTGCTGGTATTTGTCTGTTTTATTTCAGGAATTTGCAGCGCTGACAAAAGAGTTAAATGTCTGCAGGGAACAACTGCTTGAAAGGGAAGAAGAAATTGCTGAGCTGAAAGCAGAAAGAAATAATACACGGGTTAGTTCCTCATCTTCCTCTTTAAGATTATCGTTAATAAAGTATCCAGCTACCTGGAGAAAAGTTCTGAACGTGCAGTTTGGAATGATAAGTGTTAGATATTCGTTGTGTTTTCCCCCTTCCACTAATTGTCACTTGCACATGAATCTTCCTGCTAGTGTACATGTGCCCTAAGAAATCCTGAAAGTTCATGAACAGTCCCAAATACCACTGTGCAGAATCAGGAGAAAATTTGCGATAACTGTTACTGGTAACTTGGCTCTCTTGTTGTGACTGTTTTTGGAACGTGAGATATAATGATCTGCTCCAGCAGTTTACAATGACAGGCAAAGCAGTTGCTGTCCAATCTATAGTATTTTCTGATATACTAGAAATTCTAATATACTATTTCCTCTATGTATCCTTCTGACAAGCAGGCAGGTTCTCAAATTGATGGAACTGAAAGAATTGGCGGAGTAGAGACCATATTTAAAAGCTAGGCTGAAGGACTAGGTGGGGGATATGTCAATTCTGATAGCGCTTCTTATGGGGATGAAATGTTGAAAATAGATCCATGTACTTGATATAATAGTCTTTGGCTCCCAGATTGGAAGCTTAGGTTCCAAACTTGGTATCTTAGGAGGCTAGGTTATTTGCAGTTGTTAATAGCAGGAATAAACATTGTTCCTTTTTTGTTTCAGCTATTACTAGAACATTTGGAGTGCCTAGTCTCCAGGCACGAGCGATCTCTCAGAATGACTGTTGTGAAGAGACAAGCTCAGTCTCCAGCAGGAGTTTCTAGTGAAGTAGAAGTTCTCAAAGCACTAAAATCTTTATTTGAACACCATAAAGCTCTTGATGAAAAGGTAATGAAATAGTCTACCTAACATCTCATCTTATTTCGTTTGGCTTTTGTGTAGAGCAGGCAATTGCTTGTACTAAAGCAGCAAATGTCATCTTCTCTGAATTTTTTTCTGTTTTAATGTTATGGCTTGGATGTAACTGCATCCGTAAATACCCTTCCAAATTAATATGCTGTGAGGAAACGAGGTGTTGTAGCTTGTTCCAGTACATCATCGGCTGTGCTGGTGCAAACCAAGCGTGGTTCAGCTGCAACATAGTTGTTAGGACTGTATGCACTCACTTACCTGTATATCAGGAAACAACCTTTCCCTATGTAATACAAGGAACTTGCACTGAGGTATAAAGTTGGATTAAAAGAACTTTGACCTTTAGTTATTCCTGATGTTGGCACAAGTATATGCAAGTGGATGAGTTTAGTGAATTTTGTTGCCAACTTGTAGTCTGGCTAGTAACTTTTGCGACTACATACACAAAGTCTTGCAAATAATTTTCAGTAAATTTCTGTTTCTTCAGGGATGGGCAGGAGGAGATTTTTTTGTAGTGTCTGTTAGTTTGTTGCTACCACTGTCTCCAGACTGAGCGATTTTCCACAAATAAAAAAAATAAAGCCTCATTGATTACCTTGAAATGCAAAGCGAAGTGACTATACCTAAAATTTCTCTTTTGATTTAAATAAATTATTCAAAATAATTGTTTCAGGTAAGGGAGAGGTTACGAGTAGCACTTGAAAGATGTAGCTTATTGGAAGAAGAACTAGGTACTACCCATAAAGAGGTAAGTTCCTTTTTAAAAACTTTTCAGGTATGCCTGGGCAGGTGGTTAATCAATATCTGCACATGCTAATGTATTCAGTCAAAGTTCACTGCCTTTCATTTATGTAATTTTTAATCAATAGAGTTGATTTAAACTTGGTCTGATTTGAAAGAATAGGAAAGAGGTGGAAGGGAAAAAATCCTGTGGCTTTAAAATGAGAGGAGGATGATGATATCATAGAATAATTTTTTTGATAGCCTGCATTGTATTCTCTTGTACTTTCAGTGAAATTTGTTATATGCATACAATACATGTATATTAACTTTTTAAATTTCAGTTAATGATTTTGAAAGAGCAAAACAATCAGAAAAAAACAATGACGGATGGAGTGCTAGATCTAAATCATGAACAAGAAAACACACCAACTACAAATGGGAAGGTATATATATATATATATTTGTTTTTATATTAAAACTGATGTGACTCTTAAGCATAAAACTTGAATTTCTGATTCTGAGCTAAGATTTAATTAAGAAGTCTCTTATCGCAATATAGATTGTATTTTACAGTGATAACATTTTCTTGGGGGGAATGGTTTATTCATGAATGTAACAGATTTTGTTTCTCAGAATTTAAATACAATATTTAAATACAATTTTTTCTTT